>VZRF01010025.1:51946-107543 GCA_013396875.1 Vireo altiloquus
GCGGTCGGGGCTCACGCGGAAGGTCTCCTGGATCTTCTCCCGCAGACACTCGATCTTGGTGAGGCGGCTCAGGTCGTCGATGGTCTGGGTCTGGGTGCCATCGATGGTGCGGACCTGGATCCACATGGTGCGCGCCCTCCCGCCCGCTCGGCCGGCCGCGGGCAAAGGTGGGGAGACCCGGGCAGGGGGTGGGAACGGGGTCCGCACCGCGGGCGAGCGCCCGCGGCGTGGGAGGTGCAGGGGAGGGGTCCGGACGCTCCCCCGCTCTTTGTTCGGCCCGGCGNGGCGAACCCCGGCGAGCCGGCGGCGGGCAGGGCTACGGGGATGCGCCGGGAGCCATCGCCCGGCCCGGGCACTGTTTACCGGGGGGCGCCGCCGCGCTCACATGGAGGTCACGGCGCCAACGCCGATCTCGCGAGAGCATCCGGCCTCGGCCGTGCAGGCAGCACGGCGGGGCGGGGCGGAGGCGGGGGGGGGGAGCGAGGCGGGCACGCGGCACCACCACGCCCCCTCCTGCCGCGCGCTGTGCCCGTGCGGAGCGAGGCCTGCGGGGGGGAGGGGTCGGCGCGCGCCCGGGAAGCGACCGTCGGCGTCTCCATGGCGGCACGCGCGGCCTTGCGGGCTCCGAGGGCCCTGTGCCCGGGGCTGGCGGGCCGCAGCATCCATGGGCAGCCGAGAGAACGCGGGCCGCTAGAGAAACCGACGCCCCTGCGCTTCCTCGGACATAAAGCTACATGTAATCCTACCCCGATGATACATATTAGTCCTGGCTGTGGGTGGAAATACGGAGCGAGACTAGAGAAGGCAAGCTTCGTTTACACCGCGAATCTCGTGTGCATTTGGCTCTCTGTATTATTCTGCGTTGGGTAATTCTGCAAATTAACACCAGGGAAATCTGGAGTTACATAGCTGTTGTGGGCTAGCCCTGGTGGGCAGCTGAGCTCCACATTCCCTTGGTCACTCTGTCACAGGAACGTGGAGAACAAAGAAAGAAGGTTAAAAGTTAGAAAATAGCCATCTAAATAAAAGCAGTTTAATAGGTAAAACCAAAAGTTGTGCACACAATGCAAAATGAGGAGGTATTTCAGTACTTAAAATTGCCAGACACATATGTTTAGCCATTTCCACAAAACCAGGGCTTTGTCATGTGTAAAGGTTGCTTAGGAAGACAAGCACCTTAACTCCCAACGTCCTGCACTTTCCCCTTCTTATCCCAGCTCTTGTTGCTGAGCATGATGCCATATGGCCTGGGATGTCACCAGCCTCCCCCACTGGGTCCCTTCCGAGCTTGGTGAACCCCTCCAGCCTGTTTACCAGCAGTGTCGTCCCAAATATGGGTTCTTTTATCTGTTGCATAAGAAGTCACCCCATACATGATATTTGTTTATTTCATGTTTGTGCAGAGATGAACCCACATAGCCAGCTACAGTCAGGCTGCATATTTCTTCTTTGATAACAGAGAAGTACAAGCATACCTAATTTCTAATTACATGCCTATTTAACAGCTATTGAACTCAAAGAAGGGAAATTTAGGTTAGATATACAGAAGAAATGCTTTACTGTGGGAGTGACGAGACAGAAGAACATGTTGCTCAGAGAAGTGGATACTCCATCCCTGAAAGTGCTCAAGGCCAAGTTGGATAGGGCACTGAGGAACTTGGTCTAGGGTAAGTACCCTTGCCCATCACAGGGAGGTTGAAACTAGATGGTCTTTAAAGGCCCTTCTAAACCCAACCATTATGTGATTCTACAATCCTTTGCCCATTTTGATGTAAAGGTACAATGTATTTTAAATTTATTGCTCATGTTCACTGTGTGAGGCACTTCAGCTGGAGGTGGGTAGCCTAAGCTTTAGAGGTGTGGTTTTCATATAATAATGAGCTAAGTTCATCTAAAGGACATGGGTTTAGTTGATTTCGCTAACTTGAGTAAAATTTATGGTATACTGCCAGGCAAAATTTCCTACTTATCTGAGTTTTGATGGTACTTGTGGTTCTCGATTATCTACTCTGCAAAATCTTTTCCTGAAATAATTCATCATTCATAATTTCTCCCCTTTGAGACTTACATTTCTCAACCTGAATGTGAGACCATTTGAGCCTCATTTGTTTTATCAAAAAACATCTCTTCTTGTTTCCTCTCAAATTCCAAGGAATTTTCTCACTCCAGCAAGTCCCACTGTATCTTTTTTCTCTTGTAATTATGGTAGCACCCCTTTTACTCTTCTTCATATCCATAAAATTTGAGAATAATTTAGCACTGATACTAGCCATCATCATTATTTGATATGTTCGAGAAAGTACATTTTTACGTGCTTCCATATATATGTGTGTACACTGTAAGACACAATGAGCAATAAGTACCACCAAGTACCAAATAATCAACACAATTGTTTCAATTATCGTTTATTTGGTAACCATGAATTTAAAATCAGAAAAATCTGCTCCTGTATATTTTATTTATCTCCTGAGATATCTATGCTGCTGGTCAATTTTCTCTTCAAGTAACTGCAAGTTCTCACATAAGTTAAGACAGCACATCCCTTTAAAGTCTTTACACCCATGATTGCACTAACAAATAGTCTATAGCTGCTCTATTTTCATAGCTTCATGTACTTGGGCCATTTCTGCACTTAAGGCAGCTAGGGCCTGTGAGGTAAAGTTTATGCTTTTTACCATATTACATGAGTCACTTAAAGAGTGTGGTAACTCATTGCCACCGCTGCTCCTGGGATCAAAAAGGCACCACATTCAGGCTCTGCAGACTAAAAAGAACAACTTCCAGCTCACAGTTCAGATCCATCTAATCTATCTCTCTCATTGGTCTAGACAGTTCCTTTTAAAATTCTTCACCAAAATCAGCCTTTGGTGGCATAAGTGCATGAGCTGTGACTGTGACATCTACCAAGATATACAAATTAGTTCTGTGGTCGCACATCAAAAACCATCAGAAGGATAGAGCCACATGTCCCTTTGCAGAGCTGATCTCTTCTGTTATATTATAGTCCAAGGGCATTGGGAGACTGGTGAGGTTTTTTGCAGCTGTTTGTGCAATTTACAAACCGTATACCTCTCTGCTGGAGAAGATCCCTTCAATTTCAGCCCTTCTGAGGGGAAAGTTCCTGTCATTCTCAACTTAGGCTGGAGAGTTTAGCAGAGAGGAACCTTCTGCAACTCAGCAAATGCAGAGTTCTGCACCTGGGGAGAAATAATTCCTTGCACCATTGCAGGCTGGGGGCTGACCTTCTGGAAAGCAGCTCCAAGGAGAAGGAGCTGGGGATCCTGCTGAACAATTTTTACCAAAAATTGTTAAAAATAAAAACTCCTTTACTATAGGAGCATTAAGAAACAGGCATTCTTTATTCAGCCAGATGCACAAAGGGATGTGTCCTCTAAAATATTGTGCAAGCCGAGTACAGAAAAAGGTCCTGTTTATATACTATATTTTGCATAATAATAATTGATTTTCCTAGAATAAACAAAATATTATAATAATTTCCCTGAATTCATTGATATATGTTCCCTCTCCTTTACACTTGTGTTCTTCTGTCCTGGGGGTCTCTTTGGTGGTCCCTGGTGGTCAGTGACCCGAAAGTCATACCTGACCACCCAGTGAACTGGTAAAAGTTGTCACAACTGGGTTGGTTGCTCTCCAGTTCTCCCTACAGAATAAGGATTTTGTGGTTCCATCGGCCAGTGGTTTTTGAAGAATAGGCATTTTATTAACCCACCAGGTACAAATGATTTTTCATCTGGCAACTTTCCCTCGCTTTGAGGCTTGTGAAGCTTGTCTTCCCTTCAAACCTTCGTAAGCCCCACTTTGCTTATTTATTAACATCATATAAGTTCCTTGTGTTGCATGAGAAATCATGTTTTTTAAGCAGCTTAAAGCAAGTATCATAATCATAATTATTAATATAGTCACAATAAAACTTTGTAAAAGTGAGGCCAGCCAGCCAGTCAGAGAAAATACAAGTCCTTTAAGTATGTTATTCAAGCAGTTACTTTCTAATCCTGCCCTTAATTGTCTGCTAGATGCAGCANGGAGTAAAGATAGATTTTGAAGTCCATCTCAGTATAGTTTTCATAGGTTTCATCATGTTTAACTTCTCCCCATAGCTGAGTTCCCAATGGTGGCTCCTTCCACATGGGACATAATGTTAATACTCCTAATGTCCACTTTGCTCTTGATTCTCCTAATGGTAAATGTATGGTCCAAATTCCATTACTTCCTACCTATGCTGTGGATCCTAATGATTTTATGATGTCCTGCTGACAGTCAATATCTCTCCAAGTCTCATTGTTCGTTAGATGAGACCAGGTGTCATTAAGAAAGGGAAAATAATTTCTACAAACACATCCCAGACTTAGAGCCTGGGCCACTGACATGAGCTGCTGTACCTCAGGACACCTACTAAAGCAAGCATATATTTGAGTGCAATTCCACTTTTTCTTTCAATTCCTCTCTTTCCTGATGTGTTTCCTGATGTCTTAGTTCCATTATCTTACACTTTAATTGTGGACATATGTGGGATCTGGCAGGACCACCGCGGCACTGCCGTGGAGGGAGGCCCCTGAGATGAGGAAGCAGGCCTCCTGAAGAGATAAGAAGTATTGCACAACACCAAGATCCAGACCCCCTAGATAAGAAGGCAACATTTTCCTTACAGGAAAAAGAAGCCCATAATTCTTTAGGAGATTTTATGTAGATCTGTGAGACCCTATAGGCTTGTAACCCCTCACACCCCCTGCTGTACCCCTACAAAAACCCCTGTACTTCTCCCCGAACTTCGGGGATTTCTCGTCACTGTCTCCCCTTNTTTTGCAGCTGTTTGTGCAATTTACAAACCGTATACCTCTCTGCTGGAGAAGATCCCTTCAATTTCAGCCCTTCTGAGGGGAAAGTTCCTGTCATTCTCAACTTAGGCTGGAGAGTTTAGCAGAGAGGAACCTTCTGCAACTCAGCAAATGCAGAGTTCTGCACCTGGGGAGAAATAATTCCTTGCACCATTGCAGGCTGGGGGCTGACCTTCTGGAAAGCAGCTCCAAGGAGAAGGAGCTGGGGATCCTGCTGAACAATTTTTACCAAAAATTGTTAAAAATAAAAACTCCTTTACTATAGGAGCATTAAGAAACAGGCATTCTTTATTCAGCCAGATGCACAAAGGGATGTGTCCTCTAAAATATTGTGCAAGCCGAGTACAGAAAAAGGTCCTGTTTATATACTATATTTTGCATAATAATAATTGATTTTCCTAGAATAAACAAAATATTATAATAATTTCCCTGAATTCATTGATATATGTTCCCTCTCCTTTACACTTGTGTTCTTCTGTCCTGGGGGTCTCTTTGGTGGTCCCTGGTGGTCAGTGACCCGAAAGTCATACCTGACCACCCAGTGAACTGGTAAAAGTTGTCACAACTGGGTTGGTTGCTCTCCAGTTCTCCCTACAGAATAAGGATTTTGTGGTTCCATCGGCCAGTGGTTTTTGAAGAATAGGCATTTTATTAACCCACCAGGTACAAATGATTTTTCATCTGGCAACTTTCCCTCGCTTTGAGGCTTGTGAAGCTTGTCTTCCCTTCAAACCTTCGTAAGCCCCACTTTGCTTATTTATTAACATCATATAAGTTCCTTGTGTTGCATGAGAAATCATGTTTTTTAAGCAGCTTAAAGCAAGTATCATAATCATAATTATTAATATAGTCACAATAAAACTTTGTAAAAGTGAGGCCAGCCAGCCAGTCAGAGAAAATACAAGTCCTTTAAGTATGTTATTCAAGCAGTTACTTTCTAATCCTGCCCTTAATTGTCTGCTAGATGCAGCAATATTATCCCCTCTATGTGATCATCCCATTATGGAGTCACATTTGTAATGTGCACACAACAACTGTTATTTAAATTCAACCAAGCACATACTTAATGTTCATGTAACAGCAATACATTGAAAGCCAATCTGGTTTGTGTGGTCATTTTAGCTGTGGCTTGTAACTGTTCATTTATTTCAGCAAAGCCCAACTGACTTGCATTCACTGAAGTTTCCATTTCAAAATGGATTGAATCAAGATTCAAATTGTGTATGGCTAGTCTGTTCCTAAAGGTGATAACTGAGGAGTAAAGATAGATTTTGAAGTCCATCTCAGTATAGTTTTCATAGGTTTCATCATGTTTAACTTCTCCCCATAGCTGAGTTCCCAATGGTGGCTCCTTCCACATGGGACATAATGTTAATACTCCTAATGTCCACTTTGCTCTTGATTCTCCTAATGGTAAATGTATGGTCCAAATTCCATTACTTCCTACCTATGCTGTGGATCCTAATGATTTTATGATGTCCTGCTGACAGTCAATATCTCTCCAAGTCTCATTGTTCGTTAGATGAGACCAGGTGTCATTAAGAAAGGGAAAATAATTTCTACAAACACATCCCAGACTTAGAGCCTGGGCCACTGACATGAGCTGCTGTACCTCAGGACACCTACTAAAGCAAGCATATATTTGAGTGCAATTCCACTTTTTCTTTCAATTCCTCTCTTTCCTGATGTGTTTCCTGATGTCTTAGTTCCATTATCTTACACTTTAATTGTGGACATATGTGGGATCTGGCAGGACCACCGCGGCACTGCCGTGGAGGGAGGCCCCTGAGATGAGGAAGCAGGCCTCCTGAAGAGATAAGAAGTATTGCACAACACCAAGATCCAGACCCCCTAGATAAGAAGGCAACATTTTCCTTACAGGAAAAAGAAGCCCATAATTCTTTAGGAGATTTTATGTAGATCTGTGAGACCCTATAGGCTTGTAACCCCCCACACCCCCTGCTGTACCCCTACAAAAACCCCTGTATCTTCCCCCAGACTTCGGGGATTTCTCGTCACTGGCTCCCCTTCGCTGGGTGCTTTACAATAAAGTTACCCCCTGCGGAACCGCCATACGAGTCCCTCATCTCTCTCCCCCTGTGCCGGCTGTGAGGGGGTTGCCTTGCAGGGCCACTGAGCTGAAATCACCAGAGCTGAAATCACTTTAGCCCGCCGTGTTTGATACCCTGCAAAGGCACCCCCCAGGCTGCCGAGGGAAAGCCGCTGGCTCCCTGCAAGGCATTCTCTGAGGAGAGTACTTCTCTGGGGTAGTCCCGGCTATCCTGGGCCTGAATCACTCAGGCCCCTTCCCGGCGGCCGACTTTAGTGGACTTTCATGTTATTGAGCTATTTTTCTTACCAACCTNGGAATTTCAACTTTTTGCTAGGTATTAGTGCAAGGATACCTTTTCCAGCAACCTATTTGGCTGTTTAGTCAGCTAATTGATTCCTTGTATTAACCAGGGAGTTTCCAAACTGATGGTCTTCACAAGTGTATTATGGCCACTTCTTTCAGCTTTTCCACACTCTGTAGTAGCTGAATAATTTTTTTTTTTATACTTTGTAGGAGACCCCTGTGGCTATAACTGATGCCTTAAATGGCTATCTAGAAACAGAAACTAGACAGGAATAAAGGAAAAAAGGTGGCATTTATTTGAAAGGCTTTCAGATGTACACTTTTGAGCTCTAGAGGGTTTTGCCTCAGTGGATCCCAAAATAGACAACAGGTCACGAGTTCTTCACACTTTTATGTCAGCATAAATTCACTAACCAGAACTTAGCCAATGATCTAATTTCCTCAAGCTTGCCCCCCTCTCCCCAAGATGATGGTTTACAGTTCTTGTTCTGAGTGTCTTTGGAGAGCAAGTTAGAGAAGTTTTGTTATGTCTATCTTAGCATAGAGAACAGCACTTAACAAGCTATAGGAAACTTGAGAGTTTTCAGATCATAACAATCCCCTTTCCTTTCATATGACTCCATGGGCATGTATTATACAAAAACTGTATTTTAAATCAATCCCTATATTTACCCTTTTACCTTCAGTGATTTCCAGCACTCAGTGTAAAGCCATTAATTCTGCTTTTTGTGCTGATGTGTTATTAAGTAAAGNTCTCCCCAAGATGATGGTTTACAGTTCTTGTTCTGAGTGTCTTTGGAGAGCAAGTTAGAGAAGTTTTGTTATGTCTATCTTAGCATAGAGAACAGCACTTAACAAGCTATAGGAAACTTGAGAGTTTTCAGATCATAACAATCCCCTTTCCTTTCATATGACTCCATGGGCATGTATTATACAAAAACTGTATTTTAAATCAATCCCTATATTTACCCTTTTACCTTCAGTGATTTCCAGCACTCAGTGTAAAGCCATTAATTCTGCTTTTTGTGCTGATGTGTTATTAAGTAAAGCCTGGACTTCTATTGCCTGGGTCAAGGTTACCATTGCATACCGAGCTGCCCATCTTCCATTTCATACCATGCTGCACCCACCAGTCTATAGCTCCAGTTCTGGGTCCTGGATAGGATCACTATTGAGGTCCGCTCTTAGGTTCAACATTGTCCTGCTCCAGTAAGGCAACTTGGTATTTCAGCATTCTGCTAAGAAGGCACATAGATCTTGTACAGATCTTGGCTCCAGAATCTGGCAAATGGCTCCTTTTTGGCTGCTTCCCAAGCTTTTTGGCTGCTTTTTCCTTGCAACATACCAAAACCAAGATATATTACTGCTTTGATTTTTTTTTTCCTGTTTGTGCCATTTTCTTTGATATCCTGTATCCAGATTGTCCTAAAAAATTTAACAAATTTATAGTAGCATAAAGGCACTTTCTTCAGTCTTAGTTGCTGGCAGAATATCATCTATACATTGTAGTAAAATTCTGTTCAGATTTTCTTTTACGAGCTTTCCAGCTTTCCATTTTCCATTGCCAACTGATTGCCAGATACAGTGGGGCTGTTTTAAAGCCCTGGGGTAGCAGAGCCCATGTTAGCTGAATCTTCCACCCAGGGTTTGGATTCTCCCACTCAAAAGCAAACAATTGTCCATCTTTCATCATTCAGGCATCTCAGTTGCCCATACCAGTGGGGCATTCTCTACCTTCTCTGGGATTTCTTCTACCTTCCTGGATTCCTGTAACACAAAAATCTTTGTCTCTAAGGCTTTTCATTCAGGTGTTTGAATCTGTATTTCCCATCCAGGAAAGTCATTTGATTATTCAATTTTCCCAATAAATCTCTCCCCAATAAGGGTATTGGGAATTCAGGCTTATACAAAAATCTATGTGTCCCCCACTGTTTTCTTAATTTAAATGGTAACAGTTGTAGAAGAAAAGGCCTGTTCTCTTTCCTTCCTCTCACAACACTTGCAGGTTCCAAGCTAAGTTTTCCTCCCCAGGTATTCAGTACCGAAAAGGTGCTCTTATATCAATTTAAGAAAAATTACTTTTTCATTCCCCAGGAATAGTGTAACCAGGGCCTCAGCTGAGGATGATTCCCTTGGTCCCCTTCAGGGGAATTCTTTATCTTCACTTACAGTCATGAGCTTGATGATTTGAAGAACTGTGTTTTGGTTTCCTGTCTGATTTTCCCTGGCCTGGGGACACTCTTCCAATGTCCCCTTTCTTTACAAACTGCCAAAGTACACTTCAGCCACCAATTATTACAATACTCAACCAATTGTTTCCAAGTAAGCAGAGTTTTTTAGCCAGTGTATTCTGAAAAATAATCATTGTATTAACCCATTATTTGCAAATGGTTTTTCATCCTCAACACAAGCTGTCCATGAGCCAGCAGTGTGCTGTTGTGGCCAGAAAGGCCAATGGTATCCTGGAAGACATTAGGAAGAGCATTCCCAGCAGGTTGAGGGAGGTGATCCTGCCCTTCTACTCAGCCGTGGCAAAGCTCCATCTGGAGTGCTGTGTCCAGTTCTAAGCTCCTCAATACAACAGAGATATGGGGCTCCTGGAACAAGTCCAGTGGAGTGTGACAAAGATAATTAAGGGGCTGGAGCAACTATTTCATGAGAAAAGGTTGAAAGAGCTGGGTATATTTATCCTGGAAAAGAGACGACTGAGACATCATCAATGTCTGTAAGTATCTGAAGGGGGGTGCCAAGAAGATGGAGCCAGGCTCTTCTCAGTGATGTCAAGCCATAGGATAAGAGGTAATGTGCAGGAACTGATGCACAGAAAGTTGCATCTGAATATGAGGAAGAACTTTTATGCGGTGTGATTGACCGCTCACTAGAGAAGATTGCCAAGAGAGGTTTTGGAGTCTCCCCCACTGGCAATGTTCAAGAACCATCCGGACACAGTCCTGCACCATGTGGTCTAGGGTAGGCTACTTGAGCAGGGATGTTGGACCAGATGTCCCACAGTGGTCCCTTCTAACCTCACCCATTCTCTGATTCTGTAAAGGGCTCAAAACCTTTATGTGCTTTCAGTTTGATTGGGCATAATTTTATCATCACCAAGTCTGCTCCTGGTTTGAGTTCTACTTTTGAGTGGAGTCATGTTGTTTGCTTTAGCTGTTTTTTTTGAATCTCATACCAGAGGACTCAATATCACCTCCTGAATGTTATTCTCAGGCTCTTAGGTCTGATTCATTAGTAGGCAGGTTCGAGCCTTTTCTTGTAGATTGTATAGCTATATAGAGTTTTCCAAAAGAAGCTATTTGAGCATTTAATTTGCATTAATGAATCTCATCTTAACAATGGAAGGGGATATTTTGGCATATATAGAAACCAATTAGTCAGTTTAATATCTGCAATTGTCCACTTAATGAGTTGGAGGTATAGCTACAAAGCTCTTCTTTCCATTGTCCCAGCAACTGGTTTTTTAACTTTGCTTAGCAGACCCTTACAGATAGTTATTACTGAACATGTGACCCCTCTACAAAGCAAATATCTCTTGTTTCAGTCCCTAGTTTTACTGTAACTAGGGTATCTGTTGGTGATACATTGATATTTTCCCGCAATCATCTTTATGCATTGTCAAAAAATCCTCCAATGTCACAATATTTACATCTTCTAATTTACCCTTCCTGCCTATAAATAATGCAAAGATTTAGGGCAAAGGTGGGTGTTGCCATGACCCAGCTTGGGGCAAGCTGGGGAGTGGTCAAGACATCCAAATAGTCTTCCTTGTTTAGTTAAGTTCTTGTTTAAACTCTATTGTAACGCTGTACCCCAGTTGCCATTCCCCTGAGTTCTATTCCTCCACTTGTGCTGGCCAAGCTCATTCCCCAGCATTCCTGTCTGGATAAAGCCTGGGATTAGGAACAACACAGGCAGCCTTTTTCCACTGAACCCACAGAGGAAAACCAGACCCTTTTCTACCAGCACTGCACTTCCAGGTGAAAACTGCATTTTTTTCTACTGGACCACTGCTTCAACTGAGCCACCATCTGTCACTCCAGGACTGCAGCCACCACCTGACCGGATTGTTGCCAAACACCCTGACTAACAGGGTGTCAGGTCGTATTCTGACTCTGACACTGTTTTGTTTGTATTACTACATTTTATTATTAACTAGTAAAGAACTGTTATTCCTGCACCTGTATCTTTGCCTGAGAGCCCTTTATTTTCAAAATTGCAATAATTTTGGAGAGGGAGGGAGGTTTATATTTTCCATTTCAAGGGGAGTTTCTGCCTTCATTACCCTAACCTGTCTTTCCAAACCCAAGACACACAGTCAACTCTACATATAGGATACCATTCTTATGCTGCATTATCTGTAACAATTATACTTTATTTGCTTTTGTTCTTTTCATTAAGTTTAAATTGGGTTAATGAAGGCAGCCATCTTGGTTTTCTCTCTTCTTTCCATGCTGGAATAATCACATTGACTTCATGGGAGTTAAGTGACACATTTCTGCTAAGTATGGTAGAAGGACAGCTTCAATTTCCTTCTTCTCTTCCTCTTTCCCAGAAGACACACCAGCACATCTGATGGTAATGAAACATCAACACAGGTTATTACATTGCCTGCAAGTCATTACAAGGCTGTCTAGAAAAATAAGTCCTTAAAAAAATTTCCTGTCCTTTTCTTTTTGGCTTACTGCTCCCCTTGCATAGCTCCTTCTTAAAACTGTGGCTCATATTTCCCTCTTCCAGTGGCTTCTTTCTATTTTCTTTGCTTGGTATGATGCTTCCATTCTTCCACCCCCTCCTCACATGTCCTGTACATTTGTCTCTTTCTCAAGTTAATTGCTCACTTTTTCTGCTGTCCCCATTACTTTATCCACATTAAGGTCATTACAGAGGTCTCCTGCTCGCAAAAATAAAATATGCAAAACAATCTACAGTGTTTTTAAGAACTCAGGCACCACTTCACATACTAGTACAAACATAATCTCAAGTGACCAATTATCTTCATTTTCATGCTAAAGCAACCTACCCACAGAAAACTACAAATATCCCTACATATGCAAACATCCTGTTCTAATAGTTCCCATTTTTCACCCCATAATTTTAAATCTTTGAGTATTATATCTCAAATACCAAAAAATTTGCATCATGGTTTTCTTTTGAACACCCCATCATAAAGGAACTCAACTTGAAAACAAAATCATGCTTATCATTGTGTCATTCTCAATTTATTTAAGTTTCATTTTATTTTTCGCTCTTGTTCTATAGTTTTATTCTAAGAAAACTAGTTTTGTCATATTTCATAAAATACCATGTCAAATTTTTCTTTTTTATGCAACTCTATGCTTTTCTGTCACTAATTTCTTGAGTTTGCCTCCAGTTAGATCTTTGCACTTTACTCACTTCTCCCATGTTTTATTTTCTTATTCTCGACTCCTTTCCTCGCTGTACCAATTTTAATAATTCTTAGGCTACTGTCACCCCTGTCCCTCATCCATACTTGTGCTACTCACTCAGTTTGCCCTTGAGCATTATCTAATTTTCTCATCAGCACCACCATTCGCCAAATTCGCCAAAGCAGTTGGGGAGTCAGGTAGGCTTACCACAGGCCTCTCCCTGGGAGGTATGTCCCTTGAACGGGCTATGGTAAGCTTATCTCAACATCCTCTGGTGAGATACCCTCGGATGAAGCAGACCTCCTGGTCATGGCAAGATCACATCATGCTTTGGTGCCCATGCAGATTCATTGTAACCCATCAGCCTTCTCCCCTTCGGTACCACCCTCGTTTTCCCCATAAAACCCCCAGCTTCTGCCCCGTTCCCTGGGAGCTTCTGTCGCTGACCTCCCCTTCACGGAGTACTGGACAAGAAAGCTGCCTTTGTGGAACTGCCGCACAAAGCTCCTGTCTCTCTGTCTCTGAGTCAACCTGGGGTTACCTTGCACAGCAGAGCTGAATTCACTAAGCTGAAATCACTGCTAAGAGCTAACTGCTTGCTGCTGCCCCCTTGCTGAGGTTCCCCAGCGGCCAGAGGATTGTCAGAGACTCCTAGAAAGCTGTCTCCTGCAGGACGCTCTCTCTGGGAAAGTCGTGGCATCCTGGGTCTGACCAATAGACCCCTGCCAGCAGCAGTAAGAGGACATTATTGCTTTCTAAATAATTAACTATTTTCCCTCCTGTAGCCCTCTGGGTTATATTCTGAAAAATGTAAAATGGGATGAGATATGTTGATGCTGATGTCATGTACTGAGGAGGAAAACCTCAAGCAAGTATGTTGTGGAAGAGAGGAACTGAAACATGTGCGAGCATTAGTTTCCTCCTTTCCACCATATGTAACATTGGGGCAGTGATGGATGAAGAGGATATATATCAAAATAAAGAGCATATGAGAGGTAGTAAGGATTTTAGTCCTATTGTGGGCCAAACTCAGGTCTGACTCAGTCTCAGACAGTGAAACAGTCACATTTCAATCAAGCAATGAAGTGGAGGGTAAAGCCAGTCTTTTACACAAGTCATTTTTAATACTCCAGATTTGTTGAACTGCAAATCATCTTTGGTTCCTATCAAGAGAATCCTGAAGGAAGTTTTTTTGGAAATTATGGTGCTGACTCATAACTCTAATGGAGAGGATACTTAAGCTGTATTGAATCCCTTTTTACTGCTGAAGAAAAGAAAATACTATTAGAAAGTGTGAAACAAGAGCAATTATGCAGAGGTCTAAAAGAGGTTTCTGCCCCACCTGATGCAGCAAGGGCTGCCCGAGGCCCACTGCAGACGTCCTGGTGGCTTGCTGCAGTTTATGGACTTTGGAGTCTCCTCTGGGGTGGAAATCTGCTACCTGATGGCTCAAAGTATCCGCAAAGGCAAAGAAGTCGGAGGGGTCGCTCACGTGGGTACCAACACCTTCATTAAGCACTGATGGGTCCTGGGACGAAAGACACAGAAGGTTGTGTAAGGGAGTTTTATACTAGGGGCAGGAGAAACCAGGGCCCAATGGGGAAAGGGTGAAGGGGTGGTTCTTGGGAGGACCTATGGCATAACAACCAACCATAAAGCAACAGAGGAGGGATTAAGGGACAGAGACCAATGACACACCAAATGGGGGAGAAGTTTCCAGAGGGAAAGGTATGCTTTGGGGAGAGTGACAAGGTATTGCTGCCCAGGGGGCAGGGGAATGGGTGGAGAGGTACAAGGAATCTTCCAGGGGGAGGAGTCTCTCACAATGGGATAATAACATGTTATCAGTCACGCACCCAGGCTCAATGGCCTTATTAAGAAGATAATCTCTCTGGGTGAAGACGGGTGTCGAAGAGATAAGGAAACTGTCTCCTCCCGGGTTTAACAGATGGTTAATCCATCATGTATACCCTACATTCCCAAGACACTGTGCTTTTCACCTTATCAGGGGACTTATAAAAGAGAGCAAAGTTGTGACAGTAAGAGTTCATAACTTGAATATTTCTATTTGATTATAATGGGAACAGAATTGCTAACAACTCTGCCTCATTAAAAATTATTTCTGTAGCAATGTTTCTTCTGCCAGAAGGGTTGAGGCAAAAGTTGCTAGCACAAGTGTTGGCTCTGTGACAGCTGGAATGAGAAGCTTACACTAAGCAGGGTAGGAGTTAAAGGCAGCAGAACAAGTATTTTGCCCTGATTATAACTAATGAAAGTTTTTTTATTTACAGTGAGAAGGGTCCCTGTCCTGAGGACCATACAACCTGAAGCACATGCTGCCAGTTTCTTTAGTCCATTGTACCTACTCATGGAGTAGTGTACTTAAAGCTCAGGGAAGTAAAATAACCCTTAAATTTACTTTCTACAATCTGTATTTATATAATTGCATGCCATTTTTACTGCAAGAAAGGTAAAAGAAGTAAGACTACATCATTCTAATAAGTCCCAGAGCTGATTCAGAAGTTCCTGTTGTTTCTTCACAGATCTCGGCTGTTTCTAGCAAACTTGCTTTAAGGATTTAACTCAGTATACACTTTGTCTGTTAAAATCTTGTTAATTCCTGATAGTAAAGTTGTCAACCTTAATTATTTCAGATGTCAGTAATATTTGCAGTGAAAATTAACATTTCATGAGATGACAATCTCTGCTCTGTGTATGATTTAGGACCTTTTTCTTGGTTTGGATTGTTCACATCAATTTAGGTATCAATATGATATATTGCAGCATATAGGAGTCTTTCATATTTTAAGGGAAAAGCAGTGATCTTATGAAGAATTACGGTTTTATAATTGGGTTTCAAATTTGACCTTATTGAAATGGCTGAGACATTACATTTTCTTTCAAGTTTATGTTTATTAATTCTGTGGTGTTTTGGCCAGATCTAATTATATTGCGTTCTCTACATTGATCTTTCTAAAAAGATGCTTAACTTGAGCAAAACTATTGTGTTGAGTATCGCATTCATAGTTATGTAGTTTATAGTTTTAATATAAAAAATATTTTATGTGTATCATAAAACCAGTCTTCTATAGCAAGACAAATGTTAAATTATTTAATAACTACTTGAGAAATTTTAATGGCAAGTAGGGCTATTAATGCTTAGTTGGTCACCTGGGGGTTTTGAGATATTAGTGATGAACATACAACTCATCATGTAAGCATAGAAGTTAGAAAATTGAGAGTAAAACTGGCAATATTGCTCACATTTTTTAATGTGGAAGGAAAGGAGCATATCTACTCTATGTGCTGTTGTCCATTCTTTCTCTGACTCAGAAAGGGTAGTCTCTGTAAGTCTGAGCCTCTGTTATTTTTGAAATTATGTGAGAGGATAAGATGACATACATGGGGCCGTTTAGAGTTAGAGCTTTCCACAGTACCACTGTCTTTTAAGCATGTGGGTGTTTCTGTGTAAAAGACACAGTGGTGTAAACCCATTCTTATCCTAGAGTTGTATCTAGTCCTCAAAGTTTACCTTAATCAGGAGTACAAACCACTTTTCCTTTAAAAATCTCCAGATAGTTTGAAACCTTAGTACCTAAGATACCACCATTTCTTTATCATCTCATCACTGTAGGACTGAAACTGTCCCATAATCTCACCACTGAGATGGGCCAGCACTGTGCCCAGGTGGCCAAGAAGGCCAGTGGCATCCTGGCTTGTGGCCAGCAGAACCAGGGCAGTTATTGTCCCTCTGTACTCAGCACTGGTGAGGCCACAACCCAAATCGTCTGTTCAGGTTTTGGCTTCTCACTACAGTGAAGACATTGAGGTGCTGAAGTGTGTCCAGAGAAGGGCAACAAAGCTGGTGAGGTGTTTGGGAGGGTAAGTCTATGAGGAATGGCTGAGGGAGGTGGGGTTGTTTAGCCTGAGGTGTGATATCACTTTCTACAACTTCCTGAAAGGAAGTGATGTCATCACTTTCTACAACTTCCTGAAAGGAGGTTGTAGCCAGGTGGGGGTCACTTTCTTCTCCCAGGTAAAAAGTGTCAGGATAAAAGAAATAGCCTCAGGATGTGACAGGGGAGGTTTAGATTGGATGTTAGGAAATGCATGGATGTGGCAATTAGGGATGTGATTTAGTGGTGAATATGGCAATGCTAGGTTAACAGTTGGACTTGATAATTTTAGAGGTCTTTTCCAACCTAAGTGATTGTGTCAACTTACTTCATCAACTGAAGTCATTTCAAGTTCCACTTCTTCTCCAAACTCAATACGATGGCATCATGTTTAACCAAACACAACAATTTCTTGTGGATCCAGGTATGACTGTAGGTCAACAGTGTCTTGTCAGCAAAACCAACAGTATTAACCCTAAGTCTTAGAACAGCTCCCAGTAAACAGCACTAAGACTAGCTCATCATTCCTAAATCTTACTCCCAGATTAATATAACTATAATCCTAGTACATAAAAACCTGCAAGTGCAAAGATTAGAAATAGCACGTCAGGACACTAGTTTCTAGTGTCTAAACCTAGGTGTATGATTTATAAGTATTAGTATGTCTCCATGATTTATAAGTACTTGGATTACAGCAGTCTATTTCTAGGTCTTTCACTAGCTCAACCATGCCAACTAATCCTCCCTGAAACCATAGCCCAGCAGAGCCATCTTCCAGCCTGATCTAGCCTTTCACCCATAGCAGGTCCAGCCTTAAATGTAGAGCATCATCCATGATGCTTCCAAATGCCATGATGCTTCCATGATGCCCTTCCAAACTGAAATGCTAACCTAATTTTACTGTCTAATTAAACACAATTGCTTCTTTTGTGTCTGTTAACCTAGGAGTAAAGGTGCTGGGTTTGCAATTGTGTTAGTACACATGTTGGCCTCTGAAAATTCATTTAAAAAACCTCTACCTGCTTGACCCCATTAAAAGAATAAAGTTGGTACTTCTCAAACAAGGTTTTCAGTCTTTGCTTAAAAAAGTGAAAGGGGCAAATAGGGAAAAATGTTTCCAGTAATTATATCTTAATTACAAAAGTATTTACTTGTGAAAGCTGAAGCAATTAGTCATCAATTAAGGAACACGTGCATGCCAAATTTTACTGGGTTTTATTTGCATAATAAAATACATGAAGTTTGATCTGCTGAAGATGTATTAATTTATAAGGCTGTATCTTTTCTTATATAGTGATCTGATTATTAATTAAATGTCAGAGAGAAAAGTATTTAAAAGCTGAAACTGTATATACCAAGCCCAGAATTTTTTTTCTCCTCAACATCACAAGCTCCAGAAAATACAAGCAAAGGAACTAGAATGTCATTCATAATCAAATTGTCACTACAGTATATTGCTTAAGTATGAGAAAATAAACGATAATCAAAATTAAGATGATGCATACTAGAAGTGATTATGTGTTACAAATATGTAAGTAATATAAAGTCAATTGAAATTACACTATACCTATTATATGTTTCTGGAGATTTGTAAAATCATAGAATGGTTTAGTTGGAAGGAACCTTTAACGGTCATTTTAATCACCTCCTTCCCTTGTAATGAGCAGGGACACCTTCCACTAGACCAGGTCACTCAGGGCCCCATCCAGCCTGGTCTTTAACACTTTCAAGGATGGGGCATCTACATCTTCTCTGGGCAACCTGTTCCAGTGTCTCACCATCCTCATCATGAAAAATTTCTTTTTTGTTTCCAATGTTAATCTACCCTCTTTTAAGCCATTATCTCTTGTTCTTTTGCTAGAAGTTGTGCTATAAAGTTTGTATCCATCTTTCTTACAGGCCCACTTTAAGTATTTAAGGCCCCAATAAGGTCTCCCTGGAACCTTCTCTTCCCCAGGCTGAACAGCCCATCTTTGTGAGAGAATTGTTTCAGCCCTCTGATCATCTTGATGGCCTCCTCTGGGACTCGATCCAACAGTTCCATGTCCTTCCTGTGCTGGGACCCCAGAGCTGGATGCAGCCCTGCAGGTGGGGTCTCACCAGAGCAGAGCAGAGGGGCAGAATCCCCTCCCTGGCCCTGCTGCCCACGCTGCTCTGGATGCAGCCCAGGACACGTTTGGCTCTCTGGGCTGGCAGTGCCCATGGCTGGGTCATGTCCAGCCTCTCAGCCACCAGCACCCCCAAGTCCTTCTGGGCAGGGCTGCTCAGTCCCTTCATCCAACCCAGCCTGGGCTGATACTGGAGGCTGCCCCAACCCAGATGCATGACCTTGCATTTGAACTTCATGAGTATCTTGATGTTCTCGTATCGTGATGTCCTCGTGGGCCCATTTCTCAAGTCTGTCCTGTCAAAGTCCTTCTGTATGGCATCCTATTTCAGGTTTGTTGACTGTACCACTCAGCTTGGTGTTGTCAATGAACTTTCTCAGGCTGGACTCAATCTCTTCGTCTATATCAGAGATAAAGATATGAAACAGTACTGATCCCAGTTAAGGACCCCTGAGGGACATCACTTGTCATTGATGTCAGTTTGGACATGGACCACTATTCTCTGGATGAGGTCATCCATTCAGTTCCTTATGGAATGAGCAGTCCATCCATCAAACCATATCTTTCCACTTCAGAAAGAAAGATGTTGTAGGGGGACCATGTAAAATTTCAGATGCATTTCATCTGTAGCTTTTCCCTTTCCACTGATGGAGGCACTCCGCCTTAAGAGACCAGTACATTATTCTGTCAAGGCTTGTCCTTGTTGAAGCAGTGCTGATTTTCTCAAATAAACTCCCTGTCTTCCATGTGCCTTAGTACAACTTCTAGGAGGATCTATTCCATGATCATCTGAGGCATGGAAGTGATGCTGACAGGCTGACAGGCTGGTACTTCCCAGGGCCTTCCTTTCTACCCTTTTAAAAAATGAGTGCAATGTTTCCTTTTTTCCAGTCACCTGAGACTTCACCTGACTTGCCATGACAGTTCAAGTATCGTGAAGAATACTTTGGCTGCTACATGAGCCAGTTTCTTCAGGACTCTGGGATGCCCCTCATCTGGTCCCATCGACCTATGTACATTCAGCTTCCTCAGGTGGCCACAAGCACCTGATATTCCCTTACAGTAGGAGAGGATTTTCTTCCCCATTCCCTCCCTTGTGGTCCATCCACTCGTGTGTGAAGAGAGATTGCCAGAGAGGACTGAGGCAAAAAATTGGTTGAGCATTTCAATTTGTTGAGCCTTCTACTCATCTGTTTTTACCGGTTTGCCAGTCTTGTTCATTGGGGGTTAGAGTTTTTTTTTCTTCGACCTTCCTCTTCTGGCTGACATGCCTGCAGAAGTATTTATTATTCTTTGTGTCTCTTGCCAGATTTAGGGCTGGGTCCTTCACGGCTTTAGCTACAAATATTGCTTATCTAAACATTTACGTATTATGAAGTTGTAAAGGAGATTACAATTTTACACCTTGAAAGTTATACTATAATTTCATGAAGTACTTTTTAGTGGCAACAGAATTTATCTTTTTAGAAATATTTCTATTCCTGATTATCCATTAGAGAAGTGATTAATGAACTATGTGGAACCCAAAACAGCAACAAGCAAGACTTTTCTAAATGGTTCATATTTGCTCCTCATTACACAGAAAATGCAGAACATTCTTGTCCCAGGCTATCCTAGGGGCCTGTGAGAAACAGGGCTTTCTTGTTCCAGCAGCTTCCTGGAATCTCTGAACAGCTCAAAACACTCTGGTTGAACAGCTAGACCTTTACAATGACAGGTAGGGTAACCTCATAGCAGTGCCATACCTAGCACTTCTGGTGTCAAGTGTAGACCTATGAGTGAAGCATTAAGCTAATCGCACATCATGTACTAAAATTAGATACCCAAGAAGTACATCCAAAACTGACAACATCATGAGTAGTGGGCTGTTTAAAACCAGTATGGACAGTTTGTGTCTGTCTTGATCTAGAAGGACAGAAATTATAAGGGAAGTCTGAAATTCTGTTTTGCAACTTACACAAGCAGCTCAAAATAGCTAGTTCTGGATAGCCGTTTAGTCAGTTTACAATAAATAGATAGTGTTTTCTTTAACTAACGTATCTATCTAAGATACTTTATACATAGAGTAAGGTATCTCCTCCTAAAGGTAGTGTAAGTAATTTCTTCCAGCTGCATAATTGACGTGGTATAAATGAATGTGATTTTTGTTTGCTGTGATGGCATTCGAAACATCTATATGTCCAGCATGGTATAAAACTATCAGCCTTCTGTACACCATGACAGTTATCCTTAATTTCTGAAAAAAAAAAAATTTGTATCTCCACAGTACAGACCTTTACATATCTGTTATATTCAATATATATAGAGTGACATAGTCTACATATCAGATAGAAACTATAATGTAAGAAAAATAGAGTAATGGCTGAATGCTATATGACATTACAATATTGATTAAAAACATTCTTGGCCATTTAGTGGAATTTTGTAGAGTAAGGGATTAAGATGATTTCCCAAGAGACTGAATCTGTGACTGGTGACAGAATTGGTCCATTATCTCCACTGATTTCATGATGCCTTTATTTTAAAATGTTTTTTAGTTATCTGTATTTAAGGAAATTAGCAGAGAATAGAAAAGGAAGAATGAAGTAATTTCATACTGCTCTATGAGATATAGACTAGAAATCTAAAAAATTTTTAGAATTTTATTGCAGACATTCAAGAATTTTATAATTTGTGTTGGTGTTGTTTTCACATAATAGGCTTTGTAATAAAGTCTCTCTAGAAATATTGCTGAAAATGTAAACAAATGGCAAATGAGAGAATTAAATAGGGCTTTAGCTTTTCAACACAGGATTTGAGATTTGAGTTATGCTTTATCCACAATAACCAGAGGCCCTGCCATGTGTTAACTTGTGGAGATCATGCAATCGCAAATTTTACCATCTGCTCTAAAACTGTTACATCAGAAAAATTCTGTATAATCAGCTCTCTGACATGTTGCATCTTGCATATACCTAGATCTAATTAAAGAAAGGACTGTTTGTTTTAGGATCAACTTGCTGATAAAAGTAACGTAAATCCTCGACTGTAAACCCAAGCTGCTGCAAGGATTGGAATGTTCTCTGACTACACCTGTCCATTTTATTATCCTTGACTCCTCCAAGCTGAGCATTTTCAACACTTCTCTGTTCCTTAGTCTTCTTTGTCCTGTTGCCTTTTCAAGGTTTCTGAGGAGGATGGATTATTCAGTGTTAGGATGACTATGTCTGGCTCTTTCTGTGGTGCATGATAAGAGGATGGAAGAATCCAATCCAATTGTGGTCTTGTTTTTGTTTTTTATTTGTTATTTATTTAATTATAATTTTTTTTCTAGTATAAAGTCTGAGTTAGGGGTTTTTTTTCAGTTGTTTTTTATTTTTTAGCTGTTGAATCTAATATTTCAGCCATCTTCTATGCTCGCGGATTAGCAGCCACTTTTTTTACAGGAACTTGTTGTTCAATGTTTTGGGGGGACACCTCACACTTGCAAACCCACAGAGGATAAGTGGAGATGCTTTTTGATTTACTGTGGGCAGCTTCCTGAGGCAGTGGAACTCACCTAACACAGTTGCAATGTGAGAATACACTGAATGCTTCAAGAAGTACAAAACCTGACGGTAGTAAGGGAGCCATCCAGTGGGCTCTTATGAGACACATAGCCATGAGAAATTAAAATTTACTAATCTTTGGGGAGTTCCTGTCTTTTTGATTGCAAGATATTGGGTGTTGTGCTTTTGTCCAAAAAACTGCTTGTACTATTAAATGCTAAATTCTTTAATTTTTGTCTTCATTGTAGAGAACTAATTTTCCCTGAAATGTTTAGAGTTTCTGAAGATCAGGATATGGAGCTGCAATTTCTAAAGACTCATTTAATTAAGCTGTGAACCTCAAGCTCCAGGGGTTTTTTCAGCTTATATAATGAAAAGGGAAATTTACCATATAATAATGAATGAGCGTGGAAGACAGTAATTCATCCTTTGCTTTCTATTTTAAACACGGTTTAATCCTAATAGTTTTGATGTTGTGTGTGATATTTTAACTGAATTTTAATAGTTTCCAAATTCTCATTAAAGATTTCTTTAGATTCTTTGGAAAAGTTCTTACAGTTCGTTTATGGATGATTTTTCTATGATTAGTTTACTTACCAGAGTAAACTAAGAAGCAATGGAAATGATGGCTTCTAATGCTTACAGCAGTCCAAGATCTTCAATCCAGAAGATTTTAAATTATAGCTCAAGGAATAAGAAGAAATCACCAGTCCTTTCTAAGCTTGGAGAAAATGTTAGTTGTAAGGAAAATTAGGTTTTATCTGTAGTGCAAATAAACTAGCACATAGTAGCTTTATTTCTATAATTTTTACTTATCAGAACTTGATCAGAGATCAATCTTCAGTAAAAACACTTGACTTTGTTCCTTGACAAAGAATGTCTTAAATAGATGTAATGTGAGATATGATCACAAAGTCAGAAAAAGATGCAGCTGAACAACAATTAATCTAAAAAGTAAGAAGAACTCACCACAATACCAGAGATGGATTTCAAATTTTTGTTCCTCCCTGTATGGTATGACACTCTGAGGCATGCTTCTCTTCTGATCACTGTTTAAATCTGTCATATAGTACAGAATCTTTCACTAAAGTTCATCTGACATAACTGTAAGTGTAGTTTATTAAGTAAGCCTATTCTTAACTTTTTTATCTCAGGCAACTCCTAGAACATCAGTAGATGTTTATCAGAATTATCAGAAATTAATTTTCTATTATCTATTTTCTATTTCTATTATCAGAAATTATATTATTGTCTTATTAATACAATATGAAATGTATTAGTACGTTGTGCTACTTGTTACTTCACTGTTTATTTCATATAAAATTTGAGATATTCCAGGATGTTTTAAATTTGTTTTTTTCTTTTGTTACAGTGTCTGAAAGCCCATATATTTCTTACAAGTCTGAAACAAATGCACATATAAATTTGGAAACTACGTATGCAGTACCTGCAGTAGCTCGGGGTATAATTTCTTATTGTAGTATACAAAGGATGTCTCTGGCTAACATAGCATTGCAAAGCCCTACATAATTTTTGTCAACAATTTCCTCCTGTGAATTTTGCCTTTTATGTCTATGCAAATTTGCGTGTTGGACCAATAAAAGCCCTGGTAAAATTTGTCTTTCTCAGCTTTGGCTCAAAACCACTCAGAATTCTGTAAAATTGTTGCAATCATGTTTTTTTGCTGTTACAGTTGATTTTTGGACTACTTTGTAAGAACTCCCTTATCTTACAAAAATGTGGTTTCTGCTTGTTGCATTCAAAATACAGTTATTTTCTATTTCAGAGAGAGAGAAAGACTGGATTAGAGAATTCTTTGTATAATTATACTAGTATTAACAATTCATTTTCATTGAGAATTAAAGCAGTTGAAAATAATGTATTTCATGAGAATACCTCCTTTTTCAGCTTTTTACTGACTTATAATTTGGGGATGGTTGGATGGTAAGTGAGCAGCTACTATTCTTAAATGCAGCTGGTTTCCTATTTTTCACATGACTGCCACAATTCATGCTGCTATTTGAAAAAAGGCTTTCAGACCTGTTATACTGTGTACTGCATGACACGTTTCCTGATAATTCAAGACAGACGTAAAATGGTTTCTCCTTTCCTATGGTAATTTTATTCTTTGGCCTCCTTGCTCCTTGTTTTTCTGTTTTTATTCTGGGTTTTTTTGGGGGGTGGGGTGGGGTGGTTTGAAGGGAGGGCAGTAGAGAGTGGCTTTGGCTACAAGAATACAGTTTCTTGCCAGTGCTGGGCTATTTTGTATAGGAAGATCAACAAATAGACCTTCTGTATTGATTTCCAAGAGAACTGAGAGGAAGCAAGTAGTCCAAAATGTGTTCTTCATGAATCTCTTTGCAAAGGTCTGAGGGAGGTGATGAAGTCTGCCTTTAAAATATAATAACAGAGTTTTTAAAAATGACAATTTAAGAACATAAAATAGTGAAACTGATAAATAAACTAAAATTACTGTTCTGACATACACTATAGTTCATTAGTGTATTTTTACTGCTAGAAATACATCAGAATGTTATAGGATTCACAGCTGCTATATGAACAGCTACACTATCTAAACTAGACTGCTAGATGAGAATGTAAAGCAGTTCCTTCTTCCAGCATCTGCAGCAAAAAGGGACATATCTTTCCATCTCAGGTTTCAGTTTTTTTGTCATCTTCCTGTGCTTCTGCTAAAAATGAAGTCAAATAGCTTATCTTTCTTAGACTTTTGGTTATGGGACAGCACCAAGCTATATTTGACTCATCTGTTTGCTGAACTAATCAGTTACCAGCCTATATAAAACATTTTCCTAGTGCACCCTAAGAAAGAGGCACTTTATTTCTGAGATTAAATTTTCAGCCTATGAAATTACATTCCAGGTAAGGACCTACTTTCAAAGCAAATTATTTTCAAATTGTAAGGTAAAATTCTTTCAGGTTTTACAACTGCATCTGACCTGCTTCTACAAGGCTTTAGTGCTGTGTTTTCATGTTTTGGTCATTTTCTTGTGTTAAAAACCCATTCAAACCGAAGAGCATTCAACTACAGTCTTCATTGTGTAGCTGAAGTGGCAAGGGTTCAAGAAACAGGACAGTTACTAGGAGATCTGAGAAACCATAATTCACAGTAGCCCTAAAGCCTTCTATAGTCATCCTCTGCCAACATTAGCAGGTTCCAAACGAACAACATCAGAGTCACTGTTTTCCAAATGCCGACTTCTCAGCCCTTCAATCACCCTGATTAATCCAGCCAAGAAAACTATGCCCTTATTTTTTAATTGTCTCAGGTTTTATCAGTGTGCATCACTTTGGTAAAAGTATGATTGTTATTTGCCCTATTTAGGACCAAAGTAAGAGCAGAACTAAAAACATTTGTGTTCTAATGCAAGGGGAAGCATAAAATTCAAACCAAGGAAACTGATAGTGTCAGTACCACTGCCTTAAGCAGTACAGCTGTACTTAACTGTTTTAAATGTATCTGAAATTTAGAGTTCAGCAGTACAATGTAGAGGGCTAGGAGACAGCTCCTCCATTAAGGACAATAGAGTTCATTAAAATTATATTTTTACTAGAAATCCCTTTGTTAATATCTTTATTTTCTTTGTGGTGAACACAGACAGAAACAGTATAAATGCAAGCAATAAGGTCTTCCTAACCCCAGAAAAGGATGGTGCTGTGTCCCCTGGAGAGGAGGGGACAGGCTAAAAAAGCATTACAAATGCCACTTTTATATCTCAGGTTATAAGTGATACTGCAATCTCTCTGTCTTTACCCACTCAAAAATACCTTCATCAGAATGCCTTCTGCTCTCAGTTAAGTAACACATATAGTAGATTTATGCAATAAAATATTAACCATTTATAAATAAACACTTCAGTGTAGAGCCTCTTTGTTTGCCAAAAGCATGTCCCACTCGGATAAGGTGTATAATTGGGTATAACAGTGCAATTATACTAGTATGTCTGTTCTCCTACCAACATTAGATAAACAATAGTCCTTCTGTTTGTTGGTGACAATACCACAAAATTGCCCACAAATCGGCCATTTTGTGTAGAAGTGGGTGAATCACTTGTCAGCAGCCTACTTCATCCTTATTGTTAATAAATACATAATTATTAGAGCTGTTAAAAAAGTAAACATCTTCATTTGCATTTATTGTGTGATTGAGGGTCCTGTACCTGGAACTCGATGAAATGTTATTTCAACACTTTGTTTAAATGTCTGTTTAAGGTCAGACATGGTAAGAAAGTATAACAAAGGATGGAGAGACTAGGATTTCAAGCAAGAAAGGATAAGGGTTATAGTGTATTTCTTTGATTAACATACTCTCTCCTGTGGAGCACTATACTTTTTGTGGATTTTAGTACATTTTCAGTTTTAAGGGGAAGCATAAGGAATAGAAATTCTTCCGGGCTAAACTACTAGAAACTGAATATCTATTTTGTCTCCAATTTCACAACCAGAACTCCTTCCATTTTCATGGTTGTTCTGTATTTTCGCAGGTTGTTCATAACTCAGCAAAACATGGTAAATTCCCCGCCCTATGAAATTCAGTTTAAAAATCAACTTGAACTCATATTACTAGGTTTAGGGTATTGCCAAATGGAAGCCAAAAAATTCTGACAAATATATGTCATCTGGAAAAAGAAATATATTTTGTTTTCAGCTAATGAGAACTTTCTATAGCTTGCTGATGTAATGAAATGTCGATAGCAGTTTACAACAGTCCACGAGATGGTGCTAGAGATGGATGACTTCAAGGAGCTATCCAACAGCAACTGCAGTTCCTTATTTCTGGGCACCAGTTAGCCCATGTAATTTGCCAGAAGCAATGAAGGGAGGGGCTGATAGAGAATCGCCTTCTCTATAGATTCTTTATATAAACAGGGAATATGAGGAGTCTCATTTGAACCACACAAACAATGATTTCTTTGGTTAGACAAATTATGGACAAGGAGAATCAAAACCAAAATGACACTTAAAATAATGTCTGTTCATACACATCTTCAAAATTCATGCCGTATGTACGTTAAAAAAGCTACAAGCAGGGCAGAGTACACTTCTGTTTAAATCAGCTGGGAATTACAAAATACATGTGTGTTGTATTTACTGTAATGGCACGCTGACCACATCATCCTATTTAAGAAAAAAGAACCCTTGACGTCAGATTGTGAGTGACTGCAAAGTGAGAACTTAGCACCAGGGAAGAGGCATACATGAATCCATCTACTGAAGTGTTACTGAAGATCCTTAACTGAAACTGCATAATTTGGATTACTTACAAGTTTTAGCAGTATTGCAATTGCACCAACCCAAGATTGTAATAATTTGTTTAGACTGTAGAGACATTCAGTAGACTGACAATTTCCAACTCCAATTTCTAGGTCTTTTGGCTCCCAATAATGAAGGTGCTGTGTAACACAGAGAAGGATCACCTACTTTACATTTTCTCACAGGTTTTATTGTAAAAAGTCACAAACATGGTCAAAATACTAGAAGTTTATATGAAGAATACTTGCATAACATTGGTCTACAGCAAACAAAATGCAATACTTTCTTTAAGGCACAGCTTTAGAAGGGCAGAAATACAAGAGAAAAATATATGTATTATTACTTTATTAATGATTGTATCTGCTAAATAAAAGTTAAAGAATATCATGGTTGTGACAGCAAAAGAGTAATTAAATTTCATATTTGAATGTTAGACATATTGGATTTTTTTTATTATAAAGTGTTAGAAACTATATTTTTCTAAAAGACTAACAGGCTTTCATTTTCTATTTTAAAATAAAATTTCTATATGATTTCCACCTCATATAATAAAAATTTATCTGCCACTTACTAGACACTTAGATTAGTGGGCATTGGAAAATGTCAGTTTGAAGGGATTTTATGATCAAAATTAGACTCCAGCAAAGATTAGGATAGAGAATTTGTAACTTGCTTTACTATGTACATTCAGAGTTAAAAAGTTGTCTGATTTTATTATGTTTTATAAGAAAAGAAGTAAAATTATGTTACTATCTTAGATATCAAATATGAAATTTTACAAAATTACCACTGCTGTTTTCCATAAGGTCTTTTTTCCCTTGAATTGTTAAAAGAATTAAGATGGCAGATGGTAAAAGTTCAAAAATTCTCCATATAACCATAATTTAAATTTTAACTATAAAACAGATTCAAATTTAACTGAGGTAAATGTTACTTTTTTGTTGATATCAGCAATGCTGATTTCATTAATATGCTTCGTACAAGCTTTATGGTGTCTTGTCATCTTTTCATGAACTTACCATCTAGTATGTTCTGTAATTTAGTGAGGTGATTACACTACCAATAATAAATATATGACTATGAAGTGTTAGTGTATCAGATAGTGAAATTAATGTACCTACTACATGACTGAATCTATTTCTTGTGCAACCTCTTAGGTAGTGCTAAAATTACTTGATTCTAGTATAGTGAATGCTGAAATTAATATCTAGAGTTTTGGGGTTTTTTTCTTCACATTAGCTTTAATGAACTCTTGGCAGGTCCAGAAGTTGTAATTATTACTTATAAAATACTTAGAAGCTCTCTTCAGTCTGCATTATAACCAATATAATGATTTTCTCTATTTGAAGAATACAACAAGCAAGCCATTAAATCTTTTACAGTCTCACAGACTTTTGGAGTTTAGTCCATAACAGAAAATTGCCTTATTGCAATGTTCATTGGTGCGACTGACTGACCGATGTTAGCATTCATTGTTTATTGTATTTACACAGGACAATTTTTTTAAGTGTTGTGTTATCCTGTAGGCTGTTTCTGCTGCCACTAAGCAGCAGCCTCTTGGCATAGGTGTATCATGTCTATCATTTATACACATACAGTCTCAAATGACTTGCATCACAGAAAATTGCTGCTAAATCACAGTGGAATTCCATGTACAGCAGTGAAGAACCAGATCTTTAACACCTAGCAATCCTGATAACTTTTGTGTTGTTTTCTCATGTATTTCAAATGTGTTGTGCTTTGAAGGGTATGGTCTATGGGCATTTAAGTGTCAACATCTTCCATTTGACACGGACAGATCCTGCTGCTCAAAGGTAGGCACTCCTATGTCTCCTCCAGTGTGCCCCATATATGCACCTAGTGTTTATTTTATCCAGTAATTTTGAAAATTCTTGTTTTTCTGATGTTGTTCTGCACTCTGCTTTGCAATGAACATGTGCCTGCATTTCCCTGTGTGATTCAGAAGTGGGAGCCATTATGTCAGAGCAATTTTCTGCTGTGTTCACAGGCATCTCTCAATGTGCCTCCCTCCCTCTGCTTGCACATTGCACCTGATGCTCTGTGTACATTTTCTTAGAGAGCTGCCATGCTGGAGAGATGCTGAAATTGCACAATGAACTGACTTGGAGTTAGCTGCAGATGCAGAGAGATCTTCTAACTTCCAGCATCTTCCCTGACACTCAGATAGTCCTAAGACAACTTTTCTACCTCTCTTTTGAAGTCAGTCAGTCAGGGTATGCACATACGCATTTAACAACTTCTAAATGTTTTCTTGTCAAGTTCAGGTGAGCTTATAAGAGACATGTTTTAAAAAGTAAAATGTTACTACACGGAGAATTAACTGCACATTTTATGATCATACTCATATATGCTCCTTATTGTTGCCGTCTTTGAAATATCCCCTGTATATTTTCCTATACCAGGATATTTTGTTTCCTTTAAAACATAATTGTGTAGGTAAGACACAGAGATTGATCAGCTAGTATGTTTTTCAAACTTAGCCTTCCTCTTTTGCTACTGAAAGTACAGAAATGAAGGATGTTGGTGACTTAGAAATGATGAAAACGTAAGAATTTAGCTCAGACAGAAATTGGTTGATCTCAAACTTCCTCTTCTTAGGAGCTGTATGGGCTCTTAGGCCACCGAAAGGTAGACAAGTTACTTTTCTTGTAAATATGACACCCTGAAGTAAAAATTTTTGTCTTCGTTGGGTTCTTTGTTTTCCAGCTTGCGAATATCAAGTGAGTCGTCGTTCACACATAGATAGTAACTTGTATCTTCATAGCATTGGAACTGCACTGAATCTCCTTGGTAATGCATGATGAAGAAGTTATTATCTTCACTCAGCTACAAAAATACACAAAGAACATGTTATATTTCTAATGCCTTTCTATAATGTTAAATGTGACAAAAATTCATGGATGCTGTTGGCTTGTTATATTTTATACTTCTTATGCTTTTCTCTAGTGACTCATATTTACCAATTTTTAAATAAACCTTAGACAACAGCTAATCATTTTGGGATAAATTCTGTGGTAACTATGAATAAAATAATACCCATGTATCTCAAAGGACTAGGTAATACCAGACTAACAGATGCATTCCTTTGCTTCACAAAAACACCACACAGTTTCCCCAGTGTCATTACAATAACTTAGGTTTCTCATCTGGTTATTTTCTTATCTTAGGCCTACCCTGTCAACTGCCACTAGCAATAAAATGTCAATCCACAGTTTTTCTTGACTCTTTTGAAGTAAAACTACAGTATTCCAGTAGAAATTACTCTTAAACAACTGTTGTATTACCTATGTCTTTTCTGTATATCTCTAGTTTCCAATGCACTTTTTTTTTAAGATCCATCCCTGGAGCAATAGCTATTGTATAAAGAGCTCCTTTGTGTGTGTGTGTGTGTGTGTATGTATTTGGGCTCACTAGGCACCTCAGGGTGGGGATGGAGAAATAGTTACAAAAACACATCATGCCAGAGAGAGGAAAAGTATGCCATGAAATCTGCAGAAGCTGGTAAGCTGGGGGCACCAAAGGGCTGCTGAACCTGCCATGGGTCTCCAGCACATCTCCAGCACCTACCACACATTTTGTAATCCACACCACATCCAAGGGGGCAGCGGCTGCTACAGCCAGACAAAGATTACAGGGCAGTGTATGTGAACACAGCTGCTGAAACCAGGGCCTCTGGGTGTGGCTGTGCACAGCTGCTTAGAAGCCACTGGAGTGTGGGTGTGAGCCCCTGCTTCTGCCTGTTTGCACTGAGAATACTGTGTGAATAGTTACCTGCTGCTAATAGTAAGACATTAACTAATAGACGGTTGAGATTTATGTTTCCCTCAACTCAAACTCCTGTAAGAGAGCAGGGAATTTATAGTATCTTTTGGGAAAGACTGTACGTATCATAATTAAATTATTTAAACTTTCCTTTTGAGTGACCTCTTTGAACGCTCTCATCCTATCTGTGAGAGAGTTCTGTAACTCTGACCAGTCTGGTGTATTAGCATTGCTTAAGGGGACCTCTAAAAGGAAACTGAACACTTGAGGAAAAGCAGGAGCACGCTTTAAAGGTACCATCTATGCTGGAGATTACACAGTCATCAATAACAACCTTTGCACGGAAGAAGCAATGTGTCCTTTTAGCCCGTAACAACAGAGGATGGAAAGAAAATATCCTGCAGTTATTGCAGAGTACCTGAAAGAAACCTGAGGACACACCTTCCATTATCAGCAAAGCTATAATGGGAAGCAGCTAAAACATTCTGTCCTGATCAAGCCAATGTAACAACAGTTATCTGCAGCTTCAATCCAAAAAGCCTGTTTTTAAAAACACTATTACAAACGTTGAAGAAAATTTGTCTTTGGGAAAGAAATACCTTCTAGGGACTAGGAATGGTAAAAAATAAACATAAATGCAATAAGAATGTTTGGTGAAAGAAAACCTGCAGAAGTAAGGAGATTCATATGTATAATGCAGAAATTCATGCTAGAGCAGGGGAGATTCGAATGAGATCTTGTAGATGGAAAGCAAAAATTACATGCTTGCAAAAGCAAATCAAGATCCAGAAATTTAAAAATAACTGCTGTACCTGCATGAAATGATGGAAAATTAGAGGGAAAACTGTAAGAGGAAAATTATTTGGAGAATGACATTATGTGATTGGGAGAAGGAAGAGGAATTCAGAACTAGAAGCATAATGAAACACCTTTAGGGCTGGGAGGTGCAGCAGGTCATTGAAGAGCAAAATGTTTTGCAAGAAGTCATGGCAGAGGTAATTTTCTATTATTATCTGTAAGGAAGGATGATAAGAAAACCTGGATAATTACTGCCAGATAAACTTCTTCCTCAGGACAGCTTCTATAGTAGCAGTCAAGATAATTTGCAAGTTCCAAGAAAAAAGCTACTGATTTTTAGATACAATCTGATCATTTGTTTTCCATTGCATTAAATGAAGAAGAAATGTACGGCTTAGGTTTCACATTTAATGACAAAAATTACACTTTATTCATGTCCCTCAGGTGATTCAAATGCACTTGAAATAAAATATGTATGCTCATGTAAGAAATATGCGAAAAATATTGTCTTCGCAGGCTGAAGAAAAACATGTCGGGGAACTACAGAAAGATATGTGAGAGAGTAGTATACAAGTTTTAGAAGAAGTAGACTCAACATTGTATAAAGTCAGATTGAATATGGCACAATGAGCTAGGTTAAAGTGCTGCTCTAGGAAACTAGGAAGAAACTAAAAGATAAAAAGGAATGGATTTGAAGGCCAGCTGAAACAGAACATCTTGTGTTGAGATGTTACACAAAGGAGTATAGGCCATACTGCAATCTACATTTTGCTGAGATGAAGAAAGGAAATGAGCACGTGATCAAAGAGACATGAATCATACAATGATGATAAGCAAACTAATAAAACTGAGCTTCCACCTCAATTGCATCAGAGAAGTTATGGAACTTGGAAGGTATTAAAAATTAATTATGTGATTTGTGGCTAAAGCAGGGTTGATGACACAGCAGTGAAAATTTTGGCTGTTGTTGTGCAATGTGTGCACAACATCACGAGCTTCTCTTTCTGCCCACTCAGCCTCAGTGAATAGGCTGGGATGGGCAAGAGGATGGGAGGGGACACAGCTGAGACAGCTATCTCAGAGTGGCCAAAGGGATACTCTATGCCATGTAACATCATGGCCAGTCATAAAGCCTGGAGTAGAGGAAGGAGAATGTGGGGTTGAGGGGATGGGTGTTTGCTTCCAAGAAAGCTACTGCTCAGACTGGCTGGGCACTGGTCTACTTATGGGAGGAAATGAGTCAGTACTTTTGCATCACTTGTGGTTTTTTCAGATCTCCACATGTTTTACTTTTGAATTTTTTTCTTGACTCAAAAGTTTTCTTACTTTTGGTCTTGCTGTTCTCTCCCCTGTCCACTGGCAGGGAGTGGGTCTGAGTCAATATCTGGGGCAGGGACTTGGATGCTGGCTGGAGCCAACACACTCAGTGCTTTTTTTACCACAGCTGGTCCTTTTCTGACAAATGGTAGGACGGTGCTTCCAGGTCTAGGTCACTCAGCTCCCTGGAGTCTCCCTTGGATATCGCTGCACTGAAAGTGAACTTTGGTCTGCGCACTGCTGCCAAAGGGATCAAGAAAAATGCTTTGGCACTATCAGTTGTAGCATTCAATCTGGCACCTTTGATTCCATTCATACTGAAGATATAGGATCTCTGATACAGCAGCCATCAATGGTGGAGTGACTTTGTTCAGCCCAGAGTAGTCCACTTTCACCCTCCATCAGACTTCCACACTGGCCATACATGACTACTGAAGGGTGAGTGAGGTTTGCTGATCACTCCTTGGCTGTTCAATAGATGAATCAACTTTTGGAGCCAAGAAAGAAAACCCCCTCAAGCTGCGTTCTGGGTGACAAAAAGAACTGTGCCCCCACAGCCTGCTGCCAAGCCCAGTAAACATGGCATTGTCACTACTTACAAGGTCAAAACTTCTGAACAAAAAAATCTTAGTGGGCCTCACATGCCAGATTTACCTGTTTAGTGTTTATTTTGGCCTACTTAATTGGAGTAGAGAGTAAGTCTCTTAATAAAGTCTTTCATGACTTTCATAGCATAGCCTCTGCTGTAATCACTCTCTTACTTAGCTTCATCAAACTACTCAGTAAAATAGAGAAGACTATAGAATAAAAATTCTTACAGCTCTAAATAGGACTTTTACAGCTGCAATCCTTCACGTTCCAGTCCATCCAGGCTGGGGTATTCCAGTCAAAATTTTGGGAAAATGCTGTCCAGATACAATCACCTAATAACATTGCATTATCTAGCAAGGAACAGCAACTTGAAGAGAAGCAGCCAAATCCAGCGGTACAAATTGTTGAATTCTATCTTTTAGTCATCTTTTAAGCAAATGTGTTAATTCGTGAAGATTTGAAACTGAGGGAGTACTGAGTGCTACTAGTACTTAAGAAAGCTGAGAGGGTAGAGAATACTTCTACAAAAGTCTGAGGTTAGTAATGGGTCAAGAATAGTAAAATATTATGGTTGAACTGGAACAGAAATTACACTTAAGTGAGATGCTGCAGATATGTAGTGATGAAGATATGTATTTCTTTGATAGCCAGTATGTACTCACTAATTTCTGAACTTCTGGATGAGTAAAAAAGAGAAATAGTAAAAATTTACACATAATTAATGAAAATGGTAAAATGAGAACTGTCTTGCCTACTGGGAGAATTATACGTAAGGGGTGGGGGAACTGGGAAAACGTTTTCACTGCAAGATCTAAAGGGAAATACTGTTCTGTAGCTCTTAGTTCATCCTGTTGTGTGGTTATCTGCTTTTGCTCCTATGATAATATTAATTATGAAAAGCATGCTGTATTATAGAGCTAAAATAATCAGTTAAAAGTAAATGCTTCTCAGTGAGTTGCTGGGGTAGGCTTCTCTACTGCTGCTCTGGCTGGGATGCTACCACTGTGTGACCTGTGTGAGGTCATAGTTGTGCCTACAGTGCAGTTTTTCATTTTTACCACAATAGCATTGGTATAAATACTGGTTGTCACCGGTATAACCTTTCTGACTTAATCCCCAGTAAGAATCAGACATTATTGTAGAGTATTACTTGCTATAAATTTAAAAAATTACTTTATTGTTATAATAACCTAATTAATGTTTTTATTAAAGTTAATAAAAGATGTTTCAATTAATATTGATTGTGAACCATGTTTCTCTAGCCTTGGTTACAGAAATGAATGTTTACAACACTATATGCAACTCTTCCTGGTATAACAACAGGGTCCACAGATTCTCATGTTTCTGGTAATTCGACCAGCAGCCTTCAAATAAAAAACAGGAAAATGCCTGTCTTTAAGATTAACTATTCAAAGCTAGCAGATTAAATATCACATTGCAGCCCTACATAGCTTTGTCATTATCCATGAGAAAGATTTCTCCATCTCAGTTCACTACTCCCACACTTTCTCATTCTAAGGACTATGCAGGCTTTATTCATCACACTAGAAAATATTTACTGACCAGTACACTCATTTTAGAAGGTTTATTAAGAATCTCGTGATTCAGAGTTGCCTATGGTTTTGCCTCTTTTCCCAACTGGATGTGGTTCAAGTGTAAGCTTCTGATTTCTCCTCGTACAAATGAATAACATTTTTTCTTCTATTTCAGGGTATCAGCAAGAAACCATGATGATCAGATCTTTTTAGGAAATGAATGGGTTCCCAGAAAGAATTTTTCATTTTATCTGTGTTTAAAAACCCAAAGTGATAAATAGGTCTCTACAGGCAACTGTTACAGCTCTGTCCAGATGTCCCTGAAAACTTGCAGGCATAAAGACACTAAGTATTTCTTTGTGAGCAGCTCCACAGAAAAGGCACATATTTTTTGTGTAAAGAAAGTGCATGAAATAAAATAGTGTATGAAATATAATTTACTTATTTACTTATATTTTACCTATTTATTTAGAATCAATATGACTGTGATAGTTTACAGCATACGAGGAGGGGACTAAAAGTTGTCTTGTAAATTTTTAAAGTTTTGTTGCTTTCTCCTTCTGTGTGGAGCCAAAGAATATTAGTGGCAGATGAGAAATCAGCAGAACTTAAACTGAAGGACCCACTTAGATTTTCCAGACACAGAATTCAGAAGATTTGTTCATTAATTATTAGTAGTGTAACTCATAACTTTTCAAACCATTTTAGAGAGACTTCAATTTCCCAGAATTGGTAATGCAGTAATTTCTGGTTTAGGAGAAAGGTTACCAATTTTAGAAATTTTAGGCTGGGAGTTTCAGGCTTTCAGGGTTTCACAGTTCCTATTATGAAGTACTGAAACTATCTGAAGCCAATAGCTCTAATTTTGCCTATAGAAATTGGAAAGATTGTCTTTTCAGTCAAGTAATAAACCCATAGGGCTCCAACCCTAATAGAAATTATTATTAGTTAAATTTCCTTAGTTTTGCATTTTCTGTTGATTTTAAGGTCTAGACCTCACACATCTATGTAAGGTATCCTAAAGAGCAATTAATTTCCTTCATGTGCCTACTATGTTTTTTCATTTCTATCTAGAGAAGAGCTGCCAACAAAACCAAGCTTTCATCACAAAAACATGTTAAGAAACCACTCAGCTATCTGTATTTCTGTCCACAATGCATTACTCCTGTTTCATAATCATCCAATGATAAGAAATTCAGTCTGAAAATATGACAGGGCTTTTTTATGTCCCAGACGTTTATGGCTGATGGATTCATTAGTTCTTAAAATGCCATAACTTTTGTCATCTGATCCTTCTAGATCTGCTAATACACTCATCCAGATTTTCTAGGTCTTGCCTAAGAATTTGTACCAGATGAAATCTACTTTGTATCTCCCTCCATGTTGTACAAGCATAATAATACAGGAAACATATCTACCTTTCATATTTTAACTTAAAATCAGATATTTTGCCTGGAGATTGAAGGATGTACTCATAAATACAAGTCAAGGGAAAATGACTCACTTTCCTTTTTCTGAGGAAAATACAAAAAAAATCTCAAAGAAAAGCAAGCAATTTTTCATTTAATGAGTAACAGGATGAATTTATCTCCTCTTTTCACACATCTACGTTTGCCTACACAGTCTCACACACAGGTTTTTTATTTGTTTGATGATGATTGTATACCTGTTTAAAGTCAGGATCTTCATGGTTGCATGTTTTCATATTGCATCTCTTCACTGAAGAATAATCTGGCTCTGAACAGGATGCTTTTAAGACCTGTGTTTACAACCACGCAGATTTGTTAATTTTGTAATTTAATTTCGTAATTTTTTCTTCTTATTTTGCTTTTTAGACCCATCAAACGTGGCATTAATTCTAAAGAAAATGATATTTTTTTGAAGTTCAATAATTATTACATTCAAATTATCCAAAATCCATAAATTGATAAGTTCTTGAAAAACTTCCATAAATATATTCCTCCTTTACAATTTGCAAGCAAAATTAATTAGGTTGAAAGCAAATACTCAAGACAGTCCTTCAAACTGTTTAATACCCAGATTCTATTTAGAAATGCAGACCTGACTGAACCGTATTGTACCAGGATATCAAAACTTTATTCCACATAAGAAGCCTTATCATGTTCCATACCAAAATTCCTGTTAAGATTAAGGAAATTATTTGTATTGTGCTGGAAACAAAAAGGTCTGTGATCATTCCAAAGTTTTTATATATTTGGTAGACACCAATTATGTCTTACCTCATCTTCAGATAAGAATTGCTTTCAATTATGTCAAGAAACATAATCTGGTATGACCTGGAATTTTAAAATAGTTCATTGGAAAGTAAAATCCATTAGGGCTCAACACTCAATTCTTCTCCTGATTTGGTGGAACACCCTTCAAACAATTAATTTATGAAAAGGTAACTCCTGAACCAGAAAAATCCTTTTAAAATAGTTGCTGTTTCAGGGACAGAAAGGAAAATCACTTTCTGTGAGTAATAGGCTGTAAATATAGTTTATGTGTTTTACAACATACATTTCCCTAGAAAAATTAAGGAAATAGATTTTATAGAGTCATTTGTGAGTTAAAAACAAATGAAAAACATCCAAGACCTTTTGAGGAAGCATTTGGTGTTTTACACCATCATGCATGGCTGACATTAGATGAAGATATCATTCTTTATCTCAACATACCTGGGTAAACAGAGCTTCTTGGACCTTTACTCTGTTTTAGAGGGCAAATTGCAACATAGTATTCTTCCTCAAACAGATTTTAACAATGGTTATAATCCCTCACTAGGGAAGACTCTCCTTGCCTTCTCTTCCTATCAGAAAGAAACCTTCACAAGACTGGAGAAAATGAGAATGCTTAGACACCAGATGGTAAATGCTTGAAACAGGATGTTCAGCTGTGTTCTCTTTTCATCATATTCCTTATCTTGTAATGTGTGTTCATTGGAAGAAAATAATTTCTGTCTTAAACTCATCTCTTTCCAAGGCAAGATTCCTGCTTCTTACTCCCCTCTTTTCTTCTGCATATGTTCTGGCTAAGAAGCTCCCTCTTCCTCCGCAGAGACTGGACCCCAACACCCCAGCCTGTATTCTAGTGGCAGTAGTCAACTACCCAACCCAAAAATTTTTGCAATAACCTCTGAGTATTTCCTAAGACACAATAAAGGGACATATTCAGAAGTTATGAAACATGGAAGGCAGTAAGTAAAGTAAATTTGAAAAGGTCTGTGGGGGAAATTGTCCTATAATAAGAAAGAGCCCCCCCACGTTAAAAAGAAAATAAAAGTCTTCTTACCTTCAGAGACAGATGCTTCTTACCCTTGCACAACAGGACAAATTCATTAAGCTTTGATCTCTGTGTGAGGATCACCAAATTTTTAGAATCTGTTTTACACAGAGAAGAATATTGTAATAATATAAGTATCACTTCATAAAATGAAGCAGAGCTGAATACAAAGAGAAAATATTCATTTATAGGCATAGGAAGAGAAATAAATACAATCACTTTTTATACCATTCTCTTGTCTGAAATATTTAAAGGCCTATGCCTCTGTGAGGCTTTAAATTTGCCATATATACTTTATTTCTCTACTTTTATAGTCAATGTATGAAATATCAGTTATACATTAATATATGTCATATAAGCCACAAAGGCATATGTAGTAGTAGATAATACATATGTGTAATAAACATGTTTATGGTAGATACTTGACTATGTATATTCTTCAGCCTGATAAGCTGACAATGTTCGTTGTTACTTTCTAGTACTTCAAGGCCTCAGCAAAAAGTAAAAAAACTAATGTACAGATACAGAACTGATACAGAACACAGGAGCATTACCCAGCAAAACCCATTACATTAATGACTACTCCATGATGCTATACCTATCTGACTGACTTGCAGACTTATTTCAAACAATAACACTTGTCCTTTTAGAAGTATCTGAAGTGTACCATTTAACATAAAAAATATAAAAGAAAGTGGCAGCTGATCTATATGTTTACCACTGCAGCAACTGAATAGAAATTTTAAAGACTTTAGATCATTATGCATTAACAGTTAGATATTATGCATTTTTTACATATTACCAAAGGAATTTTTAGCCTCTGAATGATATTCAGAATTTGCAGAACATATTCATCCCACCTGACTAATTTTAGCTGTTCTTGGCCCCAATTTTAATTGCCTTAACTTTCCTTAACTGTAATGCTTTTGTATTATACTTCTGAAGGAAATTTTCTATATTTTTCTATAGCTATAGCATGAAAATAGCATTAAAATCCTTGTTAAAAATTGAGAAAAATTCTCTAGCCTAAATTGAGTATGATTTGCTCAGTTTACATGAGTATTCAGATCAATATGGTAGACTGTAGGTCTACAATTCTGTCATTTTTATTATTTTTTGTGACATCACCTTAGATTACCTCAGCTGCAATTGTCCAATTTCAGTTGTGGCATTTAAGAGACACGTCAACTGGCAAGAGAGATTTCTTATCCAAGTCAAGAATGTTCTCACTTGGAGATAAGAGTGGCAACAAAACGGTATGCAGGAGTTATCCAGTTGACCAGGGACATCTATCAACATGACTTATAGCCTAACTATCCTTGGCTTTCTCCATCGATAGTGTTTATTGTGACTTGCTTATACATTGTTTAGTCTAAGTAAATCCAAAGGAGCCCAACTTTCTCTATCACCTCTGAAAGAGGTCTTAAGAGGCCTGAATGAGAAGTGGTCTATCAGGCAGCCAGTGAATGGCAAGGAAAGTAAGGATCCTTTCCATGATTGTATATGTGATGGCTCCACCTTCTGATGGCTTATGAATGAATTACCTAATCTCTTTTGTCACTAAAACCTTACCAGCATCTAAGGAGAAATTTTAAAATCCATGCAAAGAAAATGCCTTGAAATTAAATAAATTAAATAACTTCTTGCTCGGGATATCCCTAAAATGCAAAGCTTTGGGATTTGGGAGGATATCAGTATTTTTTTAGTGTTCCCTAGAAATCCTCATTTGGCCCTTCTTCAAGGTCCAGTACAGGACCAGATGGATATTTGTTCTCATTGGCTACAGGAGCCCTCAATGGCTGGAAATAGAGTGTGTTTTTCTTCCACTGTAATACCTGAACTAATATTTCTTGGATTTTTGCTGTAATTTCTTACGTGTACAATATGAAAGTTCCAAAATTGTACCTACTATTTCTTAAAATTCACTTCTTTTTGGTTTTCCTGTTCTGCTAAAACAGGTCTTTGCTAGTTAAGACTCATAAGCCAGCAATAGAACACCCACACTTTCCTACAAAACAAATTGTATGTTCTGGTTTGCACTAAATACATTCCCTTATATACATTTGTGTTCAGTCCAAGCCACTACTCCTAATTTGCAAATTAGGAGTAACTTTGAAGATTCCTTTTAATGGAACACAGAAAGGCTGTTTTATTTTTAGAGCTGTCCAGTAATGTGAGCTAAGTGAAAAATCTGATACAATATGTTACATCTAATGTCAAGTCTATGTGTAAAATACTACTACCTTCATTTCCTACTCTCAAATGTATCTTCAAAACCAGACCCTAACAAAGAGATGATACCTTTTCTTCCCATGAGAGGCTTACCAGTAACTGCTGCTTCATTCCTTGTGAACACGCTTAACCACGCAATATCTAAAATAGAATGTATTTAACAAATATGAGGAATTAGAGAGCTACATTTCTCAAATTTAAAAATAATACAAATTATTTAAAGAAATGTTTTAAAACACAACCTGAAAAGGAGTGTGTAATAGCAACAGACATCAGATTTCTTTTCTTGAAGGTTTCTGAATCCATTTAACCTTGGAGGACTGTACAGTTAGACTTGCCAACAGGTACTCTGAAGCCTGAATGCTGTGTCTAAAAAGTATATTGATTGCTTAAGTATTTTTTGCTGCAGAGAATACACCTGAGAAACAAGAGGTTGGTGACCAGACGTAAAGCCTAGAGTGCTGTTAAAGAGGAGCCTGATGTCCTTTGGCAGTGAAAGTGAGAACCCTAATATGAAATGTATGAGATTGGAAGGTAAAAGGTAATAGCAGGTGTTTTCTGGTTTTTCTAACATCAGCCTGAATCACACAGCCAGTCAGCTGGGGAAAACATCACCCACTTCAGGTCAAAAGCACAAACATACTGGTTACAACTGGTTCCTAATATTATGTTGTCTTAGCTGCATCGTGAATATATGTCTGTGGTGCTTGTGTGCACAATAATATTACACAGAATTTCCTTTTTATTTTTTTTGTCTTATAGGAATATCACTATCTTCTACATCAGGCTTGTCATACTATGTGTCTGTTCACAAACTGCTTCCATTGTATACTTATACAGGTTTTGATTCTCTTCATAAATTAACAGTACTAATTGTCTGACTGACTTCAAAATTCTCTGAAGTTATCAATAAAAAGATACTGAAAAATATATTAAGCACGCTTAAGTACCCTATCAGTATAGCTGTCATTATTCACAATTTAATAGAATAAAAGTTTTAGTAATTCAGTAGCTAACTTAAAGATTTCAACTTTTTCCACTGTTTCTGTTAAAAATATGTTTTATTGGTTTTTTTTGTACTTTCACATCTCTGGATATTGTACCCTTCTAGAATAATTGCATCATTCTAGAATAATTGCATTTGATATTATTTAACTCTTCTCTACCAACATTACATCCTCTAACAAGTGCTCACATAATGATAGCTATGATAACATCTTTGGTGTCAAACAGAGAAGCCCCATTTGAGACAAAAGAGTTCCATGAAAAAAAAAAATAACCTCACAAATCCCAAAATATGCTCTAATTTTCTCCATTTTGCACATGTTCTTGAGGCTTATCTCTCCTTTCTCTCTCTTTAGTGCTAAATGTCTAGACTTCCCGCTAAGTCAAATAAGCGTGGACAATATAATCTTGTCATTTAAGTATATTACATACCTACTGTAAATCAGGATAAAAGTTTTCTTGTATCATTATCAATATTCATACAGATCCAGTATAATGTTATGTCTACTGAGAAGAGGATCATAGAGTCATTTAGGTTGGAAAAGACCCTTATGATCATTGAATCCAACCACTAATCTGACACTGCCAAGTGCACCATGTTCCTAATCACCACCTACACACACCTAAATCCCTACAGGGGTGGTGACTCAACCACTTCCCTGGGCAGCCTGTTCTGGAGCTTGGCAGCACTTTCAGTAGAGAATTTTTTCCTAATATCTAATCTAAAGCCCCCCTGGCACAACCTGAGGCCATTTCTCCTCATCCTGTTTCTTGTTACCTGGGAGAAGGGACTGACCCCCACCTGACTACACCCTCCTTTCAGGCAGTTGTAGGGAGTGATAAGGTGCCCTCTGAGCCTCTTTTCCTCCAGGCTAAACAACCCCAGCTCCCTCAGCTTCTCCTCATGGGATTTGTGCTCCAGACCCTTCACCAGCCTTGTTGCCTTTCTCTGGATATTCTCCAGCACCTCAATGTCTTTCTTGGAGTGAGGGGCCCAGGGCTGGACACATTACACATAATAGTACATTTTGAAATGTCCTGAGTACTATACATATGGTTGGTTAGTTTTGGTACATAAAGAACACTACCTTCATGGGATTGTGAATCCTTGGTAGATATTTCATGATGACCATCTTCATCTATGTCAAAATGCACTGTTTTTGAATCTTCAGTTAGTATATAACATTTCACTGTTTCTCTCAGGCTAAACACTAATAAAAAAAAAAGTTGTAATTAATTTTACTATCAACAGAGAAATGGCAGTGTTTCATTAGAAAAAGATTAAGTGCATTTTTTTAACAATCTTTACTTGATAATCTATGTATATTTGAACTACGAGCAGTATAGCCACCATATACTAGAAGTTACACAGTAGGCTTAAGCAGCTGTTTTGGGGGATTGATGTCAGTGTGAAGAAGGAAAATAAATATTTCTTTGCTTAGAAGGTTACATCAGTGAGCAGAAAAGATGTAGCTCAACCTTTCAGAGAGATAACATGTGAAAACTTGAGTTTGACAAAACAGCTTCCAACCCAAGAGCCTGAGGGACAGCGTGAAAAAGAGGCATGGTGGACAACAGGGAGATAGCTGTGTTGAAAAAGACCAAAGACTAATGCAGACCGGATGAATTTGAATATGGGAGAGTGGGTCCACATTTGCAGTTGGCTGGTGGATGAGTAGGCTTAGAGTAACCAATGGAGTTCTGTGGGATGCCTGAGCCAAAGCAAGGTTGTTCACAGAAGTCTTTGAATGGAGAGATGTGAAAAATAAAGTTATAAGTTTCATTATGAAGAAAAGAAGAGGTAGAGTAGGGAATGTTTCTCTACAGCATACTCTTTATAGACTAGTTTCCTGTATTTTGTAGGTAAGTACTTGCCTATTTCCCAATTATGCATTTTGAAAATTGGATCTGGAAATAAACAGGATTTTAAGTTAGAGTGCATAAGGCAACCTAAGACAGCAGGATTTATTTTGGGGAACAGACATCTTTTACTGAAAATAAAACAAAAAAACCCAGGTCTTTCTAGCTAAAATCTGCCAGGAGGGAAATTGTTCCCTTTCACTCCTGAACACAACTGTGCAGTTCTGTATGTCAGAAAGAGATATGTCCAGACACTTGGATGTCAGACACCTACAGAATAATACTATAGGCCACAATTTTGTTTATGTTCATCTGAACATTTTTTTACTGGAAGAGGTTTGATACTTTCAAATGCAGTAACACATTTCTAAGATCACACAGACCTCCAGGGTATGCTGCAAGATAAAAAATCTCATCTTTGCCAGAATAATTACGCAAGAAAACAAGAGGATACACAGAATGCACCAGCGGTGACAGAATGTTTTAGGAATGCTTGACTTCACCAAAAACTTTGTTACTTATTTCGTCTGGAACATCTGTATTTAAGTAAACATTTTGAAAAAAATGTGTTGTTTCCAAGAAGTTTTCTTTCAAGCCTGTTTAGGCTGAGCAGAATCTCTGCACACACAATGAAAGAGAAGGATGATGCACATTCTGGCAGCCTGAGTCACACCCTCCAGAAGTTGCACATCTGACATGTTCTGTGCTGGACCTTTGATTACATGCATTTATGGCTGGACAAAGTTACAGTTCATTTATGGCTGGACAAAGGTTTTCTCTTCAAAGGCAATTGGTCATCAGGCTTCCAGAAAAAAAGATGAGTTGTTCTAGAAAGCAACAGAACAACAACTACAATAATCAATACAGCAAATCTTTTAAAAATCATGTATTGTAGTAGCTATAGTGTAAGAATTCTACTTATAACTAGAATTACAAGAACTAATGCAGTGCCCAAACTAAAATTGTTGACAGGTCTGCTTATGTCATTCACTCTTTTCCAGAGAGGTACATTTGTACCCTAGGAATGACTAGTCTGAACATGGTGGTGCAAAAAGTCTAATACCAGTACTTTAAGGAGTATTTTTGTTCTGGNTGGAAAAATTCTTCCACATGCTTAATTTCATTGGATTTTACCTTGGATTGGAATATTCTCTTCAAGATTACAGATATACCTGTCACTCAGGTAAGAGTTACCTGGCTTTCCAGGAGCTGTTCTCTTATTTGTAAGCAGTAATTGCTTCTCCACAGTCTTTCTTCCATGGAGAGGTTTTTCATATGGCTTTTCACGGCCTGAGCGGAGCAGCATTGCAGAGGCACTCAAGAAACACTGACGATGATGACCTCTGTTGACTTCCTTTTCCAGTCCTAAAATAGGAGTTAGAATTTGTCACCGGACTTTGTGTTTCCATTGAGAAACAAGTTTTCAAATAGAATTTTGATAAATGACAGTGATTCCAATGAATAATAGAAGCAGATAAACTCAATAAATGTTTGACTGCTTGCATGACCCAAGCCTTTGTCTTCCAAAGCAAAACCAGTGTGTTTCCAGAGACGGTAAATCAGTTAACTATTCTAAACTTCCACTAAGATGCATGCTAACATGGATAACACAGCTGTGTTGAAGGAATGTACTTTGAAAGACTTCCTCTTAGATAAGACATAAGCAGTGCTTGTGACTTCAATTTCTTTGTTTGTCTACTGTAGGAAGCTATCTACATTTTGGTAACTAAATTGAAAAATCACATTCATTTTGTGAATGTGATTCACAATGTATCCATAAGTGATTGAAAATGATGCTAACTTGAAAACAACATAATCTGACTCTCAGATGTATATGCATGTATATACTCATGTATATTGCAGTCTTAAACCAAGGTTCAGGAAATCTTGCCTCAGAAATGTGGACTGGAATTTGGAAATTTGATGAATACATTATAATTATTAAGGAATATCAGTTAGGTTAGATATCTGAAGGAAAGGCTGATGTCTAATGATGTGAATTACTTTGATGGTGAAACCACCCAGGCAGCTACTAAGGTATCCTAAAGTTGCAAGTTAAATCACTGAATTTCAGAAAACCTAAGGACCTTACTCTGGTTTGAAGAAAGCGAAACAGAAATTGTGAAGTCTACATGCTCTCCTGAAGTCACCTGTTTATGACAAGTCTTTATGGCAAGTGCAGACCAAAGAAAACAATGAGCTTCAATTCTGTCTGGTATCCTGGTGAATGAACCAAGTGAAGGTGGGTACAATTTTAGCCCCATGTGGCTTTGCACAGAATAATTAAATATCTGTTCGGCCAGAGAGATCATGGCTCTGACACAAGAGTAATGGCTCGTAATTTCACCCAAGGAAGGATAGGGCAGTTCTGTTTTCTGGTTTGGTTCACTTTCCTGATGCAAAACTTCATATTGAATTTTTACATTAAACGAAGGATTTCTGTTCCAGGCAATTGTCTTGCTACTAGATTTAAAGGCTCTTATTATAACTAAGGCTCTTATTCACTCTCTTCAACTCTAGTTGTAACAACATTCAGTTAGGTCCCTGAAAAGTGAAACACTTATTATATGGGATTGCCCTTCCCAGTAAATAGTAAATAGGTCTTGTATTTTGAGTATCTGATAACTTCTAGTCAGAGGTAAAAAGAAAAGGCTGGGTCTTCCTCATCTTGCTTAAACTGCTTTATCACTGAGCATTCTAAACAAAAGAAAACATTCTTTGTGTTTTTTCACTAGGGCCTAACTGGAACTCTGGAAACTTCTGTCTGTATCAGGCTCTGTGGTGTGTTTGGACAGTAATACCATCTGGATGTTGAGAGATGTAGGTCAACAGGTGTTCATTAACAAAGGATTAAGACTTTGCCAGGTTTATGAGGATCAAAAACAGATAATCACTTACTCAAGATTCCTACTGAAAACAAGTGTAATTATCGTTTGGCTGCTCTTGATCAGAAGTTCTGAAGATCCCAATGCCTGATTTTTATGTTTATTCAGAAATGTGCACCTGCATATATTCACAACTGTAAGAAAAGGAGAAAGTTCACAAGTCAGGACTCTCAAGAATTCCTGAAGAGGGCAGAACAGTTCAATGATATTTTCAGAAATATATTTAGGAAGTGGATAAATTCTTAAGAAGCTTTCTATAATGGATGATGGACAGGTAACCTTGATGTTCTGAAGGACTGTACTAAAGTTTATTTTTTTTGTCTTGTTTAAACAAGTAGAAAATAGAAAGGTCTATGGTAGAACTTCACCTCTGTTGGCTCTCCAGAACAATAAAACTCCATACAATAAAAAACAGAAGCTTTCACACCTTGAAATGCCTCACATATTCCTTAAGACTGAATAACATTAAATTCTCCCATTTCAATAATCCTTTCCTGTCATGACATGTTCTTATAGAGATGTCACCCATGTTCATGTTTTTCATTCTTTGTCATAGTTTTTTATGCTGTGTATATCTCCCTATGTTGATTTCTGTATCTTAATTTCTTTCATACCTATTTCTTCAGTTCTTTTCTCTCTTCAGTAAGGTATACATTGAAGAGGACTAGGAAGATGTGGATATTGTTCTTGGCTGCAGACGTGTCAAACACTGTTTTGGAAACTTGGATCTGATTTGTTTCATTTTGTATCTAAACTAAGTACAAGGGAATTAAAGCTCTTTAAACTGCTGAAACCAGATACTAGTGAGTATGTTTATGGCCAATGGTAACAAGATCACACTAAGAGCAGAGGAAATCTGAAATATTTTTCTATTACATAGATTATATGAATTCCTTGATATGAAGATAGCAAAGAAAATCTGTTATATAGCCTCTCTTGCCCTCTTAGTGATATTGTTTGTTCTTAGCCATCACTCTAGCTTTCATTTAACCCCAAGACATGTGTGATCATTAAATTAAATAAAATTCAGTACATGAAAACAACATTTAAAATTTTGGAGTTCATTCATATGGTGATATGCTCCAAATATTTTCTCATACTGTATTGATAAATTCATAACCAGGTATGTCTAAGATCCTTACAAGGTCAGAACTGTTTTTGTTGAGTGTACTGGGTTGCAGCTGTTAGTCCTGCTAGCAAAGATAGTAAGAAATTCCTCCAAGTTTGTTCCAATTTAACAGTGCATCAAAAATAATTTTTGGCATTAGGCATATAGCTAATAAAAAATGATGTTATAGTCTCTCTCAAATCAGACTTTACAAAATCTATCATCTAAACTAGACTAGGAATACACAAAAATGCACATAAAGTAGATGAAGAGATTTTTAAAGAAATCTTTAGAGACAACGGAAAAAAATCACTATTTCATAGAATCTCAACAAACAGTCTGATAATATGATCTTAAATTATTCAAACCTGCTGTAATCTTCCACTCTGGCTTACCTTATTTTGTGTGGTTTTGTCTCTGCTGGGATACTTCTACTGAACAGAATGCTAGAAGCAGCTCTGTTACAGCCAGTTTATTGCCTGAACAAAGGGCAGGAAGCCAAACCTCAAACAAACAAAAGTCTGACGTAGACCTAATCTCCTAAATCTCTACATACTTTCATTTATATCAACATTCTAATGGTTCTAACTGCTCCTGGAATTACAGGAGTATTGGAAATTGTAGGAACAAACTTCTAAATGTCTGTTTCTATAAGCTGCCACAGAAGATTTTGTGCCTAGAACTGCATGCAAATTTTTAACCACTAGTTCTGTGTATTCTATTCCTATATGTTATGTCACTAATTTTGTTCTTGTTATCTGTCATTTTTCCAAGGCTGAGTCACGTGCAGATACTGGGTTTATAGTAATATAGACATATTAAAAGTAAGAGTGTAGCCTCTGTTTCAGGAAGCTCAAAACAAACTTACTGCTTAAACATTTACCCAGCTATCAAATGTCTTTTCCAGGCATTGCATCAATGGGAATACTTGGACTGCCTGTGACATGAATGAACTGGTTAAAGTGGATGTGATACATTTCTCTGCCTGTGAAGCCCAGGTAATATGTAGGCTTTTATTACCAAATTTACTATGTACAGTTGGCTTTATCTATCTACATGTATACATTTCTAACCCTTCACTCACCTATTGTCATGTGTTCTCAGAGTTGCATTATGTAACATCTTATTTGCTGTGTGTATTCCCTGTTGTGTCATTTCTCAGTTCTGTGTTAGGATTATGGTGTTGTACTTTGTGACATGGGGTTTTGATATAATAAGATGCCTGTTGGCAGGACTGAGGCAGTGTGTGCACTCGGCATTGCCACTGCGCCTGCACAGCAGGAGCTACCTGTTGGGAATGACCCTTAACTGCATCTCCGAGAGCCCATCCATGGGAATGACACCCTTTGCCATCATTCCTTTCTCCTACAGGCAAGTTACAACGGCTCTTGGAAAGAACCTCCAGTCCAAACCAGTGCCTTTGCATTGCTATGATGCATGAGTATGTTTGAGGTCTTCCGTAAGGTTACACAACTAGGTAAGAACATCACCCAGCAATCTACCCCAAGACTGGATAGTTATGAGAGGCAGGGAGTGTGGGACAGAATAGGCAAGTGCCTAGGACAGTGGGCAGCTCCAGTGTTTTGGAACTTCACCTCTGAACAAGTGCAGAATCTGGAAAAATTTGTTAAAATATTTGGAAAAGATAGGCTGTCACCAGATAATTCCAGAGAGACACAAACCACTGCAATGTGCTGGGGCTGGGGCTGCAGTTGGGCATGAGTTCAACAGAGCTCAGTGCCCATGGCAGGGAGGGAAACTCTCTGGGGCTGAGAGCAAAGTGGCAGAGCCCATGGCTGAACAAGAGCACCAACCTGTACCAATATTATCTGCCCCTGTACACAAGGAGAAATACTGGAAACAGAAGTTGACTCAATTAATAAGAGATGAAGGAGCTGCTTCTAAGAGAGACCAGGAAGTGGACTACTCCAAAACAGGGCTATCACAAGAAGAGGAGGAAGATAGGTAGTTCAGTGGGCCTGTGACACCTTGGGCCATCAAGGAAGAGATGCAACATACAAATGGGTTTGTGAACGTGGGGTGGACTTATCACGGACACTATCCAGTACTATGCACCACCTCTCCTGAAGGTCTACTACAACAGATGAAGCCCAAAGTCATGGACTAAATTTACTCAATGGACATTTTAGAGGGATCACCCACAGACTAAGGGAATGATACCTGTGTGTATGCATCAAAAGACAGGAAAGGATGCATTGGGAGGAATGGAACTGGGCATGACATAAATCAAATAGAATAAAGGATGGATATTATTCTGGTTTTATCTGGGACAGAGTTAATTTTTGCCCTAGCTGTGTTACAGATTTAGGATAAAAATAATGTTGATAATACACTGATATTTTAGATTTTACTAAGTGGTGTTTACACTAAGTCAAGGAATTTTCAGGTCCTCACACTGCCACACCAATAAGGAACATGGGGCACAAGAAGCTGGAGGAGACACAGGGAGAGATGGTGGTGGAAAGTGAGCCTACAGCTGTCTAGCTACCTTCCAGATTAAACCACAAGGACAAATGCAATGAAAAATGTATTATGTGGCAAAAGCATTTTAATTTGTTTTAATACAGTTGGTCAAAGACTGTACTGAGTCAAGATTTGCTGCTGCTGCTGCTGCATTTTTTAGTAAGGATACGGGCTGTAAAAGGTAGACTGCATAGCACATAAACCATGCTTGCAGGCTGCACTTGTACTTGGAGGTAAAATTCCAGGTTTAAGTGTGCCATCCCTATAGCTATAGCACAGAATGATTTCTTAATTTAAATGAGCAACCGCAGGGACATAATAATGTGCTACATCAGCACTACTCATGAAGAACTAAATAATAACATATGCCATCAGCAGCCAAACACACACACACATGCACACACACACACAAGCTAATTGTAATTTATACCATCTGGGGGATTAAGCCATAGAAATATTGAGGATTCATCTACATTGCAGTTGATCTTCCACGTTAACCTTTACAGTTTATTTTAAACTTTATTTTATTGGTCCTGTCAGCAACAAGAGCACCAACAGCAGAAAAACCCAAAGACAACTTTGTGCAGACCATGATGAAAAGTATCAAGTTACAATGTTAGCAGTGAAACAGAGGAGGATGCTCATCTGGGCAACCCTGCATACTGCTCTTGTAGGTTGGCCACTGGGAAGCATTTTCCATTCTCTGTCTTTTTCCAACTGCCTGCCCCACCCCTACTCCCTGGCACCTGTGCCTCCCTTTCCCTTTCTCAATCTCACTCCTTCTTTCTTTTGTTCTTTCATTCTTTCATTCTTTTGTTCCTCCTTTCTTCTCCTAGCTTCACCATTAGAGTTAATGTATTTCATCAGTCATGGATCCCTCTTAATAACTGTATCCCTACAGTTGCAATATTATGTTCAGTCCATTACTGGACAGGTTTCGAAAATTCTCTTATAATTCAAATTAATATGTCAATATAAATATTAATTTGTCAATTAATTTTTCTAGAGGCTGTCGCCTTTCAAGATAATTTAATATCAATATTCAAATTAATATTAAATTATCTTGAAAGGTGACAGCCTCTAGAAAACAGTGATAGAGAGTAAAATATCAATGAAATTACTAAAAAAATATTTTATGTTTAACTTTATTGGCATGGAAAGTAGTAAGGAAAGAAGCTGCCTAAACTGGTTTGGGGTTTTTTGGTTTTATATATTCATCTGCAAAAAGTAAATATTTGCAGAAAAGAGAAGAAGAAAAAGTTTCCTGGTACCACATGCTACTGCATGAATAATTTTGAGCATACAGTAAATACCATGCATTTTGTCAGCCATTTAAACTGCAAGCAATTTACAGGAGACATAACTCAAAATCTCTCAAGCTGGAAAAAACCTGAAACATAGCCAATGGAGGCACCAGACAATTTATAATTCAGACTCTAGTGTATGGTCAGATTTACACTGAGGAAAAGGTTGACTACAAGTAGTAATACTGTGAAGAAAGCCTATTCTAAACATTTTCAGTGAAAGTGATTGAAAACATTAAAATAGATTGTGCAAGGCAAGGATTTCAGATTTTGGAGATGTTAGCTCAAAAAACTTGCTCTAGTTTTTTTTTGAATAAAGGGTTTCTATTCTAAAGTCCAGAATATATATTAACACTTGTATGAGAAGTTCTTGATTTTCTTCACACTGAGATCTTTCTCTCCAAAAGGCATAAAAATACCAAACTAAATATATTTAGCAGTAATATATTTTCTAACTGACAGAAACTGACATGGTAATCTATCAATGCATTTCTTTCTTGGAAACTGTTGGGGTTTTTTAATATTCTAAGAACATTATAACATGAGTATTTAACTTCCAACTTAATCTTGTTTCACATCCTGTTAACATGGTATGCCAAAGACATATTTAGGACTAAATGGAGCCTACTGTAGCCTATCTGTTGCTCCCAGTACTTCCACACTGTCATTAAATAATTCTGTTCTCTGTGCAGTGAAGACTTCTACTACTCAAAACTGTCATATGTTTCTGTTTACAACAGAAGACTTATTACATAGTAATGTCTATCCTGACCGCTGCTGAAAAATCTACAATTTTTCGGAAGTTTGTTATTAAAAACATACACACAAAAGTGGAAAATGGCATGTATAAATGAGAACTGTTTCTGATTCAATGCTAAATTGCTATTTTTAAACATTTCTCAAAGTCTAGAGTTCTTCTACCAAATGTTACTGTAAATGTATTTTACTCATGATAGGTTATATTATTTTTGGTGTTTCTTGGAGTAAGAGAAGAATGATGCCTCTTGAAATTGAGATCCTCCCTTCACTTGCTAGGGGACACACAGGACCACAAAAGGCATTCAGCAAAAGGGGGCCACTGGAGAGTAATATATTGAAGCCATAAAAGGAGTGGCTGAGGTCACTTGGTCTGTTCAGCCTGGAGATGAGGAGACAGAGGGGAGACCTCACTGCAGTTACAACTTCCTCATGAGGGGAAGAGGAGGGGCAGGCACTTACCTCTTCACTGTGACAGGACCAGTTACAGGACCCAAGGGAATGGCTTGAAATTGTGTCAGGGGAGGTTTAGGTTGGATATCAGGGAAAGGTGCTTCACCCAGAGGGTGGCTGGGCACTGAAACAACTCCCCAGGGAAGTGATCACAGCACCAGCCTGAGAAAGCTCATGAAGTGTTTGGACAATGCTCTCAAGGCACATGGTGTGACTCTCGGGGTGTCCTGAGCAGAGCCAGGAGCTGGACTCGGTGATCTTTGTGGGTCCCTTCCAACTCAGGATATTCTCTGTTGTAGCACCCTGTGGTGCTATAAGCCATGCACTTTAACTGCAAATAGGGGAAAATATAGAGGCTGTCAGGATATCTTCTTGGACTGCAGTAGTTTGTCTTTATTACATGCAAAATTTTTGTGGAGCCTCCATCCTTGAAGGTACTCAAAACTCAACTGAGTAAGGCCCTCAGCCAAGAGTTTTATTTGCCCCTGCTTCGAGCATGGAGGCAAGGAGGCAACAGACATACAGAGGTCTGTTTCAACCTCAACTATATTGTGATTCTGTGAAATTTTTTTTCTGATATGTGAGTCATAGCTCCTATTAATGCTGAATATGTAAAATGAAACTCCATTGTTACAGGTTTTCCAAAATGTTTGCTTCTGCTTCAGCAGTTCTACCCTGCTTACATTGAGATGGGAGTATTACCTCTAATTTAAGGCAGGAATGGTACACGGCATTTATTCAACAGTGCACTCGTGTGGCGAACTCGGGAAGTACATGGATAATGTATCACAGGATTCCTTGAATACCGTGTATTTTTCTTATTAAAGAAGAAAATACAAGGAAGTTCTTGTAGATCGATACAATGATGTTTCCTAGTACAAACCTTCCTTAAATTTTTTTTAACCTACTTTGATTGCATACCTAGAAAAAATATCCTCATACAAATATTTTGGTGATGATACGACTCAGAGCTCCCAATAAAGGATATAATCTTGTTTTGTCATATGTGGCCCCATCTTCACTTAAATTTACTTTCAGAGTGTAAACTCGGTATCTTTATTTCTTTCACCACCATAAAAGTTCAATTTTTGACAGGAGATCTGAATATAGCTGAGATGTTATCAAACCAAAATCTCTGAACATCACATTTTGTGGCTACTCCGCCTATGAATTGTATGCAGAATTATGACTACAAGTTCTCGTATTCGCACAGCAAGGCCACATATTTAGCAAGAAGCAAAAACTTTTATTAAGCTACAGGGTATTGTTGCAGGAAATATAAATGAGTCGTGAAGTGAGTGTTGCAGACCAGACATCCAAAAGGCACAAAATGTCTGAAAGAGCTGCCAGTCTAATCTAGTTTTATTTAATTTATACTAGAAATTTCCAGGGTTACTTGAACAGTTGCTTTCTTCAATTACATTTTTCCTACAGTTGATTTAATCTCCACATATGTTGCCGGAATCCCTCCATCCCTCTGATGATGACCCTCCACCTTCAGCTTGGAGTGGGACTTAGACAAGATGAACACTATTACTGAGATCAGTTATTAAAAAAAGTACAACACAGCATTCCCTCTGTTTTGCAACAGATATACTGGTCCTTATGGTTCCAGTACAAGAAAGGCATCCAAACTCTGCAAAGTATGATTTCAAACACAATTTTTTAGAGTTAACACCATGAAGAAGGAGAAAACTGTTATCGTACAGCATTTCAGATCCCATAAACCATGAGCAGTGCAACCATCAAAGGAGGGTCTGTAATGAGGGTGCATTGCAAAGACCCTGTCTGTGGAAGGGCTATCCCATTGTGGTCATTCGAGCTATAAGAGGATTTCCTTAAAAGAGAACAACTTTATTCATCATTTCTTCTGTCAGAGAGGATGTTTGCACAAGCACTTCTTGCTGCAGTTTGAGATAGAGGCAAGGTCATAAAGATGCCAGCACAGTGTGGGAGCTACCCAGAGCTGCTCTAACAATGTGCTGCCTGAATTTATCCTGTGGCCATGGGATCGCACAGCACAACACAGACCTGAAGGCAACCCTGTATGTGGCTACACTTGGGTTGACTGTTTCATGGACCACTACAGTCTCGATGCACAATGGTCCTTCCGACAAAGTTCACCTTTATGCAGTGTGCAGACATCGATTCTCATTAAGAGAACTCCATTGTTAGCAAGATCTCTGAGTGATCTCTGACAAGAATGCTCTTTTTAGCAACTTTTTTTTTCATTCTTTCTCTCTCCCCCTCCCTCTCTCAGCAGGGTGCCCTCAGCTTTTCGTATAGATTGGAATGTGAAAAGGTTAAAACTAAAACCACACACAGAGGTGTGTCTCCAAGTGCTTCGCACTGCTGTGGAGACAACTACTACTGTGGAGTTCCTCGGTGCCCGAGCAATGTCCCTGAGGATCCCGTACAGGGGTGAGCAGCTCTGGAGGGTGCGTGAGGACAAACGTGAAAGGACTACAAGTGCACTCCAGGCTAGGTGAGCGTCGTTAGTAGCAGCCTCCCCTCACGAGCCACCAAGTCCTAAGGCAAGTCAGGCAGAAGCGAGTATAGCATTGAATGCTTTTGTGAGCGGCTGCCTCGCCATGACGGCTGAAGGCTTGTGGTGACAGACGTCTGACATGGGACAACAGACCCGCTACCTGTCCGAAATCTATCAGCCGCGGCACAGCAGCAGAGCTCCGGGGAGGCGGTGTGCGCTGCCAGGACACCCGCGCCGCGGGAGAGCGGCGAGCGCAGCTCCCGGCCCGTGCCCCGCCCCCACCGCCACACACCGCCCCACCCC
>VZRF01010025.1:108537-166621 GCA_013396875.1 Vireo altiloquus
GCAGATGGTGCGCGAGAGAAGACTGCCTGGCAGCAGAGCCTGAATCCCGAGCTGCAGCAGGGGTACCGCATCCTTCGCGAATTCCTGCTGGAGAAGTACCGGCCTCTGACGGCGCCGTTCCTGAAGCCCCTCGCGGATCAAGCATTTTTCGGAGAACAAGGCGCTGGATCCCTCTCGGGCCGTAAGAGCAGCCAGTCCTTGCAGCAGTTGCCAGCTGGAATATGGCTATTGAAAATGGAAGAGAAATTTTCCAGTGGGCAGTACACAGGGATAGCAGATTTTGTGTGTGACTTCCGGCTCATGCTGGAGACTTGTTACCGGCTGCACGGTGTGGATCACTGGCTCTCCAAACAGGCCCAGAAGCTGGAGATGATGCTGGAACAGAAGTTGGCGCTGCTATCCCGGTAGGTGTAGAAAACTATAGGGGCTGTGCCACGTGTTGTTTACATAAAGTAGAACAGGAGAGTGTGTTTATTTATGTAAAAAGTTTCGTTAAAAGAAAACAAGCATCAAACAAAACCCCACAACAGAAAGAACACTGGAACTTTCAATACTTTCATGCAGACGAACGTTTCCTACTGGGAACTATTCAAATCTTAGTTCAAAACGCTTTGGAAATTCCAAACCTCAAAATGCCAAATAGAGCACAGCATTTCCTGGCTAAGGTTTTTTCCTTCTGAAAGAAGCCTTTTGTGAACATGGAGGGACACTTGTTTACACAAGATGTCAAATGCTTCTTTCTTATTTCATTCTGTCGTGAAACTGCCCAAACTCTGTATGAATGTTTGGCTCTTTGTAATTGCTATTTTTATAATCTGTGAAATTTTTACTGCCCTTAAAATACATAGGAATAAAATATTAAGCTGAAGTTAACTGCTTTGAAATGGTATATTTTTTGATAATCATAAAATGAGAGACAATGCTTGGCATACTATAGTCTTAAGTGGCAAAATGGAAATCGCGGTAAGTTGAAATGTAGGTCCCCTGGCAGGAAGTTTCTTGTCAGCCAAAGCAACTAAAACACACAAGGCTCTCTTGCTATAAAGTAGAAAGCCAAGTTTAAATCACAATTGAAGTACATGCTTTCTCATGAGCTTGTCGTAGGCATAGTTTAGTCACTATCAGAAAACCGTGGTGGCATCTTGAAGTGAAAAGCCCGCCGGTCTTCTGAATGACATAGTATTCTGCATGTAGAAACCAAGAGGTGTTTTTGGTGAAGGATGAAGGTGAAGAAGGAACAGCATTAGGAAATGCGTAGGGCTGCATGCCCATCAGCTTTAAGTTTGCTAGTGACACCCAGCATGAACTGCCAGCTGGTAAGAACCTTGCTCGTGTAGGAAGAACGCCGGGAGAGTGGTGCAGAAGTCACCGGTGCTGGTGTAGCACAGTATATTTGACACTGTTTCTGTTGGGACAGTCTGGTAAGAAGAGAAGGAGCCGAATGTTATGGGGCATGAGTGTTACTAGTTTGCTTGAGTAAAACCTGATTGAAAAAAAAAAAAAAACAGAATTGCCAGCTTAATAGAGTTTTACTGCTGGCAGATAAATAACCAAAAGCAACTTGGAAGATTTGTGCTGTGTTGATTTATGTAAATTGTGTGACTGTAGCATCTGTACTGTATTGAATTGAAGGGCATTTTGTTGAAGGCTCTTTGTTGAACTGCTCATTTCATTTGGTAAGACCTGAGAATGCTTGATGCCTTTTTATTAAAAACTCTGTGAGAAAGTGTAGTTAGTTTATGCACTGTGTTATCAAATAGCAATATGGATATTTACTAAAAAAAAAAGTTATTCTTGTTATTCTTCCGTTCAATGCATGGTCTTTTTCAAATAAGTAGTAGGAAATACTGAACTGTCTAAAAATAATCCTACCTCAGTATGTAGAGAATTTGTCTTGTATTAACTGTTCAGATATTTGTAAAGATTTATTCTATATGTCTGTGTGCACTAGGTTACTAAAGGTTTCTAGTAACTGTGAGTATAAAGGATTATGGAACCTAGATGTCTCAATTTTTAATCAGACAAGTTTGTTCAAAGTGTTTAACATAATTTTATTTGTAAAATTAAATTGAAGAACTGATTCTTGGAACAATCATTCTTGCATCATTACAGCACAGTGTTTAGGTCGATGATCCCATTCAAGTGACTCAAGGTAATCAATCAATATTGGTTGTATAATTCCTGAATACTACAAGCCACAGAAAATTACCTTAGAATGGAGTTTCCTTTTGAAGGGAGATTGGATTTTTCTCCTCTGTCCCTCAAATGTTTTTACCGGTAGCGAAAAACACATCCTAGTTTTAACAAATTTGTAGTGTTTTGTCTTTCATTTTTTGTAGTTTTAAAGAGAACAAAACTGGTGTTTAACATACTCTTCCCCAACCTAAAGCAACTAATACACCTTTCCCCCAGCCACCCAGCCCCCTATTTTTGGGTGTCTGCTAAAGAGGATACTTTTTTATCTTAGGTCTTGTGGAAGTTTTTTCTTTCCAAATACTTGTGGATTAAGATATATAATTCAATCTCCAAACAATACTTGGTAACTTGTGGTAAATATACACTGTTTTTAACTGGTGTGTAAACCGTAGGTCATATTAGTGTGTTGGGTTTAAGTTTAAAATTTCATAAAGAAACTTTCAAAGTGGAAAAAATGGCAGGTGAAAAAATAACTTTTTTTCTGAGCAAACATGCTTGATCCATAGTTGGTAAGCTCAGCATTGATGTGCTACTGGTACGCAAGTTTGTAGTTGCGAATTGGATTGTTTTTTTCTTCTAGGCATTTAAGGGAGAAAACATCATTAGCTGTAACATCTAGAGGATGCTGTGGGCAGGAGGATGAGAAAGCAACAGCATGCATTTCTACGAGACGTCGTTCCACACCTCGCAATTTAGTAGGCTTGTCAACAGGCATGTTTGAGTCTGTGATGGTTCAGGTTCTAAGACAAGAGGAGCAACTGAGAGCAAAAGAGGAAAAGAGGTAATAAGAAAAACTGTTTTGCTTTAGTTTTAAATTGTTATGTCTTCCTAGTTTTCTAAAGAGGCTAGCTTGTTACAGCTTTTTTAGGTAAGTAAGTGTTGTGGTGCTCTTATGGTCCTCAGGTCATTACTTCAATGATCCACAAAGTGCATCCACAAAGCAAAAAATTAGTACCACTTCCTTGAAAAATTGTTGAGGTCATTTGAGCTTTGAATTGAATTACAGATGCTCTTATTTTAGTGTTGTGAAACTTCTAATATTAACTAAAAACATTCACAATAATTTCCTGGTAATGCATTTATAGTTTCTCATATGTATCCTTGGACAGTTTTTCATGCAACAATTAGATTAAAATCTGCCAGAATGCTTAACTACAGTCTAATTTCATGATCTTGTCACTGCGTCCCTCACTGACAGCCAGAAGCAAATTATCTCTACCGGTGCCACTGCTGTTACCTAATGATGTGGCATTTCAGCTTGTTAGTTAGGTAACACAGTTAGATGGTATGTGTAAATAACTCTGAGATTTTGTGGTCTTCTTAAATTTAAGAGCTATATAATTCCAGGCAGTGTTTAATGTTAGTATGTTTCACTTTAAGGAAAATGAAGCTTATAAGTTATATACTTAAGCTTATAAGTTATACACTTTAGCACTAATTTGGATAACTGTGTGTGTACATGGAGCACAATGGTAAGACAGTATTTGCTTTAGAAAGCAGAATGTTTCTTGGTTTTTTCAAAGTTTAGTAGGCTTTTAGTAGACTTTAGTAGACTTTTTCCCATATGTAACCAGTTCACTCTTAATTTTGCAGGCAATCTTTATTTTCTACAGATTTGAAACTTTATGGCTAACTTGACTGTTAGACAGTACTTTTTTCTCTAGAACTTCCTTCTTTCTTCTAAGCCACTAATCTTCTAATCACACTTTGCAAAAAAAAAAAAAAAAGGAAAGATTTGTTTCTTCGGTAAAATTCTCTTGATTTTTGCCCAACTCTGTGTTCTAGAACTAAGAACTTAATCACAATGTTATGAAAAAGGACATTTTGATTGGATTTTAATTAATTGATAGAATCTGCAGAACAGTTTACCAAAGTAAAAATTATGCTTTCATACACCTGTTTTAAGCACATTGCTGCAAAACTGTAATAATTAACTGTTCAATCCACATATCTGGATATACTCAAAAGTCCCAGTGCAAAGGATGGTTGATTCTACAGAATGTTCCATGATAACAGAAAAAGACCACAAAATTTTGAACTCTACCACTTATTAAGAAGCAATAAAAATCTGTCAGTGGATAGCTGGTTTAATATTTCTTTGGCTCTATTGAACTCCTCAAATAATTAAGCATCAGATATCTTGTCTAAGTTTTATTTCCTAATCGCATCGTGTTTTCAAAGTAATTTGGACCTCTATTTACCAATTGCTTCCCAATTCACCAAATATTTTCCAAATCACCTTTTTCAAGCAGTTTTGTGAAAAGGGCTTGGAAATTGGAAGGTCTATAAAATTCATTGTACATTTCCAGTGAAGATCACATTTTACGATATATATAAATTTTCAAAGTGGTGCATCTATAAATGCACATACATTTTCAAATAAAAATAATGTTGAAAGTATTGCAACTTTCTAGACTTTGTCTTACTGTTAAAGTAGATGGTATGTTATTAAGAAGAAAAAATGGTTATTCTGCTACGGTTTTTTTGGTTTTTTAGAAATCTGATACACTGAGGTTGGAACAGAAGAGGTACTTTCTATACAATGTGGAAGATTGCAACCTTGGGTATTTTAGTTGGAGAGCACAGTGCTGGCAAATCACTTATGTTTGGATAGGCAGCATCTGCTCTTCACCCAACTTTCAGATTAATTATCTGGAACATCAAAAAAAGGGCTCAGTTTCTGGCCATCTAGTGGGTGACTCAGTGTGCTTGTACTTACTAACCATAAATTATCTTCGTTTAGAATGTCTAAGAGTTGCATGCTTTCATTCCCAGTTAGTAAGGGTGTGTAAATGCAAGGGCCTTTCTACAAAACTTAGCCTCATATCTAAAGAAATTTCCGGTTGAAATCCAAGTTTATATATAATTCTTTGCTTTAGTTGTTTAGTTACTTTCATAAGACATAGGCATGTTATGATGAGAACTAAATAAAACTAAAATTAAATTTAAAATATTCAAAAATATAGATAAATATAATAATGTATATTGTACAGCAATAAAAATAAAATACAAATTAACTTAGTAAATTAAATCCTTAAAATAATTTTTGATTATTTTTTTCCCACAAAATCCTTGGAATTGATTTTGCAAGTTTTGTTTCAACAGTGTATTTTGGGAGGACATTCTGAAGTGGGATTTTTATCTTCTCTTCTGTAGTTAACTTCAGGGAACTCCAACTCCAAATCCTTTGGTTACTTTTGTTATGTAGGTATCCTTTGTTGAGAGTTTTTTTTTCTTATAATTTATCCATTTCTTGCACAGTCAGTTTCACTTTTCTTTATGTAATGTTTTATAACTTTCCCCAAGTGACACATTTGTAATGGTAAACTCAACACGTAAAAACTGAGAAGATATCATTGCAAAGCTGATTTCACTATTTTGCAACTAATAAGTTTTTGTGCAGTGGCAAAAGCCCTTACTCCCCTGCCAAAGTACATGTATGACAACATCTGATTTACTGTTTTTGTCAGTCTTGTTTATAAGCATTCCTTTTGTTCAGTTGTTATTGACTGTCTTCTTCGAATTATTAATTACATTTCTATGAGTTTCTACTCAGCTGCTTGGTTACATGCTAAGTAAGTAACAAATCAACTAAATACATATTAGCTAACTATAAATAATTGTGGAATTATTTTATAATTGAAAATACTTGACAAGTTAGATACTGAAATATAAAGGTAGATTCCTACTGAAATTTTTGAAACCACCAGTGAATGGCAGATAATTAACTGGTTGATTTCACTGGGAATTAAGTGTCTATATGACTTTAGTTTGTTGAAAATTATGCTAGGCAGTTCTGTGTCTTTACCATCTCTGAAAACATGATCCTGGGATAAGTTTCAGTCATGTTCATTAAAACATGTAAAGAATTGAATTCTGGCTATGAGTTCGTAATTTAATTAAGGAAATTGTGGAATAAGATATGCCTAGATAATCAGTTTTGCTTTTTATGAGGATGTTAACATGGAATTAACTAGATTCTGTGGAAGAATATAGAGTATATAATAATATGATTTAAGATAGTGGAGATGCACAAGTAAGGTTATGTGGGCATCTCCAAATTTAATATCTTCTGACTACTAAATCCTGACTTAATTTAGAATAATATGTATTGCTAATCTGTATATACCTTTCTGTTTTATTTTTTAGAAGAAAGTTTGAAAGAAACAAGTTACTGTAGAGTTAAAACAGTTCTCTGTGTCTTGTCGTTAGAATTCCAGTGTCTGACCTTTTACCTGTGAATCAACACCTAAGTAGGTTAGAAGTGGTAATTGGGAGGACAAAGTAAAAATCTAGTCTTTGTCTCCTCTCCCCACCAAGAAATATCCTGTTGCAAACAAGAAGGAATTTGCTGTTGATACTTGTCTGCTCCCTTAAATAACAGAGGAAATTTTAAGAAGAGTAGGGAGTTACATCTGGACTCTCTTTTAGGTGTTATCTCTACTTGGGTATCATGTTTGATGAGTTTTAAGGTCAGATGCCACACAAGAGCTGCAAAACAACTGATGCAGGTGTGTTCTAGAAGGCTGTTAGTCTAGGAAAGTCAGCTTTGCCTTAGAATAGTTCTGTTACTGCTGTAAGTCTAATACATGTCTGCAAACATTTTTCTGGTAAATGTAAATAAAAGTATAAAACAACAGGGTTTTTTTTTTACGGTAACTGTCAGTGTAGAAGTCAGATGTCTATGTCCAGAGAATTTCTCAGTATAAGGATATTTATGCCACTAAAATATCAAACGTCTTTCTCTTACCCCCCTCTCCAGTTTCTCTGTTCCTTCATCCCTGCTACCTTGCCCTGTCTCCTGTTCCCTCATTACTTCCCTTTGTGGTCTTGAGAAAAACCACCCCAGGAAAAAGCTGTGCCCTCCAAATGATGCTAGCATGGAGACCTCAATAATGAAGATATGAAAGTGTGATATTATGTACATTTTTTCTTGAATGTCTGCTAAGAATGGAATGACAACATATATTGTGATAAAACAACAGCTTAAAAACAAGGCAAACTTTTTACAAGTGAAACAACTTATATTTTTCTTTTTAAAAAACCTTTTTAAACATTCTTAAATATGGTGTAATAACTGTAATTTTATCTAGACAGAGGTGAATCTAGGGTATTTATTTTGATAATTCTACCTTGATTTAAATTATTACTGGATAAAAAGTTGAAACTGCTTGCAAAGGTGATATTTTTGGATCACCTACAGCTTTTTTGTATTAAATGATACTGAAATGCTATTGTTTCTACATATGTTCCATCTCACCATGTACTCACTAATTTAGTCTTATTTCCATACTATATTAATAGAGTTCACACCTTTTGAAGGCAGGAGATTATTAGGAAGTATGTTTTACATTTAGAAGGAATGAGGGAGTGGGATCCAAGAGTGCTATGAGATTCATATTTGAGACCACATTTTGCTGAATATCGTTTCTCCCTCTGCCTCACTTGGACATTAGTTACTTTTATTTATTATTTTCTGTTATTTTTATTTATTATATTAATGCAATATTAGCACATTGAAATAGAACATAAATTAGAATAAGATAATGCCCCCTTTACCTTCTGCAAGTAGTATTGTCGAATTTAGTGTTTTATTCACCAAGAATTGCTAATGGGATTTTGTGCTGAAAACTGGGATTTTGCCTTTATATTCCATCCTCCATAATCTTAAGTTAACGCTGCATTGGGAGACTGAAGTTAAGAATTTACTGACCTGTTTGCTTTTGCCTTTTATGTTTTACATGAATCTGTCTTTCTGCACTTACTAGATGTATAAATAACAAGAATGCATGTATGTGGTATTAAAAATTTATGTTCAAAGTATGGTAACAAGTCACTGAACATTTGATTATAGAATCTAAAATATTTGGTGGAATCTTACTGTATTTTTTTATTTTGTTATGGTATTTTGCATACACATGGCATGTTTTTCCTGTGCTGATACTAAAATGTGGACTAAGCTAGGTTTGTTGCATTTTTTACATTAAGATAGCTAGTCAATAGTTAATGCTTGAAATACATGCCCTTCAAGCTAGAAGCCAGTATTAGCTCCTTGTTATCAAAAGAAACATTTTAATTTATCATTTCTCTTTTGCTGAATTTGGAAGGCATTGATGCTTTGAATGGATACCTCATGTTTATTTGCTACTTTTTTATGAAGAAATCAAATTGGAGGTTTGCAATTTGGAAATGAGGATGTGTAAATTCACAATGCAGGTCGCATTTGTGTTAGAGGCAAGTGATAGTTTTTACCAGTGACAGAAGCTTCAGAGAAAATTATAGGAGAAGCTTAGGGTGAGCTCTAAAAATTTTTTCTGTGAGAGCAGCTGTATCCGAATCCTGTCTTTTGGAGTCTGGTCGTGCCTTTAGGCAAAAATGTTAGTTTACTAGTTCAGCATTAAAGAACTTTTCCTTCTGTTGGTAACCTTTGATATTTGTGTGATTCATGCAGATACCCATTTTTCTGCTTTGGAAATAAATTAACATATCTTCTATCTTAGATAGATGGTAAGCTACACATAATTGATTATCTGAAATGGAAGCATTTCTTTTTCTGACACTTGTTACCCTTAAATTTCATGATGAATTCACAAATAAAAGCAAACGGAAGTTCCCAATCTATCATATGAAGTTTACATATTGCTGTCATGTTTCCTCTTGCTAGTGTTTCGTGTGGACTCCCAGATTACTCAGAAGTTTTTACAGGCCTCTGATTACTGATAACCTCTTTCTCTGAATGTACGTTATTTCTGCTCTATCCTGTTTTTTAGATAGGGGGACCAGAGCTGAATGCATTTTTTCAGGTGAGGGCAAACCAGTTAATGTAATAACCTTTTATTTTTGGTATTATTTTTCATTTTCCACATTCTTTGTGCATCCTGATACTTGCTTCTTTTTGACCACCATTGCAAACTAACTAGTAACACATCTTTGGGTGGGAGGGAAAATGGCTGTAGTACATGTAAGTGAAGGACTTCGCAATTAGGTATGTACACTTGTGCGCTGAGGAAGGGAGGTACAGCACAGGTGACACAAGCCATAGGGCAACCATTTGAAAACAAGTTTTACCTGGAATTTGTTTCAGAGATTTTTACATGGCTAGTTTGTTGGAAACACTTAATCCTGATAAAAAGGGGTTGGGAAAAGAAATGTATTTTTTTAAAAACCCCAGAATCTAAGCAAGTCAAACTATTGATATATGCTAGGCTTTTTTCTTACCTTTTTCCCTTTTTTAAACTAGTGGTGATAGAAACAAAAGACTATAATTTCCCATTTTGGTCCAGTGATGTGTTATGCACTGCAAAGTAAGACAAATCGAAGTAAAACTTGAGTTTTACTGTGCTCTTTATTACTTCAAGATGCGTATGTTTGTCATACTGTAGTTCTGATTTTTTTTCTCCCTCATTTCTTTTTGTTCACCCAATATGTGAATTTTCATGAAATTTCTTTTAATAGGCAGAGAGATCAAGAAAGAAAAGAAGCAGAAGAAGCTAGTCAGAAAGAAATAGAAGAATGGGAAAAATCACTTTTAGCTCAAGCAGCACCTACAAGGATGGAGACAATGTGGGAGATTCCAGCTATTGGTCATTTTCTTTGTTTAGCACAACAGATTTTAAATTTACCTGAAATAGTATTCTATGAATTGGAACGTTGTCTTCTGATGCCTCAGTGTAATGTTTTTTTATCTAAAATAATGACTTCTTTGTTAAGTCCTCCTCATCGCAGATCTACATTACATCGCAGGCCTACGTTTTCCTACAGGACTTGGGAAGCAGCACTCAGAAAGAAAGTGCAACACTGGTACACTGTTGTAGGGCAGACTGACAATCCTAATGGTGCTGCAGAAAAACTTGGATTATGTCCCCAGTTTTTCAAAGTGCTTGGAGAAGTTAATCCCTTGGAGGAAAAACCATTTCATGAGCTACCATTCTGCCAAAAAGTATGGCTGCTGAAAGGTCTCTGTGACTTTGTGTATGAAACACAAAAGGATGTTCAGGATGCCGTGCTAGGTCAGCCTATCCATGAATGCAGAGAAGTAATTCTTGGTTATGACTGCTTGGAGAATGCATATGTTCACTTTCCACAGTTCTGTGGTGCAGATGTTCGAATTTACAAGCAAAAACCTTTTCAGGCTCCTGAATTCCCATCGCTTCCCATCAAAGTTAAAAAAGTGCCACGTATTAAATCGGAAAGAGTGAAACATGAATATGGAAGCAAAAGCAATGGGGAAATCACTTCTGCTGGTAGAGTAGAGCTGTGTCATTCCAAGACAGAAGGAGAGAAAAGTATGGACTCCATTGTTATCTGTCCAGAAAAAAACCCATATTTAGGTATCTTTAGAGTCACTACAGAGGAGATGAAGATTGACTGTGAAATAAAATCCTCAAGAGTTTGTGACATGAAAAAAACTGGTTGTTATAAAGAGAACTTAAGAAATTTGATGACGTCAGGAGAGATTATTGATATGGGTGGTCAGTGTAATTCAGAAGAAATAACAGATGTGGAGAATGGGCAAGGTTGCACTGAAATGGCCAGAGTAAGATCTGAGCTGAGTCTGTTCAAGGAGAAAACACTGAAAGCTTGCCAAATGCATGTCAACGGCACTTATAATGACAACCAAGATAGAAATTACCATGAATCTGCTAAAGAAATGGTGCTAGAGACCTCACTGCAAAATAATAGGAAACTAAATAAGATGCTGGCAAAAAAAAAGAAAAAAAAAAAAAAGAAATTGAAGGATATTCTAACTGAAAATCTGCAGAGAAAACTTGATGACTTGCAAAGAAAGCGTGAGATTCATCTTCATCCATTCAAATCATATAAATCTGAGATCCAGAACAAGTTGTTTATAATTAAAAAGAAAGCAAAACATAAGAAGCACAAGTCTGGTAAGCTGACATTTTTACTTATAGTAAAAGTTAGGAGGATACAGATTTTTAAAAGTTTTTTTCCTAGTTGATAAGTCTGTATTTTATTTTATGAAAAAGGAGAGCCTCATTGTATTAGACAATTTGGATATTAATTTTAGAGTCAAAGTTACCTACCTGTTAACACAAACATATAAAACGTCAGCTGATTAAACTAATTCATTTGCAGAATGTATCTTTAGAGAACATAATTAATTGGAAGAGTTAATTTGTTTCAAAAAATATTCAGAAGAATGAATGTGACTGGTTAAAGTCAGAGAGTGTTACTTGAATGTTACCATTTTATGTTTTTTATATTGTAGCGATTGTGGAAATGTTTCTTCCCTTTCTAGTAATGTTACCTAATATAATTTGTGTTTCTTCATAATTTGTTTTCCAAATTATGAAGAAACACAGAGTAATTACAGGAGATCATCAATCTAAAATCACTCATAGTGGAACTGTGCAGTCTTAGGTCACCAAACAGCACTGCTGTGACGGTGGGCCTGATTGAGTCCAACAATTGGGATGCATCAGCGTCAGAATTTATGCTGATGACATTTTTGTTACAGAATTGGGTAGGATCTAGTTAAGTGTTTCAGGTAAGTGATATACAACCCAGATTTCAGTTAACTCACTGGAAAATTTCAAAGGTTTTTGCAAATGGTAAAGTTACAAAATCCTTAAGTCAATTCAAATTGTTTGGGTAGCGGAAGTGTTTTTGATGTCATATGAAGCACCATAAAGGCTTCATCCTGTTGAGTCCTGGGCTAAGTTATCTGTGCTAGATTTTAGCAGACTCCTTCAGATATTATATTTTTTTGAAGTGACGGGCTGCTTTTCAGAAAGGTGTAGACTGACAGATAAATACTGTATTTCATCTGAAAAGCAGAAAGCCAAAACTAAGAATCTGGGTGACAAAAAGATATCTTCTAAAGGGTAAGAAGCTAGCCAAGATCTGCTGGCAGTGCATTTAGCTAGAAGTCAAAATTTAAAGCTAAGAGAACAAGTAATATTTAGATCCTAAATGTTTGCACATAGCACCCAAAGAACTGTTTTACCATTTAAATCACAAATTCCTCCTTCCAAAATATTTCACTGCCCACATCTAAACGGAAATTTTAAGAGTTGCAGTTGAAGTTCATATATGTAGTATTCAGGGAAACTAATGTATTTTACATTTGCCTTTGTGACTGTTAGCTCTCTAAATGTGTCACTGTTTCCATTCTTCTTAAAACCGAGCAAACTGAATAATAACCCAAATGGCAAACAAGGATGCTAGTTTATGGAACAGTTGTCCTTTATCGCCTGATACATCGAGGCGTTTCCCATCTTATTCTGGCTACTTCTTCATTTGACCTTGCTGGAGAAAATTTTGCAATAACTTTACAGCATTGCAAGAAAGCACTTTTCTTCCTATGGTTGTTAAATGTCCATTGATCCTGTGCCTGCTTGGCTGAAATGGATAGGATTGGATTCAATTAATGCTAATACCTTGTTGTTTTGTAATGTTTCATAGATTAAGGTTAAGTAGTATTTCTTAAAGATTGTTTGAAATTAAATCTTCTGTTTAAAGATTCCCTTACAATGTAGAGCAGAAAAAGTGATTTAGTAAAGCTTGTTCTGAGTCCACCAAGACACTTGATTTAAATCCTAGCCATAATAAAGCTTTACAATCTTCTTTAAAAGTACAGTAAGTAGAAGAGAACATCAGGAATGTAAAAGTCAGTACCTTTCATTAGGTTTCAACAAAATTATTTTTTTCCTGCTATTGGTCTCTTAGGCAGCTAAATGTAACTGAGTCACAGTTTGTGTGTCTGTTGAGATGATTTGCATACTCCTGACTTGCTGTGGCAGTGGTACTCATCATGAATATAGAATATAGTTTTTCCATCTGAAAACTTCACAGAAATATTGTGAGCAAAACTTACTGGAGAATACAGCTATGTTATGACCTTTACCATAATGACAGAGTTTTCTTACAATTTATGAAAAGGTGTAACCACTTTTCTGAATGTGTCTTTGAAAGAAGGTGATGGTTATTATTGTGGCAGGGTTCTGTGTCAGTATTATTGGTAGAGTAGTACTGAAAGTAAAGGAAAGACAGAATCAGAAGAGTTCTGTAAACTACTGCATGCTCTGCATTCATTTTCAAATGTTGTTTTCTTAGTGGAGTTAGATGAATAAAAGTTTCAGTGCACGGCACTGCGCAAGAGCATGAGAATCCTACAATTGCATGTTTGAAACAAGGATTGGATGAAATTCAAAATGTCTCTAGGGTTGAGAAAATAGGAGGGACCAGAGGCTGCTTGAAATAACTGTGATGTTCCTGAAGCAGAGGTTGAAGTAAGTGTAAATTGAATCTCTTTTTATTCCAATTGAACAGCATACAAGTTTAGAAGAACCTTGGATGTAAATTCCATACCCTATACTCATGTTCTGGGAGATTCATAGTAGTCTACCTCCTTGAAGCCCGTTTTTACTATCTATTTTAATTCTTTAGACTACCATTACATTTTGTGTATAAAGTCAAGCATTGTTTGGATGTAAGAAAATGAATTTAACAACCTGGCAGCAATTTTGTAGTGCCTGGTTTGCTGTCCTTGAGAGTTTAATCTTCAGAAGTCTTCTGGAGACTTTTCTTTCAGTGTTGTAAAAAACTTAGTCATGTAGATAAAACTTTAGCCTGTAGATAAAGGAACAGTCCCTTGATCATGTTGAAAACATTGTGAGGTATTCCAGCAAGTTGTAAAAATGAACTCCATGCATTAAGCTTCAGTGCCACGTCTTCAGAAATGTGTACCACTGAGGTTTTATAGGGTTTCTTTACATTGTTCTGTAAATCAGCAATATTAATGCACTTGTTCAGACCACCTTAGCTCATATGACTATATAAAAGTGTATGCTATGTCAATATGGAAGCTTCAAAACTATAATAAGGATTGTATCATGTTTTCTAAAAGAGGAGCTGTTGGGAGCAAGATAGAAGAATAGAAGAGTAAAAGGAAATAGGATATGCTCAGTAGTTGCCAAATCTTTGAAAGACATGAAGTGTGTCTTACAAATTTGTTAACAGAAAGATACTGGGCCTGTTATTTAATTTGAGAACACTGCAGTTGCTGCTAGAATGTAGTGAAAAAACAGAAATTCTTGCAGTTGGACAGGGCTAACTTAGCTGTATTCTACCATGACAAATACTACTGAGTTAGTGTTTGATATTAAAAACATCTGTTGCACCATCTGGGATATAATAAGGCTCTACTTTATATCCAACAAAAAAGGTGCATTCTTATAAAAAAAAAATTAGTAAAATAAGGTTTTATTCAAAATTGCTCTATGTTGTCACTTTGTAATTTGAAGCATGGATTACCATTGCTTTTGTTCAAGGAGAGTTCATAATAAAAAGTTTTGTTAGATCTGTAAAAAAGTTTCTGTCTTCAAATCACATTGATGCCAATGTGAACTAATTATAAATAGGTTGTGTTGTTCTGTTCTTGCTGAAGTAATTTACAAATGTTAAGAACATTTTTGGGGTTTTGTGTTTTATCAGTCTCATTTTTGTGACTAAAATAGTACTAGAAGAGATCTGAATTATTTCTTTGTTTTTTCTTCACCCTTAGATGGCAAGACCAACTTGAGATGGCTTATGTTTTAGTTGCATCTCGTCTCCCCAGTGTGTTTTTTGGATGCTCATAATTAATGTTCAGGTCCTAGTTGTTACGTTACTTTGTTGATTTCTTGCATATCTATTCACTGATAATATCCGTAGAATTTATTTTGACTTGAAAGGAAAACCTGTAGTAGTCAGATGTTTCCTGCACCTACTGAACTTAAGTTTAATGTAGAAGAATTTTCACAGAGCTGGCTAAGGGGCTCTTGGTTAATAAAATGTTGATTTCCTATGAACTCCTGTTGGGAGTGAGATGGCTCATAGTCTCTTCCACTCTGAACTGAAACCAAACTGAAATGTGGAGCCTTTTGGAAAAGGCTGTGTGGAGACATAATTAGTAATTATATCACAGTAAATTGTTAGTAAATTTAAAGTTACACAGGAATATCTTTAAATATGGGAAGGAAGCAGGCTGTGTTGAATTGAGTAGGTGAACTAAACAGATTATGTGTATGAGATTGTTAATTAGAAATAACAATTTTCTACTAAGGACTTAATCAGGTTCTACTAAGGTTTAATAAGGTTCTAAGGTTTTTCTAATTGATTGCTTTTAGTCAGAAGTTAAATATATTTGTAATTGAGTATGCTTTGAAAGGTACAGTACACCATGATTCAAAATGCATTGTGATCTAACTGCTGTCAGAAGCATTACTTCATCTGGTCAGGAGTTAATATAAGCCTTTGAAATAGTTTCTTTACCTGGTATTATGGACAAAAGATCTCTAGCAGACCTCAGGGAAGTGATTTGAGAAGTTGCCTCTCACTGGTGATTTTGTTATCCCAAGACAGGATAGCTTAGTGTGTATAACCAATTATATACACAAGATACTTAAGTTTATTATACGGTTGCAAGTCTAGGTGCTGAGAGGAAATCCACAAAACCATCACACCTCTGGGTTACAATGCTGGGTTTTTATACAAATTTTTAAATAATGTATTTTACCTATGTAATACATATGAATTACAGATAATTGCAGATTGTGAAAGATTTGGTTTCTGTTACCATTATTTGAAGGTGAGAAATGATTTTTTGAAAAGCAGATACAAGTTTTGATAAAAGGGAGAAATTATCAGTACTAACACTACAACTTCTTTCTAATATAAATCTTGTATTTTAAAAGGGTGTTACTGAGGTAGAAAATGAATTTGCTGTCATTAGTTTGCTGTATATATTAATTCACTCACATCATACAAATATCTGTAGCTTTTTCTTAGCTTTTAATACATGACATCAAAGAATGCCTGCACCATAGGACAACTGGTGTCAAAAAGATGGGAAAAAGACTGTGGTGCTGGTCTATACAGATTCATGCTTAGCTTACAGCAGTTACCAGCCTGGGAATTGTGTAGCTCTTTTGGTATATATTCCAACAGGTATGCTTCATGATATGTCATGCTCTGTTTTTAAATTCATGAGGTAAAATTTTTCATTTTTCTTGTGCTTCTAGACAGTTTCTTTCAATTCTTGGTGTGTCTGTAACTCCGTATTTTTCCTACTTCTTGCTTTTCAGATGCTGATTTGAAGGAAGAAATGTTTATTTTATTTGTGTTTCTTTGTGTTATTTATAACTCTTTCTAAAAATTTTCTTTCTCATAAGGATATATTGGGGAAAAGAGAAAGAATATTTCTGTTTAACTGTTACTTCTTGAATTACACTGCATCATACATCATACAGCACTGGGTGCTGAAAATAGTCAAGTAAATACTTGTTGAAAAATATGTTTAAAGTATTCAAGTAAAATGAAAATTTATTTTAAACATATTAATTTTTCCCTTTCTTGCAAAGAAGCAAGGCAATCTAGCTGCCTTATTTTTTTTGTCTTTTCGTTTTATTTCCAGATAACATTTTGTTACAGGGCTATAGCAAGGAGCTACCATATGACCAGACTTCTTTTTGAGTCAGTTTGTCAAGAAAGTTTCTAAGCCTCTACTTCAGTTCATTCAATGAACAGCACTGATCTCAGTAGTAGCGTGCAGCTGTATTTATAAAGTATATAACAAAAATGCTGATGTTTTTGCCCGTTGTCAGAATGTTTGTGTTATTGTTCTAATAAATAAGCTTCTCTGTGTTACCACTTGGCTCTCTAATGTGAAATACATGTTTATTTTTGATAGTTGAGGCCTCTTTAAATTTTTTAATGTGTTTGGTATGGGGAGTTTCTAGGTTGTTTTATTGATTTTAATATAGTTTGATTTTATGTGGAGTTCCAGATATAGATTCTTCAAACCCTGTGTCTTGTCCTGTAACTGTTTTTTTCAGAGTCTGGTAAGACATTTAGGAAACTCACAGTGTAATAAACCAGAAATACAGATGCATAGGCATCTATAAATATTGTTATGTACATAAGCATTTGCATACACCTAAAACATCTGTTGGAAGAAGGTTAAGTGCAATTTTTGCAAAATTTTCATTAGTATAAATATTGAATCTGTCTGTGCTTGTATTATTACCAAGTGTCTGCGATCATGCTAGTTGACAACAAATTTCACGTTATGATTATTTTCTTCATGCTCTTTTTTTGTTTGAAGTTTTTAATTATTGTTTAGGACTCCAGAATGTGAACAAGTGATAATGTTAGAGTGATGGTTTTGGCCTGAGTAAACAAGTCAAAAATGATCTTGTTCCAATTTACCATACAAGTATAGAAATAACCATAAAGGAAATCTTGCTGTCTTTCTGTGACATAACTACTTAATTTGGGAAATGTATATGACTTGTGAACTCTGATACTCTAGGCACTAGAGCACTTGCCTTACCTTCAAAGAGATTTTTTGTTACATCCATGTTTGTATATGGCACAGCTGTGTGTGAAGTGCATTATAGGAAGTTGTTTGCATTCTTCTAAAAATGTTAGGCATTGCCACAGGCAGAAAAAACAAGTCAATCTGATTTCCTTGGTAAATTCAGTATGTTCAATCAGGGATTTCTAGATACTGCTTGTCTTTTGAGTGTGTCTTTTTACTATTAGATACTGAGATCCCAGATCCTAATGTGTGATTCTTTACAGTGTTAGAGAAACAAATCCTGCAGGTAAGATGCTATATATCTTACATTTGTGCTTTAAGTTCTAGATTTCACTTTTTTCAGAAGAGTGGTGTGAATGTTACTTTTATGACTTAGATTTTTAGGTACTGTATTATTGAAATTGTAGTAGGCTTTTTCTTTTACTTCTTTCTTTTCCTTCTACCCCACATAAAAGACTGCGGTACACAGATACGTGTTTAATGTTTGCTTCTGCTGAGTCTAGTTCTGATTCATCATGTTTACATGCCTTTACTGAAAGGCATCATTGCAGTTTAACTTTCAAGTCTGTATGTAATTTGGTTTTATTAATAAAGTACAACAAATAGCATTATGAAGCTTTTCTCTTTTAATCTTACAAGGAAAAAAATCGCTATCTAAAAAAGCAATCACAAAGAAGAGGAAAGGTGTCAGAAAGTCTACCATACCAGAATTTCAGGTAAATTACTTAATTTTTGTTTTAAGCAGTTGAAATCTGAATGTCTATTAAATAAGTCCTTTAGTTTCTGATAGAGACCTTGGAAATATTAACGGAAGCGTCTTCTAGTTCTAAAGGCTTACACTGATAGTATTTTTAAAAGTTTCACCTTCTCTTGGTAGAAAATATTTTACCATTTTTATTATGTGCAGCTTGAACACTATTTTCAGTGTTGTTTATGAGCTCAGATACATCCGTTACAGTATAAAACCTGTAAAAACTAGGACTTTTTAAAAACATTTTTAAGGTAGATAAAATTCTCTGGGATAAAAATACTTAGTTTTGTATGAGGTGTGACAATGTGATTCTTGAATTGAAAACTGGCTTGGTTAAGTGAAGGACTTGCAAAATAGGCAGCTGTGCTCAGCCTGCTTGCAACTGTTATTCCTTATCAGTATGTGATTTATAGGCCTCTGGGATCTCTTAGGCTCTAGAAAGCACCAAGAGTATTAATTATGCTAATACGGTTTTATGGTGCTGTAGCAGAACTGTTACAGTACTTCAGTTCTAAGTGGCTCTCTGTGTGTGCAAGGTTGCTTGCGCTGAAATTCTCCTTTGGCTATTTTTTTTTTTTTCTTCAGAAAGCCATCTGTGCTAGTTTGGTCAGTAGACTCACACTGAACCGTGACTGTTTTGTAATACCCTCACCCTGAATCAGCTGATTCCATCATGATCATATGTTTCACAGATGGAGCTAGTAGAATTTCTCATGTTAGTAACAGTCTGGTTAGTAACAGTCAATATTGAGAAATGACTGATAGTTAAAATGTACACTGACTTTGTCTGTATTGTAATGGTGGTGACTAAAATGTTTCCTAGCAGCTCCAAAAAATAAGTACAGTGTCTAAATTGACTTTTTCCAAGCACATTACCTGCATGTCATGGATATATGCAGTTAGTTTAGAAATAATTTCTTACATAATTAAACTACTGCATTTGTCTGTCTAAAACACTGTCTGAAACTTAGCCCAACCTTTTAGCTTTAGTAGATAAAACATATGTACATTTATGTATCTATCTAAAAACCTATCTATTTGTAAAACCTTACATTAGAATGTAACAAAATAATTCTGGCTCTTTTGATCAAAGCTAGGAGTCATATCTGTTTTAGGTGTGGCTAAGACTGATTAGTATTGAGCAGTTTATTCTTATTGGGGAGTTTTTTAACAACTTAACAGCTTTTAACAACTTAACCTGATTCTTTCAAGAGGTATGTCTGTTAGAAGAATTTGCAAATATTAAAACATTTATATTTGTAATAATATTTAGACTTTTGGACTCTGGTAAGGTATGCTTGGATATACTCTTCCCCACATACAGGAATGGCCAAACTATGAAACTATGTAACTGGTTGAAAACACAAGTATATTTTTTAAATACTTGATAAAACAGCTTAGAGCTTACAGGTCCTGTGAGATATGCTGGGAGGGTATAACTACAAAAATATTGCTATTCATGTCTACACATCAGTTCTTTTGGAGTGAAAGTAAATATATTAAAAAGTATAGTATGTTCATATGCCTGCAGCCTACAAATGTCAAAAACCTCCTAAACCTAACCCTAAGGCACTTTATTTTATGAGATTAGGTTCTGTACTTAAGTATAGATCTTTTATCTTAAAATCATGACTTGGCTTTAAAGCTGAGTAAATTAGTAAGTCTTTTAATATATGCAGTGACACAAATCAAAATCAATTATTAACAAAAATTCAGGAGATAATAGTGCTATTTAATGTAATATTTAGAATGACATTTTTATAATATATAGCTCAAGGCTGCTTTAAAATAAACTCCAAAACCTCTACAAGCAACAAAGCAAAACAAACTCAAATCAAAAGCAGATGCAAATTAAATTTGTTTTACCAAATAAAAATGTGCAAAAGCCAAGTCCTGGTTTTAGTATTTTGAAAATTATTGGAGAAGTGGGTTTACAGCTTCACAGATCATGATTTAGTTGTCTCTTGCTTATTATTCTGAGTTCCAAGCTGCTTATTACTGTTGCTCATTAACATTTTAAAGAAATTAACAGTAATTACACTGCTGTACAGAAGGAACACTAATATGTTTTGGGATTTTTTTCTAGTTACAGAGTACGTTTATGCTTGGTAACCAGTGCTTCACTCAGTCTTTTCTGCTTTCACCTCATGTGCATTCACATGCAGCCATATGGACCTACCTGCATTATAATTAAGGAGAAAAGGAACATGCACGCTCTGTTTCAGTGTGTCTTGAACAATTTCAGTTTTATCAGCTGTGGTCTATATTAAATGCAGATCTCAAAAGGGGGCTGTGTGGACATTTTCCACATGTAGATATCAGCGATAAAAGAGCAGCTTTATAGGAAATGCAATTATAAATAACAGTCATTACATAAATAACCTGAAATAAAGCATGAGACCCTGTTCAAATGTGTAAAAATTGTGTGAAAATTTTGTCTGAAGTTAAAGGGACAAGAAAGGAGTTCAGTGATCTGGGGGAGTATGCTAGATTTGTATTTATCAGTAGATCCACAGATTAGATATGGTTCTATGATGTTAAAGAGTTCGTTTATAAATTGATTAGAGGAGAGTCCCAAGTTGGAATGGAGCTTGGTGCCTTTGTCTTTCCTTAAAAAGTTCAGAGGAGATTTTTTCTGTATTTCCTCCTTGAAGTTTTAGGAGTCAATGAGGGTCTTTGAGACATTACTGTGATCTGAGGTTGTATCATAACATGAAAGTTGAACGCTAAAATTGAAATTTTGCTGAATACCTGAAGCTTCCACTCTATACAGTTGAAAAAGAGGATGCTTATTGCCTATGAAAAATAAGTTCCTATGTAGTAAGTACTGTGCTGGATTTTATGGTATTTTATGGTCTGTATTGCAGTTAATATGTACGCGGCTAATGAGATTATATTAATGTAAATGTTTACAACCTGAATCTTTAAGCCACCATGTAGTGTTCTAGAGAATAGGGGCTAATCTTTCACTCTCTCTGATATTTCAAAGTGAAAATATTTTTTCACTTCACATTAATTTTTTCATGATAAGTGATTAGAAAGCATGTTCTTCAGGAGCCATATGTGAAACTACTAGTAAGGTATCAGAATGTGATAGAATTATTAGATTGTAACATTAATACCTTTTTTCTTTGCCTTCATGTTAATTTAACCATAAAAACATACAAAACAAGTTAGAAGGCAATGTTGTTTGCAGGAAATTGAATTACTAAGTTCCACCGATTACCAGCCATGAGCAAAGAACATTGAAACATAAAAGAATCTCACTGGGAGAAATAGCATCTAGAATCCAAAATTGTTGGAGACCAGCAAAGCCGAACAGCTTTGCCTGTTCTCCTGGGGACCAAATTTATCCCCAAAGCCCCACAAGAAGGCTTTGCCATCAAAATGAGCCCTTGGGAGAAACTGCCCCCACTTTTGGGTGGTCAGCAAACACCAAAGAAATGAAAAGCTGAATGTTTGATGTGCTACAGAAGAATAGGTTTGTAGTTTTAGGAATTACCTCATATATTACTATGGGACCAAGATGGAGATTTTAGGGTGTCGGTCCCTTGTCCTTCTCCTTCTTCCCTCTTCTCCTTCTTCTTCCCTTTTTTGTGACCTCAGTTCCTATCATGTAGTAATTGGTAGAGAGAATTTAGTTTAGAAGAGACCTGTGAATGATATTGATAGTTATTGGATTTAGAAACAAAATAATGTACATAGAATCTTTCTATTTGATGATAAACCTTACATAAACCCTCTGCTCCGTGTGTCTGTGGCCATTTTGGCACCTGGACGCAGTGGAGACACTGTGTTCCTGAACCCTTGATAACTTAGAATAAACAACCTGAAGCAGCAACGAAGTCGTTTGCTTTTTCTTCTCAATCTCTCATCTCAGGGAAAAATAACAATCTGGGCACGAACCACCTTAGTGAGATCCTACCAGGGTCTCCACAAAAATGATCGTGTGAAGTGCACTTTGTTATTTTCATCACTGTTCTTTTCATCCTTCCTTCAAAACGCTAGCTTCATTCTATAAGATAGGAAATGTTAACCATGTAAAGGAAGTTTCAAAATTAGCTTTTTCCCAGTCAGTGTACATCTTTATTTCCTCATCTCAAGTCATACTGTGAATGAAAAAAATCAGTTTTTTCCTTCTTATAGTACTTTTCAGTACAGTATTGGAGTATTTCAAATACTAAACTAATTTTGACCGTAATCCCTCCAAACTCAGCTGCTGTTACCTTCCTTGTTTTACCAGTAGGTAATTGATATGCACTTACGACCCTCGAATGTAGATCTCATCTGATGAAAACTGTGACTTACATATTGGATTACTCTTCCCTGTCACCCCCAGCCCCAGGACAATTAAACTTTATATATATTGGCATTGTTTTTCCCATTGGTGTAGTTTGGATTGGTCACATAGGAAAAATAAAAAGCAGCAATAAAATTTAGTAACTGAATTGTCAGGTGCATAGTCAAAAAAAAAGGAATATAATTGTGTAGGGAAGACCTTTATCCATGCCTTTATTGACTTTTGTCAAGGACTTTGTGATGTACTTTTTTGCTTAATAATACAGTGTTGTAGATTTCTTCACAGGCCAGACAAAGCCAATTTTTGGGTTCAGTTTATGTTTAATGTATTTGGAACTTCTTTAAGTGCAAGACATGCACGTTGAACCCAGTAGAGTTACACATAGTAATTCTGTTTTCTGGGTTAGGAGAAATACCTTTCGCAATGAAATTTTGCATACGCTATCTGTGGCAAGACACCGCCATTTCCTTATTAATTTGCTATTCTGAATTTGATAAATGTGAAAACTGTAAACTTGGGTTTGAGTCACTCCATTTCCTCAATACTTGAACATACACAAATGTTACAAAAATGACATATGTGCATTAGAGGTTTCTGAAATTTATTTTCTAGAAGTGTCAATATTGTGACTAGCAAAGGTGCTCTTTTTCACATGAATTTGCTGAAAATCTGAAACTGCACATGAATTTGAAATAAAAATATATTGTTATAAATGATTGATTTGGGAAAAATACTTAGTTTTTTGCTAAAAACGTTTTAATTTTTAGGGTGAGTTTTGTATGGGGCCTTTTTATTTCATTTTCTTAAATTTTTTCAGCGTGTTTTCAGTAATAAGGAAAACGTGTCCACCTGAGGTTGTTCAGGAAAAGCAAGTCTTAATGTAAGAAAACCTGAAAGAACCTAACATCTTAATAATTTCTAGTTTTTTAAGTCTTAACTTGCCATAGATGATGGTAAGGCAAAATATACAGAACACCTTTGTTTGACAATTTTTTCAAGAAAATAGCGTCCATTTTCCGAAAGGAAGAAATCTAAAAAGCTGATTTCTAAAGACGAGAATAAGTAGAATATAATACTTTTTCAAAACATATGTTAAGTAGGTAGATTTGGTATATGACTAGGTTGCCTTAGAATCATCAAGGTTGGAAGAGACCTTCAAGATTATCCAGTTCAATTGTCCACCCAGCAGTACCCCTGTCAACCCCTAGATCACCAAACCACATCACCAGATCCAGATGTCTCTTGAACATATCCAGGGATGGAATACTCTGTGTAAGCATATAAAGTTATCTTCAGGAAAAGTTGTAACAAGTGTTATATGTTATAACCACAGCTTACTAAAAAGCTAGTATACTTATTTCACCAGGTACTTGTTTAGTACTCAAAGCTGTTCTAACTCATTACTGTACTTGAGACAAATTTGGTGTCATTCACAGAAGTTTTAAGAAAATACTTATATTTTGAAATAAAAACTTACAGGTAGAGATGTGGTTTATGTCTGGGGAATAAGAGTATTTTCTTAGATTTTCTTCATCTCAGCAAGTCCTGGTTTTTTGTTTGTTTTTTTATAAGTTTAAAAATACTATGAAAAAATAAAAATCAAATGGTGACACTAAGTAATAATGTGCTTTTAAATTTTATTTAATTTCACTGTATGTTTTTCAAGTCCCACATCACCAAATGTTTGTGTTCATTTGTTTTTTTAGCTTATTTGCACTAATCTTGATGAACTCAGGGAATTAATCACAAAGATTGAGAATGAACTCAAAGATCTGGAGGACATTAAAAAGAAATCGGTATGTGACATTAAAAGCTTTCTCTTATATTGATATGAAACAGTGCCAGTTACTTGCTGAGGCCTGTCAACTGAAGTTTTTTATGCTGTTCAGTAACTGCATGAAACCTCCTAAGGCTGATACCTGGGGACTGAAATCTTAATTTTTCCTGTATGTGATGCTCTCTTCTCAATGTTTTTATGGTAAGTGAATTCAGTAACTGTGTTAGCACTTTTCTCTGCTGAAACAAAATATGGATAGTGGTAATACCTTAGAACTAGTAGTTCATTTCCATTAAACATATGACAATTTTGTCCTCAGGACAAGTTCTTACCAACAAATAATGACAGGATAGAATTCTCGTATCTGCCTATGCAGTGCTGATCAGAACTTCTAGTGAGCTAGAATTCTTAATTCCTTTTTTTGCATGTGTTATTAAAATTTACTTTGTTTAATATTTATTGAAGGAGTTTGTAGTGGAAAGCATGCTATTGCTATTGCTTTTGATATCAGATTGAGATACAAATTTTACCAATATACATTGGATTACTGAGTCTGTGCAACTGAAAACCTCAAAGGAGTAACAGACAAGAGAATCCAGCATGTTTGGGCTTTTGTAGGAGTCAGTGATTCTAATTAACATGGTAGATGGGTTTAAATACATGACTACTAGTCTTTTAAACAGCCCTCTGCAGTGGGCTCTTACTACTTTTTTCATTGTAGTTCTGTTTATTGAACGTTTGGTAGGCACTCCTGTGGTGGCATTTCTATGAAAAAGAAGTAGATAGAAGTGTTGATTTTTCTAGATGTTAGAAATTAGGCTGCTTTTAATTCATGTAAAAGTTTATAGTCTCAGGCAGAATCAATATATTCTTAAGTTATTTAAATATGGGAGAGAGATGTGGTAGGAGAGAGACAGTATAAATTAGGATTCTGAAAGACAAGTATCAATGCAGACAATTAGTATAATAATTGTTAATGGCAAAGGAATGATACCAGCCTAATATTGAAATTATTTTGTACTAGCTAAATTGCAAACTGCTTTTATCATAAGAATGCCAAGAGGTTATCAGAAAAGCCATGTCAGCAATAGGATAAAAAGCCAAAAATAAGAGTATGCTGCAGCATGTCAGTAATCTTAGTACAGATGTCTGCTAGTAAAACTGTAGGAACAAGACTTCTTCAAGGGTAGACAAATGCTAAATATGTCATAATTGCTCTTCAAGCTGAAATCTGATAATGTCATTATGTAAGTTGCATGACTTCAGAAGGAATACTATGTTTAGTTCTAACTGCACCGTCTTAAAAAAAACCTAACACTTAAGTACAGGGGAGTTAAGATACAACCCATTCGGCATTCAGAAGTTATGAGGTAAGGACAGTCTTTCACTGTGCTTCTGTAGACCTATCAGATCATGATTCTGGGTGTCTAAACACTTGTGTTGTTAGAAGTTATATGTAAAGAAAATTTGTGTTAGAAGTTTTATGTAAAGGAAAAGGGTTAGGATTAATTCCTGAATAAGTGGTTATGAGGAAACAGTAAAGTGAGATACTGATTTTGGAAAAAGGAATTATCAGGGAAACTTCACGTTTACCTTTTAAACATACAAATAGAAAGATGTTAAATAAGGTGAATAATCATAAATTTTACTTGATAAAATGAGATTTTGCTTTGTAAGGGAGGTCTTTGGGATTTCATTTTTCATGTCTAACACCATGTGTAATTATGTTAGTTATCTGAAAAACTGGAGAAAATGCAGACTTTTGCTCTTCAGCTCTAACCAAATGACAGTGGCAGTTCAGAAGCATCCAGAATCAGTTTTTGTGAAGTGCATAATCTGTTAAGTAAAACATTCTTCTAATTTGATAATGGAAATTTGACCTAATGTGAAAGTTTATATTAATATGATAGCACTTTCATGCTGTTCATGGACTTCTTTCTTGTTTTGACTGAAAGATGGTGATGTTTTTACTACTTTATGGTAATTTAGTATTGATTTTTGTTTGCATTAATGACCCGGGTGAAGCAATAGGAATCCTTCTTCTTCACGACTAACCTCCTTGGTAATTTCAGTAGTAGTAGTTGTGAGCACATGCTACTGAGAAAAACCTTCAAGGCAAGCTTTACTGTTATGTTAAATACTAACACATATTAGAAGTACCGCTTATTTAACTTCATATTAAGCCTTTCAAGTATAACCTTTTCTTAGTCATAACCTCCCTTTTGTTACCTAGAAGACCATTCTAGAGAACACAGAAGGAATTCCTTCCCCAGAACTTGGAAGTAGTGGAGACTATAATGAAAGAGCTGAGCTACAGGACCTTTTTAATATGAAAAAACTTACACTGTTTTCCCTCATTTTTTGTAGGTAGTTGGACTGGTTGTATCTGATACTTTTCAGAACATCAACTTGAGACAACAAATGACATGAGAGATATTTGTTTGGCAAGTTGAAAGAAAATTAGAATAGGGTTATGTAGTGGAAAGTAATGGATAATTTTAAATTTTGGCTTTTCTACAATTTTCTTTTACAACAATGTAATAAAAAACGTATTGGAAAGTATTTTCACTCTTTGTTGATTTGGTTCTCTGCTCTTGTATGCCTCTAACTTCTTTTGAATTAGGTATGAGTAGTATTTTTCCTTTTAAAAAGCCTTGTGCTTTTTCTTGATTACTTGTGAGTTTATTATACTCATGATGAGATTTGCTTTGTGCTAGTTTGCTGTGACTGTTTAGAGTGGAAAATTAAATTTTACCTCAAATCTTTAATTTTGAAGAGTTCAACTCTGCTCTTGAAGTCTAGCCACAGTTCTAAAGCGACGTTGCAATTTCACATATGCTTTCAACTGACACAAGCCAAAACTACTGCCAAATAAATAGTTCCTACTCCCTATGACTCTGGAAGCTCCTATTTTCTGTGCCATCACATGAGAGAGGGTAGCAAAATTCTTTGTTCAGTTGCATGGTGAGAGATGTGGTGGTGATTTGTTTGTAAGCCAGACCAGTTTTTTAATGCAATTTATCGTGGAGTTGCACAAATACCTGTCCTTCTATTCTGCTACAGATTGAGTAGTCATTGTAAGAACAGAAATGGCCATCTATGGGCAAAAGAAAGTGGGACTGATTTTGATAGGAAAAGTGCCTTTGTGTGGCAGGTGAAGTTTTATGTGATATTACTATCAGGGGTGCTCTAAAAAGTCTGTTCCTTACATCTCCTGAACAGTTCCTCTCCGTATCACATATTACACATCCAGAAGTAGAGGAGAAATCAGTCAGATTTTCTATTTAAGTACCTGACTGGAAATAAGAATGTGAAAGGTGCAGACAGGGGACTTAAAGGACTTAAATTTTAATGTTTTGTGCACTGCCTAGTGAGAGGCTGATACCCTAAGGAATGTCTAAGCTAGAATATCTTCTAGCTCTTGTACGTTGCTTAGGACATGTGAAGCAGTATCCTTTAATTGTAAAATAGTGTGTCTAAAAATTGGAGTAAAAGTTGAATCAATAGAAAAAACCCAGAATTTACAGCAACAAAATTTAGATACTAGTAGAAATTAGATCTCTTTTGCTGCTAGTACTTACATAGAAAAGATGTGGGTGAAATTACAAGCAGTCAGTAGACAATTATAAACCTGAAGTAGAAAAACATACTGGCTAAAAATTCTATTGATATTTTGTTGCATTTTTACCTCTTTGTTTTTGTAAAATTTAGACTGGGTATATAATATGAGTGGCCATTCTGTTGAATGTGGCCTCCTAGAAATTTGCTATAACTAGCAAATTGACCAAAATATGCAAAGTAGCTGAATTCCACACTTGCCAGTGGTAATGCTGAAAAAATAATTTTGAGAAACACGTGATAAGGAAGCATTTTGCTTGTATATTTAGGATCACATAAATACTTCTATCTAGTATATGAAATTTCTTTTATGAGAAGAGGCAGTAAAGTATCACATTCTGTCAGACCAGTACGCAGGTTAACAACTATCAGTCTTTGGCATTTTAGATCCCATTTTTCGCTAAGTCTTCTCTGTCTGGTCAATCAGTGGGAGTTGCAGTGGGAATGGAAATCTTCTTACTGCCTTTCAGATAATCTGCTTCTCTTGTGATCTGAAGTAATTTTGTGTGTGTGTGAAACTATTAATTAAGCTACTTAGTGGATCAGTTGTATGTACTTAGCTGTTGCCTATCATAGCAAAAGTTTATTTTTAATTTTTTAATTTTTTTCAAACCCTTTTTGACGTTGTGTAGTATGAAAGTGACAGGACTGCAGGTACTTGGATAAAATAATGAACTCAGGACTTTTTTGCAGGTGCATTAATTAATGGGGTTTTTAACATGAACATGGGAAAATTTCTTGTTTACTGAAGTGCAAGACTTAGTTTTGGTGCACCATTGGATTTGAATCATGCCCTCTAAGTCTGATGGATAAATGCATAGCTGTCTAGGGGTTGAGAGAGGAGACTGGAGCTTAGGATTCCCACAGTTAAACTGAGAAGGTTAAAATGAATAGAAGAAGACGACCACCTGAGAGAAAGACCACATTGTCCCTATAGAGAGAGAAAAGTCTACAAAGGTTAAGGGAGGGAAAATGACATAGTCAAAGTACACCAGCCAAGGTAACCACTAGTTATGGTTTGGAGAAAAGGCTGTGAAGATTTTATTGTTTGCAGAGGTCACTAACACCCTGATATTCTTGACTTAGTAGCCAAAAAAGTAAAATCCTCCTTTTTAAAGGTTTTATGTTCTGCTGTTGTTCCTGGAGTTTATAATGAGATGGTTCCAGGAGGTTGAATACCTTTGTCTATCTTTGGAAGTGGATGTTTTTTTAAGGCACGTGAGTCAAAAGGCCTGAAAGCAAACTGAGGTTTTCTGCAAAAGTATGTATTTCAGAGTGCACCTGAAAATTTAAAGTGAAAAACCCACTGGTTTAGTGTTGCAGTTGCCAGCTTTTTGGTGGAGTGGCAAGCAGCAAGCAGTGTCAAAGAGTGTTTCTGCCCAGCCTGGATCAGCCTTTCGAGTTCCAAACCTTCCCTCAGAAGGCATGGGCAATGGGGCCCTCACCTAGCTCTGGCATCTTGCTCCTCACAACAAACGCAGCAGTAAAGGAGATGAGAAGGCCTGCATGAGGAACACATGCTCTTTATTCACATGATAGCATGCAAGTCCCCAGAAGCAAAATCAAAAAGAGGCAGAGAGTCTGGAGTTTTATTGGCATCAGGGTGGGGCAGAGTTGGGGCCTCTCAGAGACCTATGGGAGAAGCCTGAGGGAGTGGCGAGGGAGAGCAGGGAAGGGGGGAAAAAAAGAGCGTGAGGGAACGCCACCTCTCCCCAGTTTTTACTAAATTGAAAAGGGAAGGGTCTTTCTCAAAAGACTTTCACCGTGAACTCTTATACAACAGAAAATTAGTAGAACAACATAAAATTTAAAAGGACACCATAATGCAAAGTAATAATATTGGTGCAGGTTGAGTTTTTGGACTGCAGCTGTCTTTGCAGTTTCTTCGCGTTGTTTTTCTGTCAAGGATGCTCCTGCTGCTGCTGCGCTGCTCGTTGTTTCGCTGTTGTTGCTGCTGCTGTTTCGCACCGCGCTCCACCACGTCCCCAGCACAGTGGACAGCGGGACTCTGCCCGGCCCCAGCATGGTGGTGAGCAGGACTCTGCTCACTGCAAGCAGCCAGAGGCATGGCCTCGCCTCTGGCCCCCCGCCGCTGGGACACAGCCCCTGCCCACTGTGGCCCCAGAGGCATGGCCCCACTCCCCACTGAGCCCCCACTGTGGCCGAGAGGGAAGGGGAGGGATCCACAGCCACAAACACACCCACCGACACAAGGGGAACAAGGGGAGGGAGCCTGTGCTGGAACATTAGCGATGCAGGGGGTGTGGTTTTGGCTGGCCCGGGAAAATGTCAAGGGGGAAGAAGAAGACAGCATGGCGTGCTCGAACACGTGGTTGGCTGGCGCCATCTTTGCAAAACATGTGGAGTCGGCTCAGCTGTGGATTGTGGGTTCTGGATGGGGGTTTGGAGGGAACCTTGGCTGGAGTGATCTGTTCCAACATGGGAAAGGACAGACGAGACTGAAAAATGTACGGTCATCTCTCTCTTGAGGGATAAAAGGGGCGAACAGGGGAACACTGCCATGCAGCTGAGGTTCCAGATAACTAAGTAAAACTAAACAAAGATCAGTTCCCTTTATCGCTCATGCGCAAGAATGCAGGACAGCTAATTTTAAAGGAAAGAACTTCTCCCAAAGCTGGGGCTACAGAACTTAAATCTTCTCTTGGTAGAGATGGGTTTTTTCTTGCTGAGGCTTTGCATGAGGCGTGACCCCCTTCACCTCAACAATAACCCACCCCCAACTCTCCACCCAATCCGAGGCAAAAAGGATTAAACTAAAAAGAAAAGGTGACCCCCGTACCAGGCCTACTAGACCATCCACAGGCTCCTCTCACCACTGGGGTGTTCCAGCAGGCTCCTCCCAGGGGCTTACCAGCACGGGGAGTCAACATAAAGCACTCGGAGTGGTCTGCTGCTTTTCAGCCAAGCTCTTTTGAAAGCGCGACCTTCCTCCAGAAGCTACTGGCTGCCTGGTCTCATTGGGGAAATGGCTTTCCCAAGGCGATTTCTCTCCTGCGGCTGCAGGAGACGCTCTCTGCGGCACTTCTGTGTAGAAGCCCGACATCGGGCACCATTGCTGTGGTTGTCAGCGTTTCGTGGGAGTGGCAAGCCGCAAATAGTACTAAAGAGCATTTCTGCCCAGCCCAGGTTGGCCTCTTGTGCTCCAAACCTTCCCTCGGAAGGCGTGTGCAACGGGAGCCCTCAATAGCCAGAGAGCCACAGGGCATCTTGCTCTGGCATAGATAGCTCTGGCATCTTGCTCCTCACAACAAACGCACCAGTGTAAGAGATGAGAAGTGGCCTGTGCATAGGGAGCACTGAAGATCTTCATTCACATGATAGCATGCAAGTCCCCAGAGGCAAAGAGAGACAGAGAGTCTGGAGTTTTATGGGGGTCAGGGGAGGCAAAGTTGGGGTCTCTCAGAGACCTATAGGAGAAGCCTGAGGGAGTGGTGAGGGAGAGCAGGGAAGTGGGGGAAAAGGGATATGAGGGAACACTACAGTTTAGATCAGAAATATTTAGAACCTCAGACAGAAATTCATTTATGGGGCTATTCAAAGGAATATATTGATCCAGGATGGAACATACTTCCCTTGTCTGGTTTGATTTTTTTTTTAAATCCCAAAAAGGCTGCTGTTAAATTTGTTCCTAGGAAATGTAAGCATCTAAACTAGGAGACTGCTTTCTGAGGTTTTTCATTGATTTACTACATTTTTTTAAAAAAATATGTCAATATATGGGAAAAATAATGCAAAATGGTTCATTTTAGAAGTTTATAAAATATTCCCTTTCTGTTCAGTAAAGAAATAGGAAAAATTGTTATATGTTTGAAAACGTTTGGCAGGGAAACCATGTTTAGAAAAGACTGTACAGGGACTTCAAAGAACTTCCCTTCAGCAGAAACTCATGTAACCATCAGAAACACTTTAGGGCTCTTACTAATATTTTAGTCAATCAGACCTCAATTTTACAAACAATGAAGTGGAAAAACCTACTGTGTCTTTTCATTTGGGGGCTAGGGAGACACTTTTATTATTGGGTTAGATCTTTTTCAGTTTTTATTCAGAGGTTGACTTCCTTCTCCCCATTCCCGCTTCCTCTTGTCCTGACCAATTTCTCCCTCCCCAATGAAATATGTACCATGTATGAGACTTTTGCATGGAAGCAGTTTTCAGTTATACTTGTTTTCATGAGCATTACTGTATTTGCATAAATGTACACACCAACAGAAAATACTACAATCTGAGAAATCTGTGTATGCACACTCATTTGCACATTTAAACTGTAGGTAAAGAGAGCTACAATAAAAGAGACACCAATAAATACTTAAGAGTTTGAGGGTATTACTATACACACTTCAAGTCTTGCAGCGGAAATGTTTCCTATTAATTTAAGCCTAGAGTCTCTGTTACTATGTATCTTCATCTGTAATGTGTCTAACATACTCTCTTTTTCCATCCTTATCCCAAACGCTTGATTTGGGCTTTAGTCACTTCCAAATACTGTTATTACTTCTCTGTGTCTTGCCTGCATCTCTTGAAAACACTAATATGACCCCAAAATACTGAATTTTGTGACAGAAATTTATGTATTTACATCCATGCAGTTTCTTGTACTTCTGAGGACAGATGGAGGATGCAGAGCATTTGTAATATTTAGTTATTTAATATGAATGAATAAAGCCAATTTTAGGCTTCAATTTTTGAAATCTTCTCCATGGTATTTGTCTTCTCTGATATTTTAATCTTTGGCTTATCTCACTAACTTTCAATGTTTTGCCACAGTCTTCAGTTTTTCTTAGCTTCTCCAGTTTTCTGTCTTTATTGTCTACTTTTTTCGCAACTATTTTCTCTTGATCTTTCATGCCTTTCCTTTTGTGACTAACTAAACGTCCAATAAATGCATACTAACAAGCTTTCTTTAAGCCACTTTTGCCACATACCATTCTACAGTGCCAAATGTGAACTGCATCAGAGGCGAATGCGTACTTACACATTTTTGTCACAGAAATACTACTGTGTATTCAGAACATTTCACAATGCTTTGGATTTTGGTCAGTTAGTATGTTGTTTTGAAGAAATAATTCAAGGCATTCCTGTCAGCACACAATAGTAGCAAAACAACTGATTTTAAGATGCTCTGCTGAAAAATAGAGAAACACTTATATATTCAGAATTAAAAAGATAAAATACTCAGATATATGAGAGGGAGTTAAGTAAGATCTTAAGGACATAAAAGACGTAGTTTTTTTGTAAATAGTTTAAGATACATCCAATTTCTTTGTAAGTTGCAGAAGTGTATATCAGTTAATAACTTCAGAGGTCTTCTAATGGAGGAATAAAATGTGACAGTTCAGTGCTGGATAATTTCACTGTTCTGAGTTCAACAGTAAGTTCATCCTAAACTTTCTCTTGTGTTTTTATGGTTTGTATCTTTAAAAAAATTGTGGTATCTTGATCAACACAATGATGATTGTGTAGTAATTTTCCCTAAAGAAAATTAGAACATGCGTGTAAACATCTGGATGAAAAACCATTTTAAAGTAATGAACTAAATCAGGAGACAAAGCCAGTCTTGGTAGCAAGAAATTTATTGCACTTTGTTTTGGTGGTATTGTTTTTTGTTTTACTTTATTTGCTTGTAGTGTGTAAGAAGAGAGTATTAGATACCATTTTAGGATATAACTTGGTGTGATCAGATATTTAGGTCATGGAAGTGCAAGCTGGAGTCAGGACTTTTCATTAGTTGCTGGCAAATGCTCAAAGATAAAATTTATTCAGAGATGTCATAAGTGAATTTGTTTCATAATTTACTACAAGTCATTCTTCCTGACTCTGCTTAATTCCAGTCATCAAACAGTATCAGAGGTTAGCTGTTGATATATATTTATAATGTTCAGAATTATGTTACTGAAGGTAAAATATAAGATATTAACTTTCAGTGACTTTTATTGTAGAAGATAACTTTAAGCATTTTCAAAATTAAAACACTTTCAGTAATAGATGAGTTTGCATAGTATGAATACATGATCTTGTCATGCATTCTTATTCAGTCAAAATTGGAAATAGGTGTCTGAAATAGTAGTATTTGGCCCATAAATTAGTTATTAAGAATATTCAGCATTAATCCATATATGATTTGAAAAAGTTACTGATCTCTTTTCTTTAGGTATCTGGTGTCCAAAGCAGCTGGAGATCATGAACTCCCTCTCTGTGTGACATCACTAGAAAACGCTAGATTGGTGATGTCACACATACCACAGAACCCCGCAGCAGAATGGAGCAGGCCTATTAAGGGTAAGTTTTCTCCCTCCACCACCACCTCTTTTCAACAATATTGCATGGTTTTATAAGATTACTAATTTTCTTTACTTCATGTCCCTGGGATATAAAGTAAAGATTACAGACAATCTTATAAAACTGCATAATATTGTGGTGTTGTGTGTGCGTGTTTATTAAAAGCAAAACAAAAACTACTATAAAAAGTTCGGTCCTTACTCCATGTATCAATATCCTGGCTCCAATCTGCTTTGGGGTTCCATGTTAAGTATGCCAGAATAATGTATGCTGGGCCATCGGTCACAGAGAGTGGAGTCAGCATTTCCTGGCTGCTCTGGATGTCAGAAACCTTGTTTTAAAAGGTGAGTTTTCAGCTGAATGTGTTGAATGTGTCTCTGCATTTATATGGAAACATTCAGCCCGTTTCTAAAATGTGTTTTTATTGTGCTTGCATTTTTCAAATTTACTTGCAACTTGACACAGCACAGAGTCACATTTTATACTTCTCTGTCTAGTACTTTTTTCCTCTTTTATTTTCCTGTGTTAATAACTTACATTGTGTTTCCAGAAAAAAAAATAGTGTCTTGTTTGTCACTACTTGGGACAAGATGGTAACTAAATTCTCATCAAGGTTTAACATCATTCTCAATGATCTGGACAAGGGGATCGAGGGCACCAACAGTCAGTTCACAGACGGCACCAAGTTGAGTGAGAGTGCTGGAGGGTAGGAAGGCTCTGCAGAGGATCTGGACAGGCTGGATCATGGGCCAAGGCCAGTGGTGTGAGGTTCACAAGGCCCAGAGCTGGGTCCTGCCCTTGGGTCACAACAACCCCAGGCAGTGCCACAGGCTGGGGCAGAGTGGCTGCAAAGCTGCCCACGGGAAAAGGACCTGGGGGTGCTGGTGACAGCAGCTGAACATGAGCCAGGCTGTGCCCAGGTGGCCAAGAAGGCCAATGGCATCCTGGCCTGCAGCAGCAACAGTGTGGCCAGCACCCTGTACTCAGTGCTGGTGAGGCCACACCTCAGATCCTGTGTTCAGTTCTGGGCCCCTCACTGCAAGAAGGACTTTGAGGTGGGGAAGAGCCTGAAACATAAATCCCATAAGAAGCAGCTGAGGGAGCTGGAGGTGTTGAACCTGGAGAAAAGTAGGCTCAGGGGACACCAGAACTGTCTGAAAGGAGTGTGTAACCAGGTGGGGGTCAACCTCTTCTCCCTGGGGTCAAGTGCTGTATGTTCCTGATGAACCTATACTTTTGGAGGTCCAGCCTTAACCTCCTAAGCTTTAGTTTGTAGCTGATGTCTTACATTATATAATTTGGTATTTCTCAGAATTTGCAACACAGACATATATGAAAACCAGTTTATTATCTATAGAAATTAGTAAGTAGTTATGTAATAGGGAGTTAGCTCATAGCTTTATCCATTACTGATTTGCCTTCCCCCACCTCCTAAATAAAAGACAAACACAAGACAGTGTTAGAGAATCAAATTGCATATGAAAAGAAATGCTAAATTTTGTAGTGATGGTTCTTAAGGTTATATAAATTTTTTTAATGTCTCTTTTTACTATTTAGTATTTAAGGAATAATAACATCTACCCTTTACATGTTTGCACAGAAAACCAACTGAACCACAATAATTTAGAAGATAAGGATTTATTTTTATTCCAGTCTTTCTTGGCCTTTATTAGTTCTGTCTTGACTACTTCTGAGGAAAAAAGATTCTTCTTATGGCTTAAATTTGTTCATGCTTCCATTAACAGGTTTATTGTCAGTTCCAAAACCCCACTAAGAAAAATAAGTAATTGAGATAAAAGGAAATAATTGATTTTTTTTTTTTTAAAGTAATGTTGCTATAAGATTTTCATTAAAATTACTTGGAAGTATGGTTCCTCTGCCTGTTTCTCCACCTTGTTGAGGTCCTTCTGAAGGGTTGCACAGCTCTTTGGGGCATCGCCCACTCCTTCCATCTTTGTGTCATTGGTGAACTTGCTGAGGAGGCATCTGCCCCTTCATCCGAGTCACTGATGAACAAGTTAAACAACACTGGACCAGTACTGAACCCTAGGGGACATCACTAGAGACAGGCCTCCAACTAGAGCTAGCTGTAGAATTAGGGGCCAGGAATTGCTTAGGTTTTTGTTTTTGTAAGTGGAGAGAAAAGTAACATATTTGTTTTTCTTTGAAGTCTTAATGAAGTCGGTAAAGTCTTGAAGTCTGTTCTTGACTACACATTGTACAAATGCTGGTTGCTTAACAGTTGCTTCAGATTTATTCAGTGGTTAGCTGATACTTATCTTTCTTATAAATGCTCCCTTTTTTCCCCACTTAAGCCAAGATCTCAGCCTTATTTAAAGACAAATTAGTCTCAGAAATCAGTAATTTCTTGTTTTTTACTTTGCAGTGATTTCTCATATCTTTTTAATATTACATTTTCACACATCTTTACTATGTCAACTGCATGTACAGCATTTCTATTTCACAATAGTAGTAGCATTGTTTATTTTTGCTATTTGATTTTTGTTTTGAGGCAGTACACTAATGCTCTGTAGTATATAAATTCATTCTTTTAAAACAGTCTGCAAAATATTTTGTTTATCTTACAAGAAAAAGAAATATGTGAACGTAATATTCTTTCGTATGTTAACAGTTAATTCTGTTGATTGCTCACATTAAGAGATGATACCAAATGCCCTGGTAGCCTACAGTATGCACAAGGGTTTTTTTTTGTTGTAGTGATTACTGACAGGTTTTACACATGTGACTGACCACAAGTGAAGGAAATTATAATAGTTTACTGGCTTGACTGTGGGTTCAGCACTGATCCTTGTGTGGTAATGTGGCCTAATTACCTACTTAAAATCTTTGCTTTTGTAATTTTAATTGAAGCATGAAGGTAACTATTTGTTTTGTTATGTAATGTGTAAATAATTAAAAATAAAATAATAGAAAAATAGATACCCGGTCTTCAAACAAGTATTCAGCTTGAGTGATCTTGCTATACATTGGAGAGATCTGCTGCAATGTGTTGAGAGAAATTGTTCCAAAGTCCTTAGGAGGATCAGTCTTGTAGACTGAAAGGCAGCTGTGACAAGCTTTATCCAGATTTTCCTGCCTTACATTTCTTGCTCTGCTAGACCACAGGAAGCTGTGAAGGATATGTGTGCTATCAAAAGCTAAACATGTATATGAAATAAGTAAGTTCCCAAGTCTTGCTTCTTTTTCTTGCAGAACCATAGTCTCTTTACTGTTTTACATCTTCTCTGACCAGTCAAGAGGTAAAAATGTTATTTGCATAAAATGCACAGAGTTAGCAGAGTGGCAGAAGTACTATACCACATCTCTTTTATAACAGTTGCATATATATGCATTGTTCAGTCTTTTATGCAATGAAGTACAGAATATAGTTTTCAGAACTATGTACAAGTGAGTGTTAAGGGGTGTGTTCTGTAGCACCATGGCCAGCATGATTGTAATTTCTTAATGTGTTCTCTCCTTATTCAGACTTCCTAGATTTATGAAAACATGAATATAAAATTACATATGTCAGTTTTGAAAATAGAACTTTTTAATTTTACATTTGAATTAAAGGATTAATTTTTTATTAATTTTACATTAAAATTAAAGGATTTTACATTGGGAAACTGGTCTTTGCTGCACATTTTCTTGCTTCATAAAAGATGAATTTGCTGAACTTCTCTTTTAAAAAAAACCTTTCTCTAGAACATTAAATAAAATGTAATGGAAAAACTGTGGGATTTTTATCCTTGAAATTTGTAGTATTTTTTTTTTCTGCAAATAATGATATCATTTGTACCACTTCTCTTAAATGAGATTGTGGTGAGATTTTCTGTAAAAATTTTATCTCTAACTCAGAAAATTGTACACACGTGGTTGATTTTCCTGACCTCAGTGGATTACTACCTATGTTAGTTACTCATTTAAGTAATTTTAAACACATGGTGTATTTGTAGAATCCTGTTTCAGCTTTAATTTTGACTTGTAAAAAGTGAGCATCCTTGCAGTGTTACTTTTCTAAGCAGGACATTATCCCTCTGTAGTATTAAAATAAAAGTAATAATTTCTTACATAGGTTAAGGGTAGATGTAACTATGAAAGTTTCCAATCTTTTCTTCCAGTTGTTTTCCTCATATTAATGTACTGTAGTACTAATACAATCTAACAAAGTTTAGGTCTAATGCAATGATAAATAAATGGAATTTATGTTTTCAGGGAAGATGGTACCACCGGAAGCAAGCAGTAAAGGAATTGCATGGTACGTTGTTACGACTGCTTAATGAACTGTTACCATGGGAACCAAAGCTAATTAAAGCATTTCAAAGAAACAGGTAATTACCTGCTCTTATTTTTTCAACAGTGGTGCGTGGGATGAAAGACAGAACAAAAATTCACCTTTTAAAAACTGATCAATAAGTTGGCTTCTTAAATAAATAAAATTAAAATAGTTTGAGGAGAGGAGTGAGGCACTGGCAGTACTTTAGTTGGAAAAATATCTTATATTCCAAAGTTACCATCTCTAAAAAATTTGAGCTTAACCCCCTAATGTTTTTTCCTCTAAAATGCTTTAGAATCCTTAAGCATGCTGACCAATAGTATATCACAATACAGCTGGGATTTGTATTGCTGCTTATTTGGTTAAGAGATGCTGAAAACCTTTCTCTAGAAGACTATACCAGGGCTTCTTAAAATACTCTACTACTCTTTATTTTCTAAAGTTACTTTCTAAATGAATTAGCTGTTAATGAATTCTCCACAGAGCAATTCTTGAAACATTGTTTTGAGGTCTTTGTAACACAATGAGATACCAAAGACATTAAATTGGTTCCTTGGTAGCTCATTTTGTGAATATCATGCATGAATTAAAATTCTTATTTGGACATATGGGGTATTGTTGAATATTTTGCTTTTAATAATAGATCTAAGTATAACTTTTGTTTTTTTCTATTCCTTTCTGTTCTCATTTCTATTCATTTTCCTTAGCTGATAATTTCTTACTGTCTTTTGCAATTCAGAATCCTTCTGACGGTATTACTGTCAGGAAGAATATAATTTTCCAGTATGTGAAGTTTACAATTTTATCCTTTTCGTAAATTCTGCAGTGGAATTGTTTGGTGCCCAGTATCAGTTCTTGTTTGTTGAATCATAGAATCATAGAATGTTTTGGGTTAGAAGGGATCTTAAAGATCATCTAGTTCCAATCCCCCCCACCCCATCCAATCTGGCCTTCTGGGGATGGGGATTCAACAACTTCTTTGGACAACCTGTTCCAGTGCCTCACCACCCTCACACTTAAGAATGTCTTCCCAATTTCTAATCCAAACCTACTCTCTTTCAAATTGAAGCCATTGCCCCTTGTCCTCTCACTACAAGCTCTTGTACAAGTCTCTCTCCAGCTTTTTGGAAGGCTCCCTTCAGGTACTGGAAGGCTGCAATTAGGTTTCCCTGAAGCTGCCTCTTTTCCAGGCTGACCAGTCCCTCTCGGTCTTTTTGCACAGGAGAGATGTTCCATCCCTCTGACCATCTTGGTGGCCTCCTCTGGACTTGCTCCAACAGTTCCACATTCCTCCTGTGCTGGGGCCCCAGAGCTGGATGCAGCCCTGCAGGTGGGGTCTCACCAGAGCAGAGCAGAGGGGCAGAATCCCCTCCCTGGCCCTGCTGCCCACGCTGCTCTGGATGCAGCCCAGGACACATTTGGCTCTCTGGGCTGGCAGTGCCCATGGCTGGGTCATCTCCAGCCTCTCAGCCACCAGCACCCCTAAGTCCTTCTGGGCAGGACTGCTCTGACCTGTTCCTCCCCAGATCCATTCATCCCCAGGCTACTGGGTATTGCCTGACCCAGGCGCAGTACCTTGCACTTGGCCTTGTTAAACCTCATGAGGTTTTCCCATGACCTCATTTCTTGACCCTGTCGAGGTCCCTCTGGGTGGCATTCTGTCCTTCAGGTGTGCCAGCTGCAACAGTCAGCTTGGTGTCATCTGCAAACTTGCTGAGAGTGTACTCAATCCCTCTGTCTATGTCATTAATGATGATATTAAATAACACTGGTCTGAGTATAGATCCCTGAGGGACACCACTTGTCCCTGATGTCCATCAGAATTCTGTGCCATTGACTACTACCCTCTGGATGCCACCAACCAACCAATTTCTGATTCATCTAACAGTCTGCTTCTCAAATCCCAATCTGTCCAATTTAAGAGAGAAGGATATTGTGGGGGACTGTGTCAAAGGCTTTACAGAAGTCCAGATAAATGACAATTACAGCAATTTCCCTTGTCCACTGATGTAGTGCATCCATCATAGAAGGGCACTGAATTGGTCAGGCAGGATGTGCCCTTGGTGCAGCCATACTGGCTGTTCTGAACCACCTCCCTGGGCCTTAGCACACCTTTAGGAGGGTCTGTTCCTTGATCTTCTCGGGCCCAGAGATGAGACTGTCAGGTCAGTAGTCCCCAGTGTCCTACTTTCAATCATTTTTTAAGATGAGCACAGTGTTTTGCTTTTTCTTGTCACCTGGGACTTCACCTGACTGCCAAGATTTTTTCAGATATCATGGAGAGTGGCTTGGCAAATACATCAGCCATTTCTCTCTCTTCTGTACATTCAGGTTCTTCAGGTGATCGTGAACCTGATCTTAACTTAGAGTGGGAGGGACTCTACTCCCCCAGTCCCTATCCTGCTGTCCATCCACTCAAGAGGTGTGGGAAGAAATATTGCCCTTTAAGACTGAGGCAAAAGTTGTTGAGTACCTCAGCCTTTTCTTCATGTGTTGCTTCCAGTTTTCCACCCTTGTTTATCAGAGGGGGTCACCTTATTTGTCATTCCTTTTCTGGTTAATGTGCCTGTAGCCCTAGATCTCTATGCTCTTCCTGGGCCACCCATCCTGTGCATTTGCTTCTTTCCCTTCAGTCTGAGCAGCAGTTCTCTACTCAGCCCTGCCATTCTCTTGCTTTCCTTGCCCAGTTTCTTGCTCCTGGGGGTTGCCAGCTCTTAACGCTCGGTGGAAGCCTTCCTTAAACATCTGCGAGCTCTGTTCTACTCCTGTGTCCCCGAGGGAAGTCTTCCAGTGGATCCCACTGGTTATCTCCTTGAAGAGTTGGAAGTCTGCTTTACTAAAGTTCAGGGGCATAACTTCGTTTCTCACCTGGCCCATATTCCTCAGGACTGCGATCTCCACCAATGCATGATCTCTGCAGCCCGAGCTCCCTCCAATCTTGACGTTCAAGATTAGCTTACTTTCGCTGGTGCCTGTCACATCCCAAATTGTATCCCCTGTGGTAGGGCTGCTGTCTATTCCTTGGCTCAAGAAGTTATCCCCCATGCTTTCCAAGAGTTTCCTGGCTTGCCTGCAGCTTGCTATGCTGCTTTCCCAGCAGATTTTGGGATGGTTGAAGTGCCCCAGCAGGACAAGAGCCTGCGAGCATACTGCTTCCTGTAGCTGGAGCAAGCAGGCTTCATCAATAGGCTCCCATTGATCAGGGCTCTCTACTTAAAAAGATCCACAAGGTTCCCTTTGTTGCCTCGGTCCCTGATTCTTACCCACAGGCTTTAGACCTGCTCACGGCTGTTCTTCAAAGACAGCTCTTCACACTCAGTCCACCTCCTGATGTAGAGGGCAATCCCTCTGCCTCTCTCTTTCCGCACCTGTCTCTTCTGGAGAGCCATCAATAGTCACACTCCAGTCGCATCCCACCAAGTTCCAGTAATAGCAAGAAGGTCACAACTTTCTAGCACAGTGGCTTCCAGCTTCTGTTTGTTGCCCATGCTGCATCAATGTGGTTATAGAACACAGAACTGTCATGCAAAATGTGTTGAGTGCTATATATGAGCTGTGATTGACAGGGATAAATTTTAGTCTGGAACAGGGTAGTTGAGATCTTATGTATGTGTGTGCTGGTAGCTAGGGAAGCATGCACTTGGAGTGCAAGATCACTTCTGAAATTAACTGAATTTAATTAACTCATGTTTTTAGTATGTATGTTTTAGGCTGTTTATTCAATGAGGAAAACCTGAGTGTTTTTGTGATGTAAGTGTTTGGGCACACACGTAGCTTGTCCATCTAGATGACATGAAGAATGATGTCTACAAATCATGGGGAGGAAAGAAAGATGGATGGGGGATTCTAGGTCACTCTCTTGGTCTGATTCATTATGCAGCTGCTAGGCAGTTGTGTAGCACCAATGACACAGAAGAAAGGTGTCATGTAAAAGGGAAAAATAAATTGAGTGAAATTTGCTTATGGTCATGTAAACATCAATTCCCCCAGAAGTCTGACTGCAGTTGCTGTGTCTATAGGGTGTCTCAGTGAGGTACTAACATCTACTAATTGAATAACAGTGTTTAATATGAAGGGCTGGGCAGCGCTTCTTCCTCCATATGCCACAGTATGGAATAAGAGACTGGAGTTTTCCTTCCTGCCTTTGTTATTGTCTTTGACTAGTAGGAGCAAACTTTATAATTAAAATCCTTTTCATTCCCTTCTGAAAGGTCCTCTGGTTTCTTCAAGATTATTAGAGAGTATAATGTTGAATCATATTTGAATAGCAGCAAGGTTTAAAAGGGAAAGTTACTTGTGCCCACTGATTACAGTTGTTCACTAGCCTCACAGCAGAGGTTCCTCAAAAGAAAAAAGGAAATTCCATCCAGAAACTTTAGTATAGCAGTGGTTCCCTGATGTCCCCCTATAGTTCTTCCACATCTAGACTTCAAGCTCAAAATCTTGATGACAGAGTTGAAGTATTGTCCACACTACACCTTCATACAGGCTTCAATGTTGTCTGCTCTGAGTGATAGTGTCAAAGCTGGGAGTAAATGGCTAGATCTCACTGACTCATAGCAGCCCCACCTGGCCATCCATCTATGCCACCTATCCAGGGATCCAGGATCGCCATTTCAGGTAATTCTGCAGCCTTCGATCTCTGCTGTAGGTATGCCAGTTTTCAGCTCAACTGCAGCAGTTAACTGTGCCTGGCCATGCGTCCTACTGATCTGAACTGACCCTCAGACTGACCTTATACCTGCATCATCACTGTGAAGCTGCCCAGAAATCACTCAACTGGGTCCTGACCCTGGCAGCCATCACTGCACCTGGTCCTGATCTTAAACTTTGCATTGACTTCCCAGTTTGATCTCAGACCTGCCTCAGCACCAGGAACTTGTTTGATGATCTGGGATCATGGTTGAACCCAATTACCATCCCTAGGCCTGTCCTGCTGCCTCATTCAGGAGAAGTGGAATGGCTTGCTGACTGTTGAGGCTCATGCCCTACCAGCTGTGACATCATTCTCAGCTCCTACCTCTCCATCTCATAGACAGCAGCTGGCAGTTGCTGCATTCAATGCAAATAACTTATACTAATGCAAAAGAATGAGGAAATTTAAGATCTTACTCTTACTGTCATAAGGGTTAGGTCCAGAATAGTCTAGATTCTATTCCACACAAGGTGTTAATTGCTATAATCTATTTATTCATTTGCTGAATAATCCTTCTGGGCATTCTGTTGGTTACCACAGCTGAATCCTGAAGTTCAATGTATTTGTACACTAAAATAGCTACTACATTCCATCTAAACAATGGTTCAGAAGAAGGGACAATGAAAACATGTAGCAGGTTAGCAGTATCAAGGTAAGTGGATGTGTTTCTGAATGGTGTTCAAGTGAGTGAAGTACCAATGTATTTCTGTCATATGCACATTATTTAATGGAGTGTGAACGTATCGAAATGATAGCAGCAGCTGTTCTGATGGACCAGAGATATGAAAGTTTTCTTAAGGAGAAGGTTGCATTACAGTCTCATAGCTGAGCGAAAAACATGATGTGTTTAAGAAAAACGTGAGTCACTTAATTCTCTTTTTGGGATTACTCCTAAAAAGGAGTAGACTTTTTACAGTTAATACTCAAGTCCATACAGGTATGTTTGTCAATGAAAGATGAAGGAAGAAAGGGAGGATGGAAGCAGTAAAGTGGTGATGGTCATTTGGACTCAGCACTCAGTCTTTTTGCTTATTGTTAGATGACTTAATGATACAGAATTCCATTTTGGCAAAGTAAGGGAAATTGCTGTAACTTCACCTTTTCTGGGTTTTAGAGACTTGCAGACAGGGCTACACTGTAATTTTTTGAAGGGCACAGGCAATAAATCTACACCAACTTTTTGTTCGGCAGCAAATACAAAAAAAAAATTTTAAAACTGTGGTTTTTTAGTAAAGTTAGTTTTGTTATTTTTAAGGTCTAGGTTGAAGAAGGACTATGATGACTTCAAAAGACATCCAGACCATGATAAATTTACCAGAGAATTATGGAGTAATGATGAAAGTGAAGTTGATTCTGGCAAAGAATCTTTTGCAGTAGTATGCAGTAAATCATCAGAGTCTGCAGAACATATAGAAGTTCCCAAAAAAGATCACTCAGACAATGGTAAGCATTTACTGGAAATTAGTAGCTTGAACTTGATTCAGGAACTGAATCGAGTTGATTTGGGAAGCTAATTTTTCCATGTGAGCTTGTGTCCTACTGTATACCTTAATAGTACTACTGTGATAATGTGAAAATAGCTTGTGATGCATATCTGTCAAATGTAGACTTGAAGAGGGCAGACATGACGAAGATGAAATTGTCATTTTTTGTGCTTAACTATTTCTGTAATAACATAGTAGGTCTGTGTGGAATTTACTTTTATGGTGGGTTGACGTTGTCTGGCTGCCAGGTGCCCATTCAGCCACTGTCAACCCCCTTCCTTAACAGGATAGGGAGAGAAAATAATATGGAAAAGCTCAAGGATCAAGATACATGCAAGGGAGATCACTCACCAATTCCTGTCACAGTCAAAACAGACTCACTTGAGGAGAATTAATACAATTTGTTGTCAATTAAAAATAGAGCAGGATGGTGAGAAACAAATACAAAAGCTAAACCTCCTCCCTTTCACATACCCACGTTCTTTCAAGGCTCATCTTCATTCCCAGTTATTCCACCTTCTCCCTGGTCAAGTGGAACAGAAGGGATTGAATCTGGGGATTGAGCTCAGTTCATAACAGGTCAGTTCTCTGTTCCTTCCGCATCCCTGCTCCAGTGTGGGGTCCCTCCTATGGAATACAGTCCTTCACAAAATGCTCCAGTGTGGGTCCTCTCCATAGACTAGAGTTTTTCAGCATAAGACTGTACCAGTGTGGGTCCCCCATATGCCACAGTTCCTGTCAGGAGCCTGCTCCAGGGTGGGCTCTTCATGGGCTGCAACTTTCTTCAAGGCATACTCACTTGCTTAGAATGGGGTCCTCGAGCATCTGCAATGTACGTACTTGTCCCAGCATGGTCCTCCATGGGAGCAGTTCAACCTGCTTGATCAGGGGTCTTGCTGGATTGTGGGAGAATCCATTCCAGTGCCTGGAGCACTTCTTACCCCTCCTTCTTTGTTGACCTTGGTGTCTACAGGGTTGTGTCTCTTCAATTTTTCCTCAGTCCACTTTGTCTCACTCTTCTGCAAGACATTTATCCATGAGACATGACCAGCTTGGCTGACAGGCTCAGCTTCATCCTGCAGTAGATTTGTTTTAGAGCCAGCTGTGTCTGGCTCGAGGCAGTTCCTGGCCTCTCTCCTCACAGAGGACCCCTTGCAGCCCTATGCAAGAAAGCCTCAATGCGTGGCCGTTGTGTCCACCTGGTACTGCTGCATGCAACCTGAGCCCTCTTACCACTTCATGCATCCCCTGCTCACTGGCTAGTCCAGCTTGATGCTCAGTATGAAAAACGGCATTCACATCTTTGTCACACAGGCATCCCCCATTCACACCTGTTAGGCCAGCCCAGACCCCCAGGCCCTCCTGCTCACCAGCTAGTCTGGCTTGAAGTTTATCAGTGAATACACACACACTGGATTTGGGGAGGATACAGACACCCTCCCAGCAGCTGGCACCAGGCCCACAGGCTGTGTAACCTCTTGCAGCTGTCCTTGCAGCTCCCCTTACCTCTACGCATCACTTTGTGGGTTTGTATAGCTGTACCAATTCCTTCACCCTTCCTGGCCTCATCTCCAGGACCTCCCTTGGTTTATAATCATACTAGGTTCAAAAAGTTGATTTTCCTGCAAGAAGCCTTTACAGTTTCCTGACAGCCCATCAATTGATGTGATTGGTGAAGTTGTTTCTTGACATTGTCTCTGGTTTTGTTTGGTTAGGTCTGTGTCTCTGTATATTTTTTTATTGGCTTTTCCCTTTTTCTCCTCAAGATAACTTTGCTGGAATATACATTCTCATGCTCTCACATACTATTACCAGTTAATGTGAATGACCAAGTTTGGTTTTCCTCACTGTCTCCCAGTGCTGGACAGGTTTCAGTCCTTGTATGTTCTTGTTTATTGCTTCCTCCTTTCCTTATTACCCCCTTTTTGTATTGCAAAGGTCCTTGACCAGATGCCCTTAAAACATTAGACATTTCCTGCCACATATCTTTACTCTTGCAAACTAGGTGAGGTATTGTAAAACTATTTTATAGGTTTATGAGCTGCAAACATGTAAAACAGTGTTTCTGTTTTAATATCCTTGCAGATGAAATGAAACAATTAGAGATGAATTCACCTGCAGGAAAAAACAGAATTCTGAAAAAAGAATCAGCTTCTAAAGAAATACAGAAGACACTGCCCAAATGCATTAAACGACAGTTCAAGCAAAATAGTTGTCTTGATCAAAGCATTAATGAGCTTTCACCAAGGAAGAAAATTAAACTGAGCACTAATGAGGCTGTTGTCCAGAGTTCAGAAAGTAGCCCGCAGTTGGATAGTTGCTTGACTGAGCTGAAACAATTTGAAGGGTCAGCTCCAGAGTTGCTTTCCTTGACAGATCCTGCAACATCAGTATTAAACTTTCCAAAAGGGACCAAACCCATCCAGGCCTTGCTTGCCAAGAATACTGGGAACAAAGTGGCCTTAACAAATCAACTGTTGCCTCCTGCAGGCATAAACGTATCTTCTTCTGAAAAGTCAGTTTTACCACCTTCGGAATCATCACTGATGAGACCAGGATTGCCCTGCCAGGCCAGTTCTAAGACTCCTTTACAAATGGTATACAAAATGCCAAATGGCCACTGTGTACCAATAGATGTTCCCAACAGCTCAGTGAAAATTCAAATGCAAGCTACAATTGACCCTAAAACTGGAGAAAAAGTCATGCAACAAGTTCTTATTTTACCTAAGAATTTTCTTCTTCAGCAGAAGGAAGAAAAAATTGTGTCCAAGGACATTCAGTCACTACAACAAAAATCATTTGAGATGCACTGTACATCTTTACCAAAAATGTCAAACGTTAGTGTTTCTTTAACACCTGTTCTGGTAACAGGCCCTGCAAATGCCACTCAGTCACCTACTACAATTTTTAACAAGAATACTACCCACTCATCACAAGTGGCTGGTCCCGCGGACACTACACAACCATTGCCTGATGTAACTTCAGCAGATAACTTATTATCATCAACCATTAAGGTAAACCAAACTGAAAGTGACAAAATCAAGACTACAATTTCGACTGCTGCATTGCCTGTATCTTTGGCTTCACCTATTCTTTCCCCAGCTAGCCAGTCATTGACACCAGCAACAGCATTAATTGCATCTACAAACACTGATTCTGCCTCTCATAGTCTTGCATCACGGCAGCAAACTGACTCCCTTGAAACTAAGCAAGAGCTGAAGACCACGTGTGTAAGAGAATCACAATCTATTCTGGTCACAACACGGGGTGGAAACACCGGAATTGTTAAAGTGCAGACAAACCCAGATCAGATTTCACCTAGTAGTTTATGTCCTGGTTCAGTTTTCACTTACGCATCTCAGCTTCAGGCCTTTCTTGTGCCAAAAACCACAGCAGTATCATGCTCTATTCTTCCATCTCTAGCAACAGCCACATCTGGTCTCCCACATATTGGACAATCATCTCCTTCTGGATTTGCCCCCTCAACAGCTTCTTCTGTTAACATTCCAGCTTTCCCTGCTGATTTTACCCAGGCAATGGAGAAAAGTACCAAATTCACACTACAGCAGCCCGCTGTTCGGGACTCTTCGTGTCAAGTAAGAGAGAAGTCCTGCCGTATGTCTTCTCCTTTATCCTCCATTTCATTAGCTAGCAATTTGGTGTCTGCAACTCCACACAGTCCTGTTAGTGTGACTAGCACTGGACGTAGTAATATTGTCAAAACTCCAAATTCTTCTGGGCAGCATCAAGGGGATACTAAAAGCAAAACAAAATCTGTTACACAATCTGAGTCTAATTCCGCAACAAATGGAGACTTAATCAGTGGTACTCCAGTCCAGAAATTTACATTGATGACAAATCCGCCAATTTTATCTCCCTCTGGGGCACCAGGAGTCGGTATTATACCCTCTCCAGTATCCACTGCTGTTAATGCTCAGAAGCTGGTTTTCATTAACACACAAATTGCCAATGACCCATCAACCACCAGTCTAGTTGCAGAGACATTGAAACAAAACCTTCCTTCTTCCCTTACCAAAACATTTGTTAATTCCACAGAGCAACCACAGTTGGTTTTGATCCCATCTACAGTAGGAGCACCAATAAGAATTAATTCATCACCAACTATTGCTCAAGTTAAAGATGTGAAAATTGGACTAAATATAGGTCAGACCATTGTAAATACTAAAGGCAGTGCACAGGAGGGCCTACCAGTTAATATATTGCACTCTGGCGTTTCTAAAGGAGAAGAGAAAAAGAGCACAGCCTTGGCCCCATCCTTGGCCAGTAGTGCTGTGGTTCCTGTTCCAAGTTTTGCTCTGTCAGCTAATGAATCTGTATGTGTTGCAACAAAAGCCGAAAATGCCTTTACAATAACAACAGCAAGTGCACAAGTGGAATCTGTTTCAGTAATATCAAGTGGGACTTCCTCTGGGACACAGCCTACTGTCTTGATTGGTGGCAATGATCTCTCAAGAATAAGGCCAGTTCTGGGTAATCGACTTTGTACATCAAATATTGGAAATACTGTGGGTATATCAACTGTGAAAACAGGACATCTTGCTTCATCTGTGCTGATTTCAACACAGCCAACAGTATCTCCTCAAAACTTAGCATCTGCTCTGCAATTTCCAGTCATTAGCTTGCCTGGATCTGCAGCCACCCCCCACAAGGTGTTACATACAGTTCCTCAGTTGGCAGCAGTTCCAGCTCCTCTTCCAGTACCAAAAAGCCAGTTGCCCACACTGGTTCAGTTTCAGTCATCAGGAATTTCAGCTGCTGTGTCAAATCATGCAGGTATTCACAAACCTCAGGGTATGTTGCCCACTCCATCACCAAATACAGGTGAAGTCATCAGTTTTCCCAATTTTTCTGCCCTACAATGCCAGCAGGTGCCTCCCAGTACAGAGAAACAAAGTCATGCTTGTGCTTCTACCGTTCAGATGTCTGAAGCTTCACCACCTGTAACAAGCAAAACAGGAGGAGGTCAGTTGAATGAACCTTCCATTCAACAGAAAATAGGCATTAACACCTGTATGCCTTTGGCACCTGGAACTCAGATAATGATTAATGGTACTCGTTTTGTTGTTCCACTACAAGGCCTTGGAGCTGGCAGCCATGTTCTTCTTCTCTCCTGTAATACAAAACAGACTCCTTTAGCAATTAACCATGGTCAAGAGCCTCAAGGTGTACCAACTGTTAATCCAATAACCTCGAAAATCATCCTAGCACCAAGTCATTCATTAAGTTGGCAAATACCAAAACATCCTTTGAAAAGCTCTACAAAAATCGTGAACTCTTTTGGAGCTGCAGATGCTTTACCCATAGTACATGCAACACCCCAGATATTTAATACTCCAGCTAGCTCACGTACTCCACTGTCTGCGGTAACTCTGTCTGTATCTTCAGTGACAAAATCTCCCATTAATGTTGCTACATCTTCCGTTTCTGCTGTTCATCCTCCAAATTCTCATTTACCAAGCAACACTTCAGTGTTTCACTCGGACACTTCTATCAAAAAACTGTTGGTTAGTCCAGAGGGAGCCATATTGAATGCTCTAAATACTCCAGCACCAAAAGTTTCTTCCCTGTCTTCATCACTGCTTCCTGTTGTTGTTTCCACAAGCAGAAATCCTACTGCTGTCTTCCCTGCATCTCAGTCATCTTGCCTTGATAAACCTGACAAAGCTGCATCCTGAATTTACTGCAAATGAGCCACTTTGAAATTCTGGGGCATTCTTCAAACTTGGGAAGCTGTAACTATTGAATAATTTCTTACAATGTTTTAAACAATTGATTTACTCAATATTACTAAGGTTACAGTCCTTACCTGTTTACCTGTGGGGATTTGGAGGACAAAAAATTTTATTTTGTCAGAAGTTTTCAGAGAGTTCTCTAGTAAAAGACTCAGAAATGACAATGAATTCATTATAGAGTTTGGAGAAATCTCGCCTTTTGCACATATTCCATCTTACATTATGGACTGTTTGCCAGTGTGTTTATGACAGTATATATCTCCTTTTTATTTGTCAAATTAATTTTTGACTTGTTTCTTTAAAAAAATTATGCATTGTAAAAATGCAATCCGTAGTATAGAATTGTAGATATTCCAGAACTCCTAAAAACCTGTACTAAACAATATGTACAAAGAACTATGCTGTCATATTTATGTTTTGTTTACATAATGTATAGTTTTTTAAGTATTTTAGTAACTTTGGACCAGTGTACTGTTTAGCAACAATGCAGAAGAATCTGCATGTAATAAATCAAGTTGCTGTACTGCTTTGTGTTGGTAGTAGTTAAAAATATTTGTATCCATTACACCATGGGAGAATACATATGTACATACATACATATATATGTGTGTGTATGTATATATACATTCTTCTTTTGGTGCATGGTAGAATGAAATTATTTAATCTCTTCTGTTCTTCTCTGATTTTACATTTCATGTGATTTGACAGGATTCGGAAGGAAGACCTCCTTACTGTTCCTCCTTATACAGGGCAGGATAACCCATACTTGATCCATTCTTAATGGTTGGTTATGTTGCCTAAATAACTCCAGTGAAGTAGTAAGGCTACAAATGGCTTCCTAAACACCAGTCTAAGTCACACTGATTGCTGTTAAGGACTGCTGTGCTTTGTCTTAAAGCTCAAAGATCTGTTGAACAATTAACTGTTCCATGTTTTACAACCTTGTATGCATTTCCACATATCTGGTAACTATAACAAGGTCACTCAGTCATCTTCCATGTAGCCCTTACAAACTACCCTTTTTTTTCATTGGTCATGCTTCGTAGATCTGTATTTTTTCTTTAGGTTGTAAGTTGTCTATCTGGAAGGAGAGTGCTAAAACATCACACAAGATTAAAAGAAGCTTTATTAATACTTTGAATGGGGATAATTCACATATTGCATAAACCTTCCCTTTTTGTACAGCATATTTGGTATTTATTGGCTCAGTTTCAGCATTCGATCTGATAAAACCTTTGGGTTATTTTCTGCAGATCTGCTGAGTTCACAGCTGCCTGTTGCAGTGCTCATGGAGATAAGTTTTTTGATATCTTTTGTGATTTTGCATATAGAGAAAGGGTGCTTATCTTATGGAAGATGATGATTTTAGAATTGCTGTCTTCATAAGTGTTGGATTTTTCTGTGGAGTTTGTTGGTTTGGGGTTTTTTTAGAAACTAGAAGGGAAGATTTCAGAAGAGCTTATGAATGATAGTTGCCTTTTAAATAGCTATGATATTCTATGATAAGAATACTTCAAAGGGGATAAAAGCTTACATATCTGTATTTAGTAGTGTTCTTAGACTGAGTTTCATAAAGACGAAGCTTCAACCTTTGCTCTTCATCCTCTTGAGTTTCTACTTCCCTTCTGCTGTACACAGTTTGGCAGTTCAGATGTTGGGTTGAAGAACAGGACGACATCTTACTCCCTGTGTGTTGGCTGCCCTTTAAATTGTTCTGAAAAGTAACCTGGTAGCTATTTAGCTAAAGTTCTGGGAAAGAGGGGGGAAGAAAGGCTAGTGCCTTCCATAGGGACCTTTCCTTTTGCACTGACTAAAAGAATTGCATTGGGAAATTGCATCTTTGTGGACCAGAAGTCTCCGTCTTACCTCTTGGCTGGGAAAGATGGAAGCTGTCAGTTTTGGAATGAGAGAAGTTTTTTTTAAATTTAGAAAAAGCTACCTGCTATGCTTTTCCTGCTTCTCATGAAAGGTGTTTTGTAACTGATTTTGAAGACGCCTGATAGTAAGGGTGTCTGCCAGCCAGAGATAACAGTACTACAGATTTTTAGTTCTGGCTGCGTTTTTTGGTTGAATGCTGCAGGTGACTTTTCCAGTAGAGGGAGATGGCAGAGAATGGCAGTTTCTTCATGAACATTTTACGTACTCTAAAACCATATATATGAGCAACTCATTTTATTTCCATTTCATTGGTTGAACCTTGGGACTTGCTTTTTTGGATTTTTCTCTTTTGTTGCAGTGTTTGTTTTTTCCTATTTAAAAAAAAAATTTATGTTTACTGTAGCATGAGTTGTCTACATTGTTTGGAAAACTCAAGACTCAGTTCTAGTATTGGAGTTGTTCTTGATGGAGAAGAAATTATTGCATGGCATTTTTCTGTGTGCTAATGTAGTAGAAAGATTTATGCTGTAATTGGTTCTAATAAAGGGAAAATTTAGAACAGCTGAACTTAGGAACTCAGGACTCAAGTAACTTGCTTGGATGATTTCCAAGAAATTTTCTGAATTAATATGATAATATTTTATGATTTTCATATATTTTTTATTATTTGGCAGACATAAACTTTACAACATGAAAAGTTTGATTCAGTTTGATTAGAGTTTTTATGGATTTTTATTCTCTGCTAGACATTGTTCAAGTTCCAAATGCTATTAGAGCTAGACTTGAGACTACTATGTAATGGGCTTGCAACATTCATTATGTAAGACCAAATTTTAGTAATTTTTTCTGAATAAAATTCCTATTCCCAATGCTCTTCTCCAATAGTATGAATGTCAGTCAGAGAAAAGGCTTTTTTTCAAATGAACGTAAATACCCACTGACAATTTGCTATGTTCCTTTTGCTCTCTACCAAATGTGTAGTGCTACCAGTAGCACAAAAAGAACTGTAAAAATGTAGATTATATTCACAGACACAATGAAAAAGCAGAACTGCCTGCATCTCGAAATTAAAGACGTTTAACGAAACATAGAAACATAGATATATAAATCAGCCTTTTAAGAAAACATGTTTTGCTTTTTAGACCTTGAAAAATGCTTTGCTTTTAGACACCCTCAGACACTGTATACCAGTATTCATACACTATAATACATGCTGAATTTTATGTTTATTAATGACTTTAGGTTTATTAATGACTTTGAATATTCTGAATTACATCCTTTCAATTACGTGAATGGAAATGTTCTACACAATAGTTTTGCTTTGTTATGAGTAGAAAATGACTATAAGACACTTATATGGCTTCACTGTTCAAACCCCCATGTGTGCTGCCATTTTCTCCTAGGGATTCTGCCACACTAGAAGCAATTAAATTTCACAAGTCTTAGGGGTCATAGAAGTACCTATTCAAGCCAAGTGTGTTACTGTCAAGTCGTTCAAACCTGTGCTAGTTTCACTGTGTGACATAGCAAAGGGTTCAATGCAAAAAGGGAAGCAAAAATTCTCCTGGTGAGAAAAACTAATTTGTCCATTGGAGTAGGTCAGAAAATTACTAAAGCGTAGCATTTGAAGGGTGTCCATAGCTGCCATAGTGTGTGTGGTTTTGCTTATACTTTGTGGTAGTGCAGAATTTTAGCAGCCCAGATTAATGTTAAAGTAAATTAAAATTTTTGTTAAAACACGAACATTGGTGATGTTTGCTAAGGACTGTTTCCCTTAAATAGAATGACCAGAGGTGCTCACAAAGACTTAAACTCATGTAGTCTACTCCCTGTAAGCTGCACTACTGACTCAAAATAATAAGATAAATAATACTGCATCAGACTTAAGGTCCATCTGTCCTATTATTATGGCCATCTATCCCAGCATCACCTAGTCTCTTGAAGCACTCAACAATAGCATTCCAAAAGAACACAATCACAGGCCTGAATAGTCTTTTAATATCCACTAATCTGTGAGCCAGTCTTCCTCACACAGCTGTGATTTTTTTTCAATTTAATAGCTTTCAGTGTATTTCTCTTGATGAAATACACCAGTCCTTTCAAGAATTCATGGAAGCATGTGAACAAACTATTACCATTCACAGCATCCAGTGGTAAAGAGTTTGTAAATAAATCTCCTTTTTGTTTTCCAAACCTGGCACCTGCTAGTTTCATTTGATGCAAATAATATTTATATTGTAAGATACAATAAGCCTTTGCTCTTTGTTATTTTTCCATGTGGCCTATGTAGACCTTTGCCATGTTGGTTGTCTCTTTTCTAGAATAAAGAGAAATCGTGAATTCAGTTATTTCTTTCATGGAAGTAATCAGTTGCTGTCATTGCTGTGTATACCTTTTCAATTTTATTATATCCTTGAGATGTGGTATCAGAAGAGTGCGTGTTCTAAAAGTCCTATGGGCTATTCAGCAGTGTGTTGATGATTTTTCTTTCATAATAATTATTCAATGTTTTTGAGTTGGTTTCTGACTTATTTAGCCTCGTACTAAGTTTTTTGTAGAAATATCAATTGTAAACCAACTTCACATCGGTGTCACCTCAACTCATCCAATAAAACTGTACCACTTGTAGAATATTGTAGCTGTAAAGACATGATCTTTAAACCAGATTATTGAAGACTGCAAGTCTGGCACTCTGTTCCTGTTTTTGCTTGGTGTAGCTCTCTTGAAGATGTAAAAGGACAAACTGCTGTAATGATTTTCAACATGATGCTTTTAAAATCTCATTGTCTATTCTCAAGATAGAGTCTGTATACAGTCATTTTATACAGGCTGGCATCCACATAAAGATTTTTTAGTTGTTGAAGAAGCCACTCTGTAAATGTGACACTGAGCAATGTTATTTTAAAAATTTTCATTGAAACTACAGTGGCATAAAAGCAGACTTTAAGATCTTGATAAATCTTGATGTATTTTCTTCTTTTCTCAAAATATGGAATTATCTGGTCAGTAATCACATCTGAGTGTCTTGCGTAAACTTGGAAACCCTGATGCTTCGTTGTTTCATATGTGACTGGTCCAGAAGTGCTTCAGAAAGTTGGTGTTCTTTTCAGTATCTTTTATTACAGTCCAAGCTGAACTATACACATTAAATGAAAATGGTATGTAAAAGTAATGCAAAGAAAATGTAATGAATAGCTTATAATCTTTCTTGAAATTACGTTTGCTACACAGAAGGTCTATTAAACTGTGCATAAATATGATTTCCCACCTTTTGCAGATGAAGACAAAGAAGTTCTGATTTCTCATAGCAACATGGAGAAACTGGGAATAGAATCCTTGGTCCCCTGACTCCTTTCAGCATCCTATCCATAACTAAAGGTTAGGTACCTAGATTACTGCTTTATCTTCCCCTATTCTCACTTTTTACAATGAAGAAAGTATTTGGAAAATGCTCTTGTTTTCAAGAATGCGAAAAACATTGACAAATAGCATTTATAAAAATTAAATAGCAAAGGGAAACGATAATAAAGAAGCAGATTTTTGTGATTTTCTTCAGGCTTTAGAGCTTTGTTTGTCAATGCCGATGTCATAAAAAGAAGACAATATACTTCTTTAATTAGTTGTTCCTATTGATTCCATCTCGTAAATAAACAAGTATAGGATCAGACTATTTTGGCTGTCAGTAGGTCACTGGCATCTGGTACCAGCACATACATTGAGATCTGTGCACATAACATGCTTTTATTTGTAAAATCATTCCTCACTCTTTTTTCTAATCACATGGAACAGTGACATTGAATAACAGCGGGATTAGTGACTGGGTACTACTGTGTAGCAGTAAGGGTGTCTTCCTTCTAATAAATAATTACTATGGATTCCATTTACACAATATAAAAAGCAGGTATTTTGAGTATTATAATCAATTTTAGCTACTGGGAAGGGGAAATTGCTTATATCTGTTTTTTAAAAACCCTATTTTAAAAATTCATATTAGCAACCCACGTAAATACTAAAATTCCAGTAATGTGTTTGAGGCTTGTCTGGACAGTATTCTACAGTTCAACTACATGTTATGCCTTCAATACATTGTTCTTGCCAGTAGAGTGCTTTTTGCAATCTGAACTTAGAAGAACAAAAAGTGGGAGAGGCCTGTCTGAACTATTTGCCTCCTGCCATGGCCTAAGAAACTGATGGAAAACCAAAACATTTTGTTAAAAGAGAGCCCATGTCTGAAAATGAATTTCTTACTTAGGCACATGAAATGCAAGTGATATGGCTGGTGCAGCAGTCCTGTCCTTGTATGAGCTGCACCTTGGACTGGGTGTTTCATTCACTATAGTGGCCAGTAGAGAATGCTTAGTGGAAAGAATTGACAGAACTCCAGCTTGACAGAACTTGGAAGATTACACCTTTTTCTTAAGAAAATTATTTTCATAATTTTTTGACTCAAAAATGAGTCAAATCTTTCCCCTTATAGCTACAAGAATGCAGCTGATGGTAAGGTAAATAAAAAAAAAGAACTGCGAAGAAGGAAGGCTGCTTTTCTCTGTAAGCAGAGAACACTGCAAACGTGCTGCAGAGAATTCTGTTTCTCCCATCCAGAGATGGAAGCTAGTGGAGTTGAAAAGACTTTACAAAATTGGTATTGAAAGACTGAAGTATTTCTATTAGGCCATCACTCTTTGTTTTGTACTGACTGGAACTCATGTGGTGTATCTCTCAGGAAAGGAGCAAATAAAGCATGTGGTCCAACATGTAATTGGGGCTGTACTAAAATGTTTTAGAAATATGAAGGCACATGTGCTGCATAAGCATTGTTCAGATTTCCACCCATGTGAATCCACCAAGTCTGGAGTTTACAGCTATCCCATACAAAGAGCTTGTACTGGGGAAGCAAGAGGAGGCAATAACTGTGACATTTAATGTCAATAGTATTTGTGGCATTTAATGTCAATAGTGTTGCCACAATGGATTATACATTCTACCCTTTCTTCTCTAGTTACTAAAGAAGGCCCAGTTTGGTTCTTTTTTTGATGAATAAATGTCATAAAATTACAGAATCAGAGAATGGGTCAGGTTGGCAGGGACCACAGCAGGACACCTGGTCCAATCTACCTGCTCAAGCAGGATCATCCCAGAGCACATTGCACAGGATTGCTCCAGACAGTTCTTGAATAGTGAGGGAGACTCCACAACCTCTCTGGGCTGTCTGTTCCAGTGTGAGAGATGTGATCCAGTGTGGTTTGAGAGATGGTTCATGGTGGATGAGGATGAGATGGATAAGCCTTTCACCTTTGTATTGCTGTGAGCACAAGGCAGTTAGGAACACCACTATCTCCAAAAATGTAGTCTTCTGTATTGGCACAAGAGTAGAGTCTATGTGGACATAACATCTAGAAGAGCTAGATTTTGGCAGCAAGGGAAGCAATAGTTCATTCTGTTCATTAGAAATCTAAGGCTGCTGCCTTTGAACCAAGGACTTTTTAGGGAAAGGAAGTAAAGTGAAAATTGGAGGTTCTCTAAGGATGCCAAATATGAAGAGTCAATTCCAAGAAGTGCACAAGTGCTGGATTTTAGCTGGCAGCATGTATGGGATGTGTAGATACTATCTGTAGATAGCTTTTTAAACGTTACTGCTGGTAGTTTACCTTTATTACTGCATGTATAGTTCAGTGCAGATGTGTGTCCAAAAGACAACACTGGAAATGTTCAAGCACTTTTGTCTTGGTTTGAAAG
>VZRF01010026.1:4247-20318 GCA_013396875.1 Vireo altiloquus
CCATGAGAAAGTTGCTGCTTCTCAGAGTCAGGCTGAGTGGTGAAAAATTTCCCTCTTACCAAACTGTCAGCATCCACACAGGAGAGCTTTCTAGCTGGGTCAGGTCACCCCAACTTGGCGTAATTACCCGCGTTCTAGGGAATCGCTTTTTCCTCAGTGGGAAATTGAGTGGACTTTCAGTGGTCTGAAGTGCAGCAAAGCTCAGCTCAGCTGCCCGCAGCTTAGCCTACAATCAGTGTGTTCGGTTGCTTGCAGACACATCAAAAGGTCACCAGGTGTCGCCACTGTATTTTGCGAGCAGGTAGAAACACGACTACAAAATGCAGGATCCTTCAATTCTTTACTTTCAATACTACAAATTCTATTAATCAAATTCTCAGTGTATGCTTCATGTATGTATACCATTGTTCGCTAGCTCTTGAGCTATTGGTTAAAATGAAAGACATCCCTTTCAAAACATCTTTTCAAAACATCAGTAACAAACAGCAGGTGCAAGTTATTTTCCAAGTTTGTTTATCTTTCTGCCTGGGAAAATTCTCTTTCTCACAGGCTCTGGCTGCACTAATTCTTGAAAATCTCTCTTTGACCTTGGTGCTGCATGAGAGTAGTTTTTCTCATGGACACAGAAATGTCCAGAATCTATCCTGAACAGAAAAGTCAGCATTCACACTCTTGTCCTGTCTCTGATTGCCTGGGAGAAGACTTCAACCCCCACCTGGCTGCATCCTTCTTTCAGGTAGTTGTAGAGAGTGATAAGGTCTCCCCTGAGCCTCTTCTTCTCCAGGCTAAACAACCCCAGCACCTTCAGCTACTCCTCATAGGATTTGTGTTGCAGACCCTTCGCCAGCCTTGTTGCCCTTCTCTGGACGCTCTCCAGCATCTCAACATCCTTCATAAATTAGGGAGCCCAGAACTGGACACAGTACTCAAGGTGTGGCCTCACCAGTGTGGACTACAGGGGAAGAATCACTTCCCTAGTCCTGCTGGCCACACTATTCCTGATACAGGCCAGGATGCCATTGGCCTTCTTAGCCACCTGGGCACACTGCTGGCTCATGTTCAGTCTGCTGTCAATCAGTACCCCAAGTCCCTCTCTGCCTGGCTGCTGTCCAGCCAGATCCACAGCTGAAGTGTGAAGAAAGGATTTTTTCCACTATTTTCCAGGCAAAGCAGGGACCCATGCACTGCTAAGCTTATGACATTTTAGCAGGGGCTAAAAGCACTCAGGCTGTTCCTGTTCTCACATATCAAAGGCCTGTGCACAGGCACAATTTTTTGCAAGACTGTGCTTAACAATCTATAAGCTTCTGATCTCCCTTCCCCCCTGTCCCGGTTTGAGGGACAAACCCGCACAACAATATGAAAATCCGGATTCGAGCTCCCGATACGTAAAAGTTACGTATCAGAGACAAAACCAGAGCAATTTGAGGATAGGCAAACAGGCCTAAGGACCAGAACGGCATTAACACCCTAAAACAGAGAGACATTATGAACTCGACCAACATGATGACTACCTTAAATATAAAGTAATTAACACCAAACCAAAATGTAATTAGTACAGCTTAGTAGTCACTTTCCTCTGGGCCCCACGTTGGGCGCCAAAAATGTCCCGGTTTGAGACAAATTCAGAGGAGGAAATATCCCCTGATGGAAAGCAGGCCCCTCCCCCCCACCAGGTTCAGGAAAGAAAATGAAGAAAATGTCCCCCGAGGAAAGTGAAAGGGAAAAAACAAAAAGGAAAAAACCTATTTATTTAACAAAACAACAAAACACACAGGAAAAGGACAATAATGCTAGACAAATAAATTGCTATCTGTGAGAGAAAAAAAAAAAACCTGAAACAAAGTCCTCCTGAGTGTGGCCTCTCTCCTCCTGGAGTTGGAAAGGCGTCCGTCCGGGGAAATCCCCCTGCAGGCCGGTGGAACACCTCCCAGTGGACTTCTGATGTTCTGATGCTCCAAGTCCAGAAGGGAAAAAAACAAAGTCCCAGAGAGGAAGAAAAAAAAAAAGAAGAAAAACTCCGTCTCTCGAAAGGAGCAGCACTGAGAGCTGGCAGGAACCAACCTAAAGAAAAAAAAAAGTGCCTCCCCCCTGTCTCTCTGTAACCTTGAAGTACAAAAAACAACACAGTGTTGTCTGGGCTGGGTGGTTTGTTCTCCTCCCCCCTCTCAGGCTCCGTTAAAAGACATAGAAAGGCATAAAATTCACTTTTCTGGGCATGGGCAGAAAATATAGGATAAACCATCAAAGGATAAACTCCAAGACAAAAGTCACTCCAAGACACCCCCTTACTTCACAGTAGACCTAGGTCTGTGAAGAATGCTTTTTAGGTCTTTTTACAGCATTATGTTATCAAACTTCTCAAGATAGAAACAACAGTGAATTTTCTCAGCCTTAATATTCTTAGTGCCCTCAAACTGCAAGGTCATCTTGAGCATAACTCTCTTCACCAGTCTTCCTTTTTCAACTCTTTTGTTCCCACAGTCTCCAACAACTAGTATCTTGTTAACCATATCCATCAGGATCTGATGACTTCCATCTTGCCATTTTATTACTAAAAACCTGAATCTCCTGTGAAAGTCCTTCGACCTTTCTTTGTTTTATGGCAAAACCAGCTTTCAGAATGATTTGGACTATTTTCTTCCCTTTCTCAAGATTTTCTTCAACTGTATTGCCTCGTATGATGTTATCATCAATATTTTGCAGATATTCTGGAGGTTTGCCCTATTTCAGTGCAGTTTGGATCAGTACATGGCAGAAGGTAGGCCTGTGTTTTGACTTCTGGGCAATCAATGCCAGGTGTAGTGGATACCCCTCTGCTGTCAAAGGGATGGAGAAAAGTGCATTAGCAATATCAGCCATGGCATACCACTTGGCTACCTTTGACTCCAGCTCATACGGAAGTTCCAGCATGTCTGGTATGTCAGTGCTTGGCAGCGGTGCGACTTCATTCAGGCCACGATAACCTACTCTTAGTCTACATTCTCCATTCAACTTTCACACTGTCCATATGGGACTATTAAAGGTCCTGCTGATCACTCCTTGGCTCTCCAGTTGATGAATCAGCTTGAGGATGGGAATGACAGAGTCCCAGTTGGTGTGTGTCTTGGTTTGAAAGACAGGTGTCTGCTAAGGAAGGCAGGAGCCTCCCTTGGAATGGAAAATGCAACCCCCCCTTCCCTCCAAATTATTATAATTTTGAAATCAAGGGGCTTTCAGGCAAAGATATGGGAAATAGGAATAACAGTTCTTTACTAATATATATATACATATATATATAAAACAAGGCAGATAAACACTGGTTTAAATTGACAGTCAGATACGACCTGANAAAGGCTGCTTATGGTTTTCAAAATCCCAGTTTATATCCAGGATGGAATGCGTGGTTCCTTCCTCTTGGTGGAGCATCTCACAATGGGATGGTGAGTCCTGAGATAAGGCACTGATGGGCCCATTAACAAGAGATAGACCAGGAGCCACTTATCTATGAGTCATGCAGCAAGGTATTGATAGGCCCGTTAACAGGAGAGTCTTGGGGGAGGAGGCAGGGAGCACTGCCCCACCTGGTTTCAACAGCTCATGAAGATGGTGATAGAATACATGCTTTTGGGCACATCTTGCATTGCAACCCAGGACAGTGTGCCACCAGTACACCATTGTGGTAGAGATTGGCACCTATTGTTCTTCAGCTTTCAGCAACCCCACAACAGAAGGGTCCTCCTAGAGGCTAGGCAATAGTCAGCTGTTGGGATATTCCTGTCACTCCAGAAATACAAATGGGTTCTGCTTCTGCATAGCTTGATGGCATTAGGGTACACTGTGCAGTAAATGTACAGTAGATACACCAGTGTCTATTAAAGACCCACAGGATAAGGATACTCCTGTGGGTCTGATGTGTCAGGCCCTCTGATCCATAGAGTCCAGTAAACCCAGTTGTCCCTGTCCTTTACCTGACCTGAACCAGAGTTCCTCTACTACTGGTCATAGGATTCTCCACTTGTAGCAGTAGATTAGAATTCCTTTCCATAGGATCAGGAGTAAAATCAGCCTTTCTACCACCCTGCAATTAACATACCCATGCCTCTAGGGTCAAAATAGGTTTTCCATCCCACTTACTCATGTTCTCTCCATGGTCCTGCAGGTAAAACCACAGAGTACCCTGTGGTGTGTACTTTCCATATCCTTCCTCATGAGTGGAAGGACACTTACTGTTCATGGTTGCGATGCTGGTCCATACAGGTAGGGAGGGAGTAGGATCTATCCTCTGAGTTGCTGGACCAGTTTCTCCATAGCCAAGACACGGGAGGAAGAGAAATTGTCATTGTATTCCCAGAGCTGGTGACCCACTTCATCCACCATTGGTGGCCCATTATGTCTCCAAACTCTTGTTGCCAGTGGTTTGGCATGCAACAATGGTGCACTCCATACAAATTTCCACCACATGGATCATGGTCATTGGACTTTGGGTCTGTGGGTAACTGCACATTTTTTGAGTCAAAATAAATTATCTCTTGCATGGCTAATTCTGTCAGGTACTGGCTACCTTTCCCTACTGCAATCCACTTGCCTGGGTGACATATAACATCTTCCTTTAGGGCTTGATAGGAGTTGCTTCCAGAAGCTAAGGATTCCTGTCCTTTCAATTGCCTTGTCAATGCTTGACTAGAAAGTGATCCCAGCTGCTTGGATTCTCTGTCCTCTAATTCCAAACTGTTAGCTCCGTTATCACCTGTCTGCTCCAATGCTGGGGTGATAAGTGTACCTGGATGATGGCTGAAATCTTTTAGTGTCTTGCGGCTCACTCAAGGATAAGGATTGAGTGGTTACCTCTTGCTCTGGTTCTGCCTCTTCCTCCTGTTCCTGTGATGGCCCTGCTTCATCCTCCTTTACTAAACGACCTGTCTTTCATGTCCATTTCTTCTTGTGTATAGGGGCAACTGATGCTGGCATGAGTTGGTCCTCTGATTTAGCTGCATTACCTATCACTGGGGTCAGACAAGGTGAGCAAAATGCCAGGGTGAGAGAAGGGTATGTGTGCTTTTTAATTCTGAAAGCTTTCATTCAAGGAAAGCCCTCAGCTTACCTACATGGACTGTAGTGTATATGCAGCCTCTTGAATCAAAAAGAACCAAAAGGTTCAAACTTCAACAACTTAGGAGTTGTTAAAGTAACATCCCTAATAATGACGCTGACCAGTATTGGGGACAAGCAGTCATTCTCCAAGGATGTCTGATGGAACAAAGACTTACAGGGGTTTATATACACTGCAACTTTTACCCCCTTTCTTCTGAGTTCAGCTCACTGTTTTGTCAGATACAGGTGTATCATGTTTCTTGCTGTTTTTCTGTGAAGCAGTTTTACCATCTAACATTCTTTTCTGGTAATTTTGAGGAGGGATAGGGGGAGATCTCTTACTTCATCACCATCATCTTTGTCATGCCATCCTCCAGATGGCCTTTCAAGCCTCATGCATGTTCTTTTTCTTCTTGTGATGTCCTATTTATTATTTTATTGTTCTAATTTCTTATTTAGACATCTAATTCATCTCTAGCTATAAAATAACTCCAAGGCTCCTCTAGCTAAAACAATAATTTTTTGACTGAAACTTCTGGGGTATAGCTGCTTTTCATTACCACAGGTATAACACATTCATCAGTCTAAGCCTGAGTTACTCCCTGTTCTTTCCCATAACATCTATCTTATTTCATTAGAACAAAGTTGTCCATTAACTAGAACTAAGAGCAGCTAAAGCAACAAGATTATAAAAATTAAGATAGCAAAGTCACAGAAACAAATTTCTTAACTAATTTCAATGCACTTCCTTATAAAATTAGAGATCATTAAGTTTCTTAGCTAAATACTATATCTCTCACTCTCTTGAGTTGTATCCTCCTTGCTGTGAAATTGAAGACTGAATGTGGTAAGAGAAGAGGGGACCTCATCACTGGTTTGATCTGTGGAGGAGGAGATTAAGAACAGAGCTGGCTAATGGCAGGACTGGAAGTCAGTCATGAAAGTGTACCTGTTTTTCCAGACATCTTAAGACCTTGGCTGGAGTAGTTGTCTTTGGGTTTCTGTGCAGATTAACCATCCATTGCTTTCCACAGTGTAGAAATGCACCTCTTCCCTCACACATGCACAGCATGCATCTTCACTGGAGTCTTGTGCCATTCTGAAAATAAGGTGCCTGTGAGGTTATTCTGTCTGTCACTATAAAATTGACATTGTAGTGATGTGGTCACTTTCAACTAGTAAATCTGTCAGTTCCAGTCTCCCTGACTGTTATTCTCCTTTCTGAGGTTTTGTCCTGGTTTCGGCTGTGATAGAGTTAATTTCTTCTCAGTAGCTGGTACAGTGCTGTGTTTTGGATTCAGTATGAGAATAATGTTGATAAACACAGATTTTAGTTGTTGCTAAGTAGTGCTTACCCTGAGTCAAGGACTTTGCAGTGTCTCATGCTCTGGCAGTGAGCAGGTGCACAAGAAACTGGAAGGGAGCACAGCTGGGACAGGTGACCTGAACTGGTCAAAGGGATATTCCACACCATAAAGTATCATGCCCAGTATATAAACTAAGGGGAGTTGCCCAGAAGGGGGGCTGATCAGGGATGGGGTTTGGCATCAGTCAGCAGGTGGTGAGAAATGGTATTGTGCATAACTTGTTTGTCCTTGAGTTTTTCTAATCTTATTTTTTAAAAATTTACTATTATTATTATATTTTAATTTTATTTCAATTATTAAACTGTTCTTATCTCAACCTGCAAGTTTTACTTTTGATTCTCTTTCCTGTTCTGCTGGGGTGTGGAGGGTGAACGAGCAGTTGCATGATGCTTAGTTGTCAGCTGGGCTTAAANGGTATTGTGCATAACTTGTTTGTCCTTGAGTTTTTCTAATCTTATTTTTTAAAAATTTACTATTATTATTATATTTTAATTTTATTTCAATTATTAAACTGTTCTTATCTCAACCTGCAAGTTTTACTTTTGATTCTCTTTCCTGTTCTGCTGGGGTGTGGAGGGTGAACGAGCAGTTGCATGATGCTTAGTTGTCAGCTGGGCTTAAACCATGACAGGTTTAAAGTGTAATCTTACACAACAGGTTGGTGTCCATTTTGGAATATGTAATAGAAAGCAAGCATTTGCTTCTTTCCTTTGACTCTGAGGATAGCAAGGTGGAGAGAATGAAATTCTAGGTAGAAGTTTCCTTCAGTTTCAAAGAGTACCTGCTTTTGGACATATGCACCATTTATTCACAGAATAACAGTTTATTGCTTCTCTGGGAAGAAATGTTCTCTTAAATGCATGCCAAGTATACTGACTATATCCAAACTGCTTTTACTAAGTGAGATGTAAAGTCCTCTTAGGGACTGAGAAAGGTTATTTTTGGCAGCAAAGCTGAAGGATGGGGGGAGGGGAATGATGTTTGTTTTTTCACTGTTTGCCACAGGCACTGGAAGAGGTTTGGAGCTGGTATAAGGTGGCTTGCTTTGGTGGTTGGCCAGTAAATTATCTTTTTTTTCTTGGTGGACTGAATATCTTTCTCCTCCTTAAATGGAATTATTTTTGTGTCTTCATCAGTTCTTCATTTCACTCCTACACACAGTTGTCTAATTTGAGATTTTTTATGTTTCTGTGTATACCTCTGTGAGGGTATTCTCAGATTTAAGGTACTGTGAATTCCTTTTTTCCCCTCAAAGTGAAGAAGTGCTGTAGTCCTCGCAGAAGAATGCACTTCACATTGGGTTGTTGGCAGTTAATAAGCCTAGGAGAAACTGCTAGCTAGTGATTCAATTTCTATACATCTGTGTATGTGTCAAAAGTTTGATCAAAACCAGAATCTAAATTGTATGCTAGGATAAAGGGGAATGGGTATGGTAAAGGAGTTACAGGACATCTAACTCTTCTTGAAAATGCCTTATGAGTACATCTGTACTGAGGTTTAACTGTCAAGAATTGACTCTCTCATAGAATAGAATCATTTAGGTTGAAAAAGACCTTTAAGATCATAGAGTCCAACTGTTAACCTAATGCTACAAAGTCCACCACTAAATCTTGTCCCAAAGTGCCTCATCTACACTTCTTTTAAATACCTCCAGGGATGATGACTCAACCACTTTCCTCTTGTCCTATCACTTGCTACTTGGGAAAAGAGATTGACACCCACCTGTCTACAAAATCCCTTCAGGTAGTTGTAGAGTGCAATAAGGTCTCCCCTCATCCTCCTTTTTTCCAGACTAAACAACCCCAGTTCCCTCAGCCTCTCCTCATAAGACTTGTTCTCCAGACCCTTCATCAGCTTTGTTGCTGTTCACTGGACATGCTTTAGCACTTCAATGTCTTTCTTGTAGTGAGGGACAAAATTGAACACAGTATTCGAGATGTGGGCTCATCAGTGCTGAGCACAGGGAGCCAATCACTTCTCTAGCCCTGCTGGCCATGCTATTTCTGATACAAACCAGGATGCCACTGGCCTTCTTGGCCACATGGGCACACTGCTAGGTCATGTTCAGCTGGTTGTCAACCAGCATCTCCAGGTCCTTTTCCACCAGGCAGCTTTCCAGCCACTCTTTCCCAAGTCTGTAGCATTCCATGGGGTTTGTTGTGACCCAAGTACAGGATCCAGCACTTTGCCTTGTTGAATCTCATACAATTTGCCTTGGCCCATCAATCAGCCTATCTACATACATCCCTCTGTATACCCTTCCTACTCTCCAGCAGATCAACACTCCCACCCAACTTGGTGTCATCTGCAAATTTACTGAGGGTGCGCTAAATCCCCTCATCCTGATAATCTATAAATATATTAAACAGAACTGTCCCCACTATTGAGCCCTTGGGAACACCACTTGTGACCAGCCACCAGCTGGATTTAACTCCACTCATCACTGCTCTTTGGGCCCAGAAATCCAGACAGTATTTTATCCAGAAGAGTATGCCCATCCAAACCATGAGCAGCCAGTTTCTCCAAGTAAAACAAGTGGTTTTCATACAAGAACATCCTTTTCCAATATATACAAGTATGGTTTTAAGGGTTTAATCAGGATGTATTTCAAACTGACATTTTGTTCAGTGTCAAGACAAATGTCTTGGTCCGTAATGGTGTTACTTTCACAAATAAATCCCTGTTGTTCCCGTACAAGACAAAGCCAAAGCTGTTCACGCAAGCAAAGCAAAACAAGGAATTAATTCACTGCTTCCCATGGGCAGGGAGGTGTTTAGCCATCTCTGGGAAAGCAGGGCTTTATCACACATAGCACAGTGGTTACTTGGGAAGCAGACACCATCAGTCCAAATGTCTTTCCCTTCCTCCTTCTTTCCCCCTCTCTTTATATACTGAGCATGATATCATATGGTCTGGAATATCCCTTTGGTCAGTTTGGGTTAGCTGTCCTGGCTATCCCCTCCCAACTTCTTGCGTACCCCCAACCTACTTCCTGGTGGGCTTGTGTGAGAAGGAGAAAAGGCCTTATTAAGTATGGTATCAAGACAGTGCATAATTGTTCTCTGTAATCATCTGGGTTGTATTTCGAAAAATTAAAATAAGTTTGGGGGCAACCCAATGACTAAAGAGAAAATGAAGAGATATTGTAATCAATGGTGACCATCTTATAAATCGAAGGATGGGGAACATGTGTTATTGCAGTGTAATATTATCTTACAGTTGGTGTTGTTTTGTCACTGACTTGGTAAATGGGATGAGGTTTATTATGTTTATGCTTTTATGATATTGTATAGAGATCCAGGTATTCAGAAAAAGTATAAATTGGGGAAGAATATCCTGATGGCATGTATTGAGGAAAAGGAGGTGCAAAGCAATAAATTGTATGTTGCGGAGGGGATGAACCTGAAGATGTGCAAATGTTAGTTTCCTTCTTTTCACCCTCATATAACATCAAGGTGGGGACAGATAAGGAGAACAGAGATCAAAATAAAGAGCATATGGGAAGTGCGCATTGTGGGCTGGTCTTGGAGGCATACCCTGCTAGGGATACAGATGCCTTTAAGACAAACAGTGGGGGCAGAGGGTCTGCCAGTTTTTGTACTGAGACCAAAATCGGCTAGAAAACAAACTTTCTAACACAATTTGAAGCAGGAAGGCCAAGGGGTATTTAAGGCTGAACATGAGGCAAGCATATGTTGTGACCCTAGGTCCTCTTGGAATTTCTATCTGAACACTGCTGGAACCCAGGAGTTGGTAGCTATATGTGTGCCTTTCTGTATCTTTTGTCTTTCTCTCCTTCTTCTAATTCCCTCTCCTTGGAATTTTTGAGTAACTTAAAATCGAATGGGCTTAAAGTTTTCTAAGTTGAATGGGCCAAGTTAATGCTTTGGGAAGTGTTGATTGAATGCTGTTCTAAACCTTTTGCCAAAGTCCTTTGATTTTCTAAAGTTGCCAGTAAAGTTCTTTTTGTTGTTTTGACCTCTTGAGAATATCTAGTCGGTATTTCTCCCATGCATCTAACGCAGAGTACATGAACAACTGTAAGTCCTTTTAAGTGTCTCATCGAGCAAGGTTGTTTGGGGCTTTACATCTATTAAATGATGTAGTTGGCAGGATATTACTGAGTTGACAAAGAGGTATTTTATTTGGAGATAACTGCTCATCACAGAATAAAGGAGAAGTTAATTTTCAGTCGAAACCGACATTCTCTGGCAAAAAGGTTATGGAACCCCGGGTATAAAGCCTAACCTGAACTACTCTCTGCTAATAGAATTGTTAAAAGCTTGTCCAGACAGAGGCAGAGATGTGAGCTGAGAAAAACTGGTGTGAGAAACAATGCTTACTCCTCTTTTTGGAGTTTTATAAATTTAATAAGGAGCAATAGGGGACAAAGGACACTTAAAGCAAAAACCCACAGTGCGCTGAGTGCTGTTGCGATATGAAGTAACGCAGAGTCCCCAGGCAGGTGCAAAGGAGGAACTTTATTGACAAAATCCCGGCCTTTTAATGTTATTAGTTGGTTACTAGTTTACATAGTTTTAAGGCAAAACAAACCAATTTTAACCAACCACCATATGCCACGGTGTGGGCACAAGGCATCCATGCAGCATGCCTCACTTCCTCTATTCTAGCTGAGTCACTCTCCCACAGTCCTTTTCTATTTAGCCTATGTAACAGGCCAGAGCCATGATTTTACAAGGCCTTTCCTTTACAAAGCTTTACTTATAGGTGACACTTCCCCCTTCTTTTGTTTTTATGTGTTGCACAGACAAAACTGTCTGTGCCGGTAAGGCCATTATCTTATTAAGGCTACTATCGATCATTCATTGCACACAAGATAAAATACATGGAATACATATTGTAATCATTAAGAACACACCAAGGATAACTATGCCATACATTGCTAAGCATTTAAACCATGCCCTGAAGCTGAAGCTGAGGTTGTCCAGCCATAAAGACACCCCCCACCAATCACCCTCATTATTATTGCTGTAACTGCTTAACGATCGTCTTAAGATATACCTGGGGCTGTGCAGTTTTGCTGCACACTTTCATTATATAGCTTACCAAAGCGTTTCTTATAAATGGGTACCCCTACCAAGCACGTGTGAAAAGGATCACTAGGAATTGTCATAGACATGCACATAGCACCAGTGTGCGTAGCATTTGTAAGGGTGATCCGTACATTTGAGCCATCCAGTGTAGGAGGTACAACACTCGCAGTGCCTTCATCAAACAGGATGATGCAACAAATGGTCGCACACACCGCAAAGGAACCCATTTCACGTGGTGACCTGTGGAGACACAAGCATAACCCCTTCCCCATGTTAACAAATCTAAAGGTTCTGCTCACTGCCCTGTTACTGGGTCCTTTACCATCACTGGAGGCCTGGGATATTCCTTTGTATTAAAGGAATATTGCCTTTCGCATGCTGTTTGGACAGCTTCATCTTGATTCCAGAAATTGAGAACATACAGGGCTTTTGCTAACCTATCATGTGAGCATTCCAACTCCCCCTTCTTTTGTTTCTGAAGCATAGTTTTCAATGTTTTGTGGGCACATTCACCTGTCCAGTGGGAGAGTGAGGGATACCTGTGTTGTGGGAGATACCCCATTGCTGTAAGAACTGGCAAGTCCACTCAGAAACATAAGCAGGGCCATTGTCTGTCTTTATAGTGTCCAAGAGGCCCAAAGTAGCGAAGCATGTAAGCCAGTGTCGAGTAACATCACAAGCTTTTTCACCTGTATGGGCAGTTGCCATCAAAAAAATGTGAGAAAGTGTCAACAGTTACATGAACATACTTCAAATGACCAAAATCTGGAACATGAGTAACATCAGTTTGCCAAACAGAATTGACAGTCAGGTCTTGATGACTGACACCTTCTGCTAAAGAAGGAGCAATTCCATGGCAAGAGGGGTGAGAAAGCAGAATGTCACGAGCCTGCAAGGAGGTAAATTGAAATTGCTTTCATAAAGAGCGTGCATTCTGATGAAAGAAGTCATGAGACAGCCTGAGCAAACTTATTAGACACAACATTTGGCATGATAGTGAGATCAGCACAAGTATTACCTTCCATGATAGGTCCAGGAAAACCTGTATGAGAACGAACATGAAGCACATAAAAGTCATGCTGCCGGTTGTTAATCAAAAACCACAGGGTACGGAGCTCTGTAAATAAAAGTGGGTTATCAACATATCTCAAATATGAGGATTCCAAATGAACAACTACATTAGCAGCATCTGCAGAATCAGTTACAATGCTGAGTGGTTCCTGTGAAAACAACTGAAAAGCATAGTGGATAGCGGTTAACTCTAGGATTTGCACTGAAGCATTTCGCACTGTCAGAACCCTTTTATGCCATTGGGCAGTCACCCTTACACCATACTACTGCAGCTTTGTTGGTTCTGCTGGATGCATCCGTAAAAACTGTCATTCCATTGACGGGAATCATGCTGCAGCGGCGTTTTGCATATAAGGGGAGGCTACCCACTTCTGTCCACAGGCGATGTGAAGGGTAGTGGATAGACAATTGTCCTGAAAAGTCTGCAAGTGCAATTGGAAAATTAGTGTCCTCTGACAACAACCATGACAAGTTCTCTTTGTTTGCAAGCACATAGATTACATGTGGATCCTGGCCATTGAGTGTCTGCAGTCGCTTGTGGCCTTTCATGATTAGCTGCGCAAACATGTCATTGACCATCCATACAGTCTGTTGCCATATGAGGTAAATATAGCCACTCCAGTACATGCTAGGGATCACCGTCATTAGGAAACCACTGAAACAAGACAGCAAAAGGTTGAAACTTGCTAGCCACTATAGCAAGAGAAACTGGTTCCTCAGGGTCCCATCTCCAGCCCTGATGATTTTCCAGTGCCTGAGCACAATGATCGAGGGACTTGCTCTCAGGAGTCAGCTGTCAGGGACAACTGAGATTAGGATCACCCCGGAGTAAGGCAAACAGGGGGTGTAAAAGCTCTGTGGATAAACCTAGAATGGGACTTAACCAATTCAAGGAGCCTAACAATTTCTGCACATCATTTAAGGTCAGGTTATCCTTAACAGAAAGCTTTACAGGCTGAGGGCAGATAGTCTGCTGAGTAATTCTCTACCCTAGGTAGTGCCTCGGGGCCTGCTGCACTTCCTCAGGTGCAAAGATCAACCCAGCTGTTCGAACTGCCTGAACGACAGCCACCTGTATGGAACACAATACAGAATGATCTTTATCTGAGGGTAAAATATCGTCCATGTAGTGGTACACAGTTGCCTCAGGAAATTGACAGCAGACAGGTTGCAGAGTAAGGTCCACCACTCTCTGGCAGATAGTTGGGCTGTTGCACGTGCCTTGTGGCAAAACTGTCCAGTGGTACCTTTTCATTGGATCTGCATGATTCAGAGTGGGCACTGAAAAAACAAAACGAGGTGCATCATCAGGGTGCAAGGGAATGGTAAAAAAGCACTCTTTTAAGTCTATCACAATGAGGGGCCAATCAAGAGGTATCATCACAGGAGGGGGAAGTCCAGGTTGCAAGGTACCCATGGGTTCAATGACTGCATTTACTGCTCACAAGTCATGTAACAGTCTCCATTTACCACTTTTCTTGGGAATGCAGAATACAAGAGTGTTCCAGGGGCTAGAGGATGGCTGTATGTGTCCAGGAGACAGCTCTTCATCCACAAGCTGCTGTAGGTTCTGTAGCCATTCCTGACATAGGGGCCATTGAGAGACCCAAACAGGGTCATCAGTCCTCCATGTGAGCTTACATATGTTCAGTATTTGTGTTTGGAATGGCTGTTCAATGGCCTTTATGAAAAAAGGGTTTGACGTGAGTCAATGTTTATGCTCACAGTGGTTCCAAACTGTCCCAGGACATCATGTCTCCATAATGTATGCAGCACTGGAGCAATGAATGGTGCAATGCAGGCAGTTTGCCTGTAGGGGCTGAGAACAAGGCAAAGGTGAGTCTTTTATCAAGGGTGTTGAAGCCCTCCTATCCCAGTCAGAGTCTAGGTGGGGTCAACCATGAGCCAGTCACTGGGCCAGTCACTGCTCTTGATAATGGAAATATCAGCCTCAATATCAACAAGTCCTTTGAATTCCTTACTATTTATAGTGCAGATCATGGTCAGCTGAGCTACTGTAATAGCACTTGCCCAAAAAATTTGAGGCTGGCCAGTGCTCCTGAAGCCTGCAGTGCCACGCTTACCTTTTCCACCTGGGGTAGTGCTGCAAAATGGAACAAGCTGCGCGAGTCCCTGGCCCGTAGGTATACAGCAAGGTGACACGGGCGTCCAGAGCATAATCTGTATTTCACCCTCAGAGTCAATGACACCAGGTAACACAAAGAGTCCTAGTTTGTGGTAGAAGAACATCCAATTAGTAAAGTATGCATATTATTGTCAATAGGTCCCCATACCCCTGTAAGGACTAAATGAACAGAGGTGGTCTCCAGAGTTACTGGTTGGCTGGCAGCCAGATCCAGTCCAATGCTACTGGAGGTTGCTGGGACGAGCTGGCTTGCCAAACGCCGTGCTTCGCATTTGTTTGATTCTGCAGGGCACACAAGCTCGCCCCCTGCAGGCGGTTTCTCAAAACCACAGGTTTACAGTCCACAGGAAGGCGAGTGCGGCAATCTTTAGCCCAATGGAAGCCCTTTATACACTGGGGACACCTACTAGTAAAAGTGTTAGTGGAAGGAGACTGAATTTTCAGTTGCTGCAGAAGGCAGATTTTCCTCAGGTGACCAAGGGACCCGCAAATATGACAACGATTGTCAGGTGCTTTCTGCAACTGAGCTGCATAAGCCACACTGGGGGAGTTACTGTTATGGGACTGAATAGGTATGTTCTGGCAAGCTCTAACCATCTCCACTATATCACAAGTGCGGCGATTACGAATAGATAAGAGGGCCTTTTTGCAGTCAGAATTGGCATTCTCAAACCCCAGTTGCTGTAACACGTTTTGTTGTGTGTCAGCATCATTCACCTGTCGGGACAGCACCTCCTGGAGTCTATCCATGAAAATCGTGTAAGACTTGCTTGGACCCTGTTGAATTTTTGTATAAGAAATGTTAGCAGCTTTGTCCGTCATTGGAACCTGGTGCAACGCTGCAATAGAAAGGAGCGTAATGAGGTCATAAACATCATGAGGATAGTCTGTCTGGGCTCTGGTGTTTTCATACACACCTTCGCCAGTTAACTGAACCACAAGGACAGGGGGATGTCTCTGCTGTAGATGCACTGCCTGAAAGATGCAAGATACATGGTAGTCAGAAAACCATACTAAATACTGAGTCATTGTCAGGATCATCTTCATGTTTTTCCAGTCAGCAGGAGTGAGAACATAGACAGAACTTATTGTCTGCAGGTATGCAATGAGTTGTTTAGAAGTTGCACCCATGTTCTGTGCCAGCCTGCGCAACTCTTTCAGGACAGAGTACTCTACATCTTTATAGGCTGCAGGCCTGCCTTGTTGGTAGATAACTGGGTATTCAGACAAATGTGGGGAGATCCTATTACGATCCTGTGGGGGATACAGTTGCTGCTGCTGTACCGAGTGGGCATTACAGGATGCCGTGTCTGAATAGCTATTCAAAGTAACTTTCTCCGGATAGCTTAGGCGGGGGGGG
>VZRF01010027.1:316-17816 GCA_013396875.1 Vireo altiloquus
GGAAAGGAAAGGAAAGGAAAGGAAAGGAAAGGAAAGGAAAGGAAAGGAAAGGAAAGGAAAGGAAAGGAAAGGAAAGGAAAGGAAAGGAAAGGAGAGGAAAAAAGAAAGAAGGGGGAAAAAGAAAAGAGAAAATTGGAAACATTTTATAAAAAAGGACTGGGAACCTGCAACTCTTGTAATTTCCTAAAAACTGCTCTTAATAACTCTAAAACTCCCACATGGAAGTGAGCACAGTGCCAGGCAAGTTGGAGACAGTTTCAGTCCTGCCATGGGCGGGCAGGAGCTGTGTGGGGCCCAGAGTTGGCACTGCTGGACAACAGGAATATCACAAAACCCTCCTGCTTTATCACCTCCTCCCTGCTTTAAGGCTCGAGGAGCTCCAGCCCTGTCACTCCATAAATGCATTCAATGAGTCGGGGATTTTGCTCATATTGTGCTTCTCATTAGTAAATCTGAATGCAAATAGGTTTTAGCCTAAATAACTCTTGTGCTGTCCACGTTGCCTCCCCAACCCGTTACATTAGGAAAAGTTAATTTTATATGGCTAAATATAATCAGAAACACAACATGAGGCCTGTGAAGTTGACATGGTATGATGGGTACCTTAACACTTCCCAGCAGGTGATGTTGTTTGCACACTGCTTAAACTTGTTCATCAATGACTTCTTGCATGATAACCAGAATATTAACAATACAGTGAAGGTGGCACCAGGCTCCTGACACGTACAAATGCATTTCATCAAGGGGGAACACTTCCCAAAGGAAGGGCTGCAGCTCCTTTTGGAAATTCTTCCTCTGCTTTTCCCTCTTTATTTTATGTGCTATACCAAGATCAAATACCTCTTGCTCCTTCTGTGCCAATGGAATGTAAAACCAACTATAAAAGTCAACAAAAGAGATTACAGACAAAACCATGATCCTAATGAGTGCAACCACCAGCAGCCATAAAAGAGCAGAAGAAGGTGTTGAAAAGCTCAAGTTACATGGGTATAAAGGTGTGTGTAGATAATTTGTTAACAAAACAATTATTTCCAGCCAGGCTCAGCAGCCCTTCCTTGTCCTCTCAGCACTGGAGGTGAGCTACCTCAAGTAGCAGAGCACAAGCTCTTTTAGAAAAAAATCATCAAGTTAAAATTCAGGTAGGAAAGTTTCCTTCACTGTATTAAAAATAAACCTTTCAGAACATCACCTATCTATTTTTTTCTCTAATCATCCCCCCACCCCACTTTCATTTGTCCCTGTTCGATCCTGTAAAATCTGTGATTTGCTCTATTTTTAGTCTGTTACTGCAGTTTTGGTGGTACTCAGTCAGAGGTTGGACTTGATGATCTTGGAGGTCTTTCCCAACCTTAACTGTTCTGTGATTCTGAAATCCTTTTTGTGAATTATGGGGATTTGGGGCTATTTTGTATATTCCTGTGAATGATCCAGCATTTCCTGAACTATTTAATCTACTTTCTTATGCAGGTGTTTCAGTCCTAATCAATATTTGCTGCATAAACTTAAATGCTTATGGTTTGATTGCTGTTCCCAGACCAAAATTTCCAAACCTGCTGTTTTAGTAGATTTGGATCCTGCAGTAAGTAGAAGGACTTTGCCTGTGGATGGGAAATCCATCCAGGGCCAGTCCTGAGCTGTTTTACTTTACTTTTGCTCCTGCTTTCCTCTTGCACCATCGCTCTGCCCTCGAAAGGAGGACAAGAACGTTTCCTGTGCAAAATCCTAAAGATTCTTTCCCTGTGCAGCTTCCCAGGGGCAGAGGAGTGGTCTGGGATGAGGAGCTGAACCTGGATCCAGTTCAAACAGACCCAGGGGGACCTTTGGATGTAAAGCTCCACTTTGCTTCATTCCCACCCTTCTCCAAGCCTTGCTTTTCCCCATCACAACCCAGCACCTCTCTGCTTTAAACCAAAGCCATGCCATGTATTTTAATTGAGGCTCTGGTCTCCAGCTCCCAATACTTATAATCAGATTCCAGTTTTCCAGCTAAAGCTGTTTATTGATGTCCTACTTTTTTCACCGCCGTAGCATGTCAATAAATTGGAGAATAGTTCCGTAGGTTAGATTTCCCCAAGCTTTCCGGGGAAATCCTCTGACAATTTGCTGTATAAAGTCAGTTAATTGCTTTATATAGCAGAGCAATAGCAAGTATTTAGACATATCATATGACAGACATTCCAAAAATATGGGAAAGACATATTTGTCAATAAAATGAAGGCTGGAAAAGCAAATTATTTTATTATGTGAAAGTTCTGGGTTTAAGCTGAGTTATCTTGATTGTCCCAATAACTGACATACCTTAACCAGCTGTCTGAAAGAAACACTTGCTGCTTATTTTTCTGAACCTTCTCGGGACCTCCTCGTAACCAACCAGAAAGGAAATCTCCAGGTGCCAAAGAAAATTTAATACAAAAAAGAAAAGTTCAAATTATATTTTCTTTTAAGTCGGATGGGGCCATAATAGAAAAAGATCATCAAAAACAATGAAAAGAAATAATTGTTAATTTCTACAGTACCTTGAAACAGAAGCCCCTGAGAATAAATAGAATAAGAATACTATTAAAATTTCCTCTTTTATTATATCTTCTCTGCCAGAGTAATTGTTGCTGTGTCCAATATATGCAGAGGACAATTTACTAGCTGTTTTCTATTAGTTTTTAGCATTAACATATACAGAAATAAAATGAATAGCTAGCTTTTCTGTGGTTAATTAAATGACTGACAAGTCACAGATGTTGCTGCACCGACTCTTCCATATGATTAAAAAAAAATCCACCCTGGCAAACAAAAGAACAGCAGCCCAACAGTGTAAATGGTCTCTTTATTAAGTGAATATTGATGCTACATTATGATTTTTTTATGAATGTGAATAAGGCAGAAGACTTGTTCCTTCTCCAAGTTTTATATTAAGATTTGAAAAAGAAAACCTGTTTCCTACATAATTCCCACAAAGGAGTTCAGGAGATGGTTTACTGGAGAAGTGACCTAATTTACAGGAGGTTCTGCTTCCGCAACATCTATCACCAAAGTGCATTTTTATTAGCAAGATACATATCTTTAATTTTTTTTCTCCAGCATAATTTTAATGGAATCTTGGTAGCTAAAAGCTGGTATTGAAAATAAATATTCCATTTCTATTCAGGACTTTGTTTCACTAAAAAAACTTGAAGAGATTTTATAGAAATATTCATAGGATAAGTATATTAAACTGCAGCTCCCTCCTTTCCTACCTTGTCCCTGCTTCATCTTTATTAATCTTAGAACTCCTCTCGGAGTTGAACAGAGTTTCTCTCCTCTGTGGTGCTGTTCCATGTTCCTAAGACCTGGAGCCATTCATTTAATATCCAAATAACTGCAAGCTGAAAATGTGGAGTTCTCGTTAGCAGTCCTGGATTTTCTGTACTGTCCAGTGCCTCCAATGTGCTCTTCTGGTTCAGCACTTTTGGCTTTAACAGGTATTAATTTCTGATTTATTTTGCATAGTCCCATGGTTTGGATGATTTTCTTTGCTTGGTTTCTTCATCTAAATAAGTATGAGGAGAGTTGGGAAAACATAGTATTTTCCAGATTTAACCCTGGGAATTACATTTATTATGAATTAAGAACATTTTGGCAAAGCAGAGGATATAAAATTGCTTTGAAAAACGTGAGTAAAACGTATATAAATATATGCTGTGGTTATGTGTTGAGTAAATTGTGATAGCCCAGTGACAGCACTTGGGAGCCAGAGCATCCCTGTGGAATTCCCAGCTCCCCACGGATGAGTGATGATGCCACAACTCCTGTGAGGGGACACAGCCCAGGGGCCACAGAGACGGGTCACCAGCTCTGCGTGGAAGTTTGGGACAGGAAGTGAAGTAGAATAATTTAGCTAATTAAGCCAGGAAAGAATTTAAAAGGACAGAACGTAATTACTGATGATGGATTTAAGCCAGAACATTGAGACTGGAAACAATGTGCTTGTGTAAAGTGCCATATTTAATTAACAGGGGCAGCTTAGGTATAATATTTACATATTTGTAAAACACTCCAGGAGCACAGAGCCTCTTTTCCATCAAGTGAGACCTCTGGTGCGGTATTGAATTACAAGAAAAATTGAATTTACAAGAAAATCTCCCCATTTACCAAGTTAAGCATTTTGCAGAGCTTGGACGTCATTTGAGATTCTGAATTTTGCTACTGAGCAGGCCTTGCTCTCATAACCTGAGGAGACCGAGCCAGGGCACTGCCTCAAGCTTAACCTTCAGGCAGCTTCTTTAATAAAAGAACAAAAGGGATATAAATAATATTTACCTCTTTTTTTTTGCAGCTTTTCTCCAGTCTTTAGTGGCTTTGAGAAAGCCATCGCATCTCCTCTTCCAGGTCACAGCTTCCCCCAGCTACAGCCTGAAGGGCTGGGCCTGAAGTGGCAGGAATTTCACCCTGGAATACCGACAGTTCAGAGCATCACTACCTGACCAAATCCATCAGGAATATCAACAGTTCAGAGCATCCCTACCTGACCAAATCCATCAGGCCACCAATCACCTCCTAAATTATCCCTTGCCCCATAAATTCACTTGGAGATTTGGCCCGGTGAACTAGGCCCGCTCCCCTCAACGCAAAACTCCAAAGGCCTCTAAAAGTTTGGTTTCCTTTTAATTGAGGAGATTCCCCCCGAAAAGGAGGGTGTCCTGCTCAGCTACGGGATGGCAAAGGAAATCCTTCACCCCTCCTGACTGCATTAATTACAGAGTGATGAACGGTGTTCAACCTATGTAAATAAATGTGCACTGAGACTCCAGCCCAAGGAGAGTGTGGCTGTGTTTCAGTGGACGGCGGCATCATATTTCATGGAGTAAAAGTTGTGAGGGAAGAGGAGTGATATTTATGGAGTGCAAAGCACTGTGGGATTTTGTGGGAAACCACATATATTCAGCTTGTCAGAAAACATCTTAATATTTACTCTTACAATCCCTAGGCTACTGCTTTCTAAACCTAAAGCTTTCATTAGCCCATTTAGCAGATATAAAACATTTGGGAGCCTGGTGAAAGAGTTACTTTCGGGAGTGGCATTTTTCACAGCAAAACGATGATACCTTTGCGTAACCTCATTATGCAGCAGTGCCAGCTCCTGCGGGTGAGCTGCTTCATCCCACAGAATTAATTCCTAGCTCCACATTCCTCTTCCCAGCCTTCCATTGCTCCAGACCATCCCCTCAGCTCCGTTAGAAGGATCCCTTTTTTGGAGATGCGCCTCTCTTTTTTGGGTGAGCTGCTTTATCCCACTGAATTAATTCCTAGTTCCACATTCCTCTTCCCAGCCTTCCATTGCTCCAGACCATCCCCTCAGCTCCGTTAGAAGGATCCCTTTTTTGGGGATGTGTCTCCAAATTGAAACCACCAGCATGGAGAGTGTTGGCATCCCCTGGTAATTCCAACGGGATGGATCCTTGCAGTTCATGGATTAACCAGTGGATAAGGTGGTGGTGGTGATGTCCACCTTCCTCCTTTCCCCATTTTCTCCCCCACGGATGTTTTTCCCAGCTGCTCCTGATGCCCTCAGCAGCTTCCTCTCTTTATGGCTCACAAGCCACAGGGAAAAAAAAAAAAATCCTTTTATTCCTTCCTGTCAGTTCGGGGCTGAGACAATTTTATGATGAGAAGTTTTATAAATTGAAAATAAAGAAGTATTCCTTAAAACCTAAATAAGGATGATATTTGTTTTGGTCAAAATAAATATTTTTCACTCCCATTGCATGCACAATATGTTCCATTAAGAAAGGTTAATTCTATATTAAATATAATCAAAAACACAACATGGGGCCTGTCATGCTGACATGGTGCAATAGGTACTTTAATACTGCTCAGCAGGAACCCTTGTTATATTTTTTATATGTTAGTAGATGTCTACTTAGAATTGATCAAACCTTTCCTTCTGAAACATATATGCCAACACCTCCACAACACACTATAAACCAGACTCTCAGAAAACAATAATGATGCTTATCAGTCACTCGCCTTGAGTTTGCTTGTGAAAAACCTCTAGCTAGTGTGCTATTGGAGCTCTTAAAACATAGATCTTTTTGCTGCACTGATAATTCACTCACAGCTTGAGATTGATGACTATGTGAAGTCCATAAAAGATGTTACCACTATATTTTCTTCTTATGATTTATTTTATCATGTTGTCAAGGTTTGCAGAAAACAAGAAACAAATCAATGAATGTCATGCTTAAATATTAAAGAAAGCTGTAATACACAATTTTATTCAGATGCCTTATTCAATCTTGCAGCTCTGAAACGGGTAGCAGCAGCAAAGCTTTTATTTGAATTACTTTTGGAAAAATTAATTTAGTGTGAATGTTGAATTGTGAATGGCAAAAGGGTTGCTAACCTTATTTGTTTAAAGAGGAATAGGGAGTAACTTGGCTTTTTTTTGACCGAAGGTTTTGAGAACCTGGGGAAATTCCCCAGATTTTCAACTCCAGAAACTTTGGAATGGAATTGCTTAATGAGCTCGTGCTTTCTGAATTAATGAAATGCTGCCTGGGCGAAGGGGGGACGAGGAGGAGGTTTTGAGCTGAATCTCAGTATCAGCAACATCTGAGTGCTGCAAAGCTGCTTGAAAAAAGGCTTTTTCTCCTTCATTCCTGCAAAACTGAGATCACATCACACACCTCAGGCCAGGGGAGGGTGGGGACAGAGAGAGAAGGAGGATGTAGCCCCACACTGCTCCTGAGCTGCTTCTCCCCTTCCTGATGCCCTTCCTGGGCTTCGTTATGGCTTGGATATAAATCAGCAATTAAGATCAGCTTGAATTTTTTTTTTTTTAATTGGTTTGTTGGGGTTTTTATTCACTGTTTATACTTAGGAGTAGAAGAAATTCCATCAGAATATTTTGTGTGTTTGTTTGGGGTTTTTTAAAAATCTTTTTTGAAAAAAGTGTTTAGAACAATGAAAGACTTAAGCAATGTGTTCACTTGAAAACCATGAAAACCTCACTTTTCTGAGGTCTCTATTTCCCACCTCTGGGAAGAGCTTTGGTGACCATTTTATGCTCTATCTCTCTGGCATGTCCTACAGGAGCAGACAGGACAGGTCTGAATGGGCAGCACTTTCTGAGGGAGAAAAGTTGCCTTTTTACATCCTTCTCTCACTGTTTTATTGCATTCTGGTTGTGCAACTGTACCAAAGGTGGAAGTTAAAAAGGAGAAAACGAGAGCAGAGATGCTTTTCAGTCCTACATCTCCAGCGACCGAGGGAATTGTCCACGTCTTGGATGTGCAGAGTCCCATCCCTTGGCTTCCAAGTGTGTGGTGAGCAAGGAATCCTTGCAAGGATGTTGCCCTGCACCTGGCAGGCCACTTTAGCTTGTTATGGCATTTGAATTCATAAAATCTGTACTTTAAAAAGAATAATTGTGTTTGGTGCTGTTCCTGGCTACTGAGCTCCTGCTCCTCTCAGCCAGCGGTGTTTTCCCAGAGAAGCTGTGGCTGTCCCATCCCTGGAAGTGTTCAAGCTCCTTAATGTGACCACTGCAAGGGTCTGTGAGTGAGAGGAAAAGCTGTTTGTGGCTGATTTTAGACAAAAAGGAGCACTGTAACTGCAGCCTGAAGACACCTCGCCCGTGGCAAACCAGAAATCCTCTTGCAGCATCCCTGCTCTGTTCCTGACCTTCGAGGGAGGGATTCAGGTGGCTGGAGGTCACCAGGGCTGGCTCTCTGTCACAGTTCCAGTGGTCAGTGACGGGACTTTCAACGCTCTCAGGAGACACTGGGGAAATTTTAATAATTATTAAGCTTTTAAACACTCCTGAGTGATTTTAGGGTGAGTGATCACCCTCCTTCACAAAGAGGCTCCAAGCAATTCTTGCAGCCCTCACCCACGAGTTATTTCTGAAGCCTGGACCACAGTGACAGCGCTGTGGGTCCCTGCAGCTTTTTCATGCATTGTTTTCTTGCAGATCAGCCAGTCCAGAGGCAGGTGGAGAGCCCAAACCCTGCAGGGAAGGGGCAGAACCACACACTGCTCAGGCTGTCCCACACCCACCTCCTCTCCAGCTCAGCTGCTCTCTGGAAGAAGCAGGATTAAGCCACTCAGTGAACCTTGCACTGCTGCCTGAGGCCATTTTAAATAAAGTTTTATTTGTCCATGATGTGTTTTCCACACTTGGAGGTAATAAAATCAGAGAATCACAGCATTGATAAGGCTGGAAAAGTCCTAGAAGACCCTTGTGTTCCCCAGCACTGCCAAGCCCAGCTCCAGCCCATGTCCCCAAGCGCCACATCCGCACATTTAGAGATGTATTTTGGAGATAAGCATCTGCAGAACATATATAAAAATGTACAGCTCAAGATCACACAGATGTCTGCCCTCCCCAACAAACCCCATTCACAAACCCCACGAATTGCAACCAGGTTTTGGCTAAACTCTTCCCTGTACTCTGTTTCAAATCTCAACTCCAAAGAACACTTAAGATATTTTAAGGAACAAGTCTCTCTGCTTCTCTGCACTACCTTTAAATGCACACACCTTGTTTTTTCCTCCAGAGATAAAACTGATATTGAGTGAGCAGATAAAGCAAGAACATTTTTGCCCACCCCAAACAGATCAGGCTGTGAGAGAGATGAGTTATTTTTTAGTTAATTAAAGTTGATGCTTTAATTTAGTTTAAGACTCTAGGTACAAGTGAAAGGAAGTTTTATTTGCAACTTTCAAAGTGCAATCTGAGTGTATTTATAACAGTATTAAAAATAAAGCATCTTCAATTATGTGGTTTTTAAGTATATTATTTCAATTAATCTTAGAACAATTTATGGAGGAAAAATATTGGAACAAAGGATACAATTTTAGCAGTTCATTCCCTCCACACTGTGATGGTTTTATAACACAGGCATGGGGAGAAAACTTAAAGTTGATCAGTTTTTCCTGTCCAGCTTTTCCCCCTTTACCCACCCAGCAGGGTGTAAAATCACAGCCAGATTAAACCAACAGAGCCAGGAGCAGGATTATTGAAGGTTCCAAACTCTGTCCCTGAGGCACCAAGACACCTTGTGCAGAAAACCTTTCTTTCCTCAGGAATTCACAGACTCCCAGGAAGGTTTGGGTTGGACAGGACCTTAAAGGTTGTCCCATCCCACCCTGCCATGGCAGGGACACCTCCCACTGTGCCAGGCTGCTCCCAGCCCCAATGTCCAGCCTGGCCTTGGGCACTGCCAGGGCCACCAGTGCCTTGAGGAATCTGTTCCAGTGTCTCAGTCAGAGCAATCATAGAATTGAAAGAAATGGAAAATTGTTTTTCCTTTATTTTCCCCCCCATTTATTTGTTTTGGATACAATTTACCCACGTGCAGATGGCAAACACGAGCCCCATGCCCTGAAATCCTCTGCCAGCCTTTTCCTGCAGGTGGGACTGCTAGGGTGGCCCCAGCTCTGTGCTAACCTGAGTCCCTCCTTCGAGACTTCAGCTCCTGCTGCTTCCACCTTTGCCAAGACCTGACTGAAAGTGCTGATTTTTCCCAGGCTTGAGTAGCTGCTTCAGCTTTTTGGTTTTTTTTGTTTTGTTTTCTTTGGAATGTGTTTTTTAATTGTGGTGCATCTCAGCTATTCAGACAGGGATGGATGTGAAAAAAAGAAAGTTACTCTGCATATTTCAAAAGATTTTCGAGACAATTCTTTTGACTTTTATTCGCACTGGGAAAGCTGATTTGCACAATAGCAGCCCACAGGCTGTTCTCATAAAAACAAAATCAACCCAAATATATTGCTGTTAGTAGAATTTAATTCTAGGCTATGATTTTGTGGGTTGAGCTGTGTTATGACTGAAGAGAGGGTTGTTTCTTTTAACATCTTCCTCCTTAAAACTTCAAATAATATGAACCCTAGATGGCTTTTTATTATCACTCACACATATAGAGACCCCTTGAAGATGCAGTTAACAAAAGAGAGGAAGATCCCTGGAAAAGTTTCCATTTGTGTTGGAAATTGTTACTTGAACTTTTCAGGAGGTCACCTGCATTCCCCAGCCCCTCTGGAAAGTCTGGGCAAGCTTCCTCACACTGTTTCTGTAGGAAATGTTGTGGTAAAGATCAAGCAGCACAGTTCTGTAACTTGCTAAAAATGCCTTGGGCTGCAGCTGTTTGGTTGCACACACAGATTTATTAAAAATTTACCTGGAATATTCCTCCTTGTGCTGCTTCTCGTTCGAAAAGCTGGACTGCAGCTTGTGCCTTGCCTCGTAGTGCCTTAAAATATACCTGCAATTACAAACTGGGTGTTTTGGGATATAAAAATACTCCCATTTAATGGAACAGCTGAGGTATTGCATCACTGCTTGGATGGAGTTTTGCCTGGGCAGTACCAGGTGTTAAAGCAGGTGTTAACAAAGTGCTTACAGGGGCACGAGTTTGAGGTAAAATATTGATTGTGCTGATGGTAAAGACAAATTCCCTTTGACATCATCGGGCCCAGGATTTCCTCCAGCATTTGGGAGGAGTTGCTGTGTCCGGATGCAGAGACCTTGGTTGGACCTGTCAGCTTTGAGGAGCTGGAAGAGGGAAGATTCCCCAAGGGCGTTGAGCTGTTAATCCCACAAATTGTGTTACAAAAAATCACGGAATCATTTAGGGTGGAAAAGACCATCGAGTCCAGCCTGGGCCTGACTCCCACCTTGTCCCCAGAGCCCTGAGTGCCACCCCCAGGAATTCCTTGGGCACCTCCAGGGATGGCCACTCCAAACCTCCCTGGGCAGTTCCAATCCCTGAGCTCCCTTTCCATGGGGAAATTCCTGCTGCTGCCCACCCTGAGCCTGCCCTGGCCCAGCCTGAGGCTGTTCCCTCTCCTCCTGTCCCTGTTCCCTGGGAGCAGAGCCTGACCCTCCCCGGCTGCCCCCTCCTGTCAGGGAGTTGTGCAGAGCCACAAGGTCCCCCCTGAGCCTCCTTTGCTCCAGCCTGAGCCCCTTTCCCAGCTCTCTCAGGAATTCTCCAGCCCCTTCCCAGCTCCTTCCCTGCCCTGGACACCTCCAGCCTCTCCATGTCCTTCTTGCCATGAGGGTCCCAGAACTGGACACAGGACTGGAGGTGCCTCAGCCATGCCCAGTACAGAGGAACAGGAGTCAAATTAAGCCAAATCTTTAGATGGGAGCCAATTTCCCTGGAAGTTCACAAATATCTGGCTGATCTGATCATGTTTGTCCNGAGTTGCACGGAAGTATTAGAAAAGGATTCAGCCCAGAGTGTGTGTGTGTGTGTCTGTGTAGATAGAGTTTTTAAAAACACCCTTATTTACACAATAAACACAAAGTTAATGTTTTGGCTTTCTTCTGGGACAATCTGTAAGAGAAAAACTAGAGCTGGGGATTAAAGAGAGTGTGCGAGTAATGTGTAAACCATGAAATTCAATTAGTTCCTCTTAGGAAGCCAAATTTTGGTGAATACTGTGGAGAAAAGGTAGGGATAAAATGCCTAAGCCAAAGCTGTACTTAATAAGCTTCAGTAATTAGTTATAAATGGCTTGTTAAACCTGGAAACACATCTCTCTTTGCCCATGTTTATGAATCCCGGCAAAAATAGAGGAGAGGGTTAAATAATAACTTGGAAGAGTTTCAATCCCAAGTTTTCCACCAGAGATTTTTTGGGATTGGGGAACATCCAGTGCTTGTGCTGCTTCCCAGATATCCCAATAAGTGTGGGGGAGATGGTCTGGGAAGGAGTTGTGTAAATGTTTCAAAGGAATATTGGGGAAATACTGACAGATTTACTGATGAGGTCACGTCTAACGAGCTGCACAGGAAATTAGAAGCGTTGTCCTGTTATTGATGGGTCCTTTTTTGTTACCTCTCATTTTTCACTGTACCCAGGAACAATTTGATATTTGGATTGTACACTGACTCTTCAGAACTGGGAAGGTGAAAGGTAAACGGAGCTGCAGTGTGTGATGGATTAATTGGCCAATGTTCCTGTTATTGTTTCTGGCAGCTCTACACCCACCTCACTTCTCTTGTCTCCCCGAAGTCAAAAGCACTGGGGAAAACACCAACATCCCAAAACAGAGCTGCAGCTCCTGCCCTGCAATTCATCTTACAATCAAAGCTGCTTTGCTGTCAGTACAGGAACTGGAGCAACAAATACAGACTAAAGGCAATTCCTCTCCCTGCTCCCTCCCCCTGGCTCCCTCCAGAATTCACAGAAATCCCCCTCTAATCCATATTGTGAGCAGTAGACACCTTTGACCTATAAGCCCTTTTTTTCCAAGAAAAGTGTTTTCCTGGCTGCATATTCCAAGTCTCCTATTCACTTTTTCTAAATATTCATTACTTTTGAAAAATTGGCCCAAACCTGAAACATTTCCAACTGGAGCCTTTTACAGGGGGAGTGGGTCAAACTGGAGTTCCTTGATCTATTGTTACTTAATTTCTGGGTCAGGTTCCAGAAAGACCCCTTCTTCCTCTTTTCCTTCAGATGGAAAACACTCAAGAATTGATTTTCTGCTGGGAAACGTGCACGAGATGGTTGGAATTTCAGGAGAAACACAACACTTACACTTCCCTAGATGGTGGAGCCCCCTCTTTTGGGGCCACAGCCTTGAAAGCATGGGGGTGAGTCAGAATTAACCTCTTTTTTTAATTCCTTATCAGCAGAACTTTGGATATTTATTAATTTTCCTTCAGGGTTTATCTTTAGGCTGATGACAAACATGTCACTGTGTCTCAGAAGGAACTGGAGGTGCTAAAGAGCAAGGAGAGGTGGTGGATGGCACACCCAGGGACATGTCTGACTCTTCCTCCTGATCTCCTCCCAGGCCATGGTTGGCCAAGTTCAAGGGCTGAGAGTGAAAACTGTGACACGAGTGATTGCAGAAGTGTTCAGGATTTCTCTGGGGTGGTGGCTCCTCTCCAGACCCTTCCTCTCTCCTGCCTGTCGTTAATGGACTGCCAGGATGGCTCCAAGTCTCAGCACAGGGCTGGGTTTGGAGTGTTTATCCCTTAAAAACACCCTCTGAAGCCTTTCTCTGTAGCCTTGGACGTGACACTTAACCTTGCTGCCTCCGACTCCCCGTCAAGGAGGGGATAATAACACTTGCTTATCTACTCCAGAGCGGGCTTTGAGGATTAATTAATTAATATTTGTACAGTGCTTTGAACATAAGTGCTTGGTATTATCATTCTTACTTCATTGCTCCAGGCTCATTTTCTCCTCTGGCCTGATGTGCCTCCCTGCTTTTCCGAGAGCTCCTCTCCTTGTCTCAGCCCTGCAGGGTTGTGCCCTTGCCCTGCCTCGCTTGGCACTCTCCTCGTGTGGCCCTTGGGTGCACAGAACACCTGCAGAAGGACAAGAACCAGCTCTTGCTCCCTTCCTACTCCTGCTCCCTCCAGGAGAAGCACAGCCCAGCTTCTGCAGGGGGCTCCTGTGGCTGAAGTGATGGGAATGGTCACTCAAATCCTCCTTCCTCTCCATCAATATGGAAGGAGCAGGTGGGTGAGGTGGGCGCTGGAGAGGCAGCTGGCAAGGTGTGCACAATCCAGGGCCCCTTGCTGTTCCTCTGATCTTTTCTTAAAAAGGAACAAAGAGAGAGAAAGGAAGAAAAAAGGAAAAGGTGCAGGAAGTACAGGAGGGTAAAGAAATCTCTGTGCTTCCATCACTTTTAAACAGGCTTCTTGGAAAATATTCCCACTCAGCTCCACCACGAACATAGAGAATGCATAAAAAATTTTCCATAAAGACATTTAAATTTAATCTTTTTACTCTTCATCCTACACACCAATCCCACATGGATGTCTGTGTCCAGTTGTCCATTCTTCCTCTAGGAAATGAGTCTTGCCCCCAGAACAAAGGCTGGTCTCTGCTGGTGGCACCAGAGCAGCAGTTCCTCAGGCTGCCCCTGAGGGCTTGGATGGTTCTCTACATCCCTTGGCCTTAGCTCTGGCTCTTTTGGGGACCTGTGGATGGTTCTCTACATCCCTTGGCCTTAACTCTGGCTCTTTTGGGGGCCTGTGGATGTTTTTCTGCATCCCTTGGCCTTAGCTCTGGCCCTGTTGGGGACCTGTCTGCTCATCCCATGTCTCAGGGGTGGAACTGGGGCAGTGGCCACTCCTGTCCCCAGGCTAGAATGACACCCATGGAACAGGCACTACTCTGCCCTGCTGCCCCACTCAGAGCCCCCTTAGCAGTCCCCATCTTCTTTATTTACAATTTCACATTGTCCTAAAATTTGAGTGAGAAAAATCTTGAGGATATTTTTATACTGGCAAGATATTCTTTAAATTCGCTAAGACACCACTCAAAAACATCAGTGGGTGAATATTTCACCTCTTTTCCCTCTCTTCTTTTGTCTGTAATGGATTGGGCAGGAGCTGCCTTTTCCTACATCTGTTTCCAGAGCTCCAATTTCTCCTTTCTCCCAGTTACTGCGAGAGAAAAACGTCTGTATTGTCTGAGTGTCTTTAATGTGCAATTCCACCAGCCTAATGGGCACCTGATGGTACAGATAGATTTGATTCCAGATTTGGATCTGCTGACATAAACCTTAATGCTTTTTATTGTGTGCCACTTTGGGAAATCCTGATTAACAGCAACAAAGAGATAATTATGCAAGATGAAGACAATGTAGTTGTTTTAAAAATAATGTATATCATACAATTAATGCTACTTTGTCCTATATCAAAGTCACACTACCTGCATTAATCATACACCCTCAGAGTTTCTAAACATTAATAGCGAGAAATAAAAAGAAGAACTCCTAATTTCAAGGGAAGACAGAAGAAATGGGGGTTGGGATTCTTGGGAGAAGACGAGAGATAACAGAGGCAGGTTTTCAGCCTAGTTATTACAAAATGTTAAACATAGGACTGTGTCTTCCAGAAGAAGGGGCTGAAACTGGTCCAGAAATGCTAATTAATAATTAATTCAGTGTTGCCCTCCTATGTTAAAGCTGAAAGTTTGTAATTGGAGGTGATAGTTGAAATAAGAAGGGGGATTTGCCTCTTTCTGGCAGCAGGCAGCCTAGGAGCTTAAAACGTGGTGAAGGAGCAATAGGAGTGGATGGATGGATGGAGGGATGGATGGATGGATGGATGGATGGATGGATGGATGGATGGATGATGGATGGATGATGGATGGATGGAGGGATGGATGGATGGATGGATGGATGGAGGGATGGATGGATGGATGGATGGATGGATGGATGGATGGATGGATGGATGATGGATGGATGGACACACAAGTCAGATTTCAGCAATTCTTCAGATGAGGTTATTCTAAAAGAAACATATCGGAATTCATTTTGCCCCCGCAAGGAGTGTTGTCCTTCTGGATCTCTTTTGGGTTTCTTGATTTTGAGCCTCATCAGGGGCAAAAGGGAATCGAGAATTTCACCTCAAATCCTGGTTTATTCCTGATGTCCCACATTCCTGGCTTTAAGGTGATGAAAGGGCCTGATTTTCTCTCCTCCACCCCCAGCATCCTCTACCACCACTGCTTGTGCCAAGAAATGCTCTCAGACAAAGTCCTGCATCTCCTTCTCTGGTCTGGATCCCCCTCCTCTGTGAAGGTCAGAGGGAGCTGGTGGAACTGGGGTGGGCAAGGCCCTTTCCCTGCTCTCCTGCTCAGCCACCACGATTTGGTGCTCAATGTGGGCCTTGGGAAATGTGTCCCTCACAGTTCTGGGCTCCAGCAGACCTGGTATGAGCAGTGGCTGCCCAACAACTCTCAGTGCTCCCCTGGCATGGTCTGCGTGGGTTCTGAACCTCGTGTCTCAACATCCCAGACCCAACACTGGACACATCCCTGCAATTTTGGCCCATTCATGGCAGCAAGACAGTTCCTATAAAGAGATTAGAGCAGCAACATCACAGCATTGACCTTTTTCTCTTTATTGGCAAAATTAACCTAAATTTTGCCATTGTGCCCCAGGTTTGCATGTAGCACACCACATTTTCCAAAACCCTTTTATTTCCCCCTAACATTCTTCCAAATGCCAACAGTTTCATGTCACTTCAAGCCACAGTTTGTGGCTTCTGAGCTGGGGAAGTTCAGGGAAGGTTTGGGTGTGCTGGTTCCATTACCTTCTGCAGGGTGGCTGGGGCGACGCCATATGTGCGTGTGCAATTAGACGTTTTGATTTCCAGAGGATTTAGTTACCATTTGCTGAAGCATTGAGTAATTACCACGGCAAAATTGCCCAATCTGTCACTACGTCAGCGAAGTGTGGTTCTGGACAGCTTTATGGGCACCTTCACCAGCGCAGAGCCTCTGCTGTGCCTCGTTTGGTGAGGCTTCTCTCCTTCCTCAGGAGAAATTCCTTGTGGCCAAGGAAATTCCAAATAATGGTGCAAATACCTGCTGTTATACACCTGCCCCGTGGAGGATATCTTGCCCCAGAGGGAGAGTTCTGTTTCAGGGAATACATTTCAGGGGTTTTAAGGATGGGAAGTGCTGCTCTGGGAAGCAGGTTTGGGGTCGGCCGCTCAGCACTTCTGGTTTCCATAATGCCCTGAATTTAGCACTGGCACTTCTGCCACGGGCAGGGGCAAATTTCAAAGTGTTCCCCACCACATGTGATGGAAGCAGAAGGATCTCCAAGCTGAGAATGTTTAGACAGAATTGTTCCAACTCTTTCTCTTAGGGACTCAGGGAAAGATTTCTATTCCTGAACAGAAAATCAAGGTTACTTTGAATAGAGAAAAGGCAGAGGCATCATTTACTCCCCTCCCTCCTTCTCCCCACCAAATTAAACACTCAGGAATCTTGAGAAAATTGGGTCACTAATATGGAAATTTTAAAGTATTGATAATACCAACATGACAAGTTGTCACTTTGCAGTATGTTCTTAAACATGCCTAAACCTTAATAACCAGGTTATTCTAGAATAATCAGGGTAACAGAATGGGAATGAATGGCAGTTCCTGTAATTATTCTAGAAAGAGGACCAAAGCAAACAGAAATTCTCTCTAATTTTATATATTCCCAATAGGTGCACATAGTACATCATTATCACTATAGAAACTACTTAGTAGTTTCTCCAAAAATCAGCCACGCTTCACGGTCTTGTGGGCCAATGTCTGAGCTGCACATGAGCCGAAACCCTCTAATTCAAACAGAGGTAAGCTCAGAGCAAGCTGCACTAGGCTGCAGCACACAAAACAAATTTCCTAAGCCAAACATATTAAATCCAATATATTTTTCATTGATTTAATAGCCCGAAACTTTGGATCCAACCGACGCTTTCTGGATATTAATGGGCATTAGTGTGGCAGAGGGAGGGGAGAGAGCTGGAAATGAGAGTCTGTGGGCGTTGGGGGAGGAAGGTGCTACAGAGGGCTTTGCTCTATATGAAAGTTTGGTGTTGCAGGATGAAATCTGTAATTAAAAAAGGTGAGCTACAAAATTCTTCGGTGACTTTGGCCCTGTTTTCAGCTAAAAGTGTTATTGCTGTCCTGATGCTCTGCAGGATGGTCAGGTGATCGCATTGGAAAACAAAAAAATGGCTTCTCTGCTAATAAAAATCAAAAAGATCATATTTG
>VZRF01010027.1:22816-27521 GCA_013396875.1 Vireo altiloquus
GTTCAGCTCTTTGGAGCACATGGAAAATTGTCCTTTAGTTTGAATTCCCGATGAAACCTAAAAATGGACTGAGTGCTGTGGTATCATTCGATGCCAGGGAAACTGCAGGAAGGAGAGAGGGTTTATCCCACCACCAGGAAAGCCCTTTTTATTTTACTTTTATGTGAATTTATCAACCAGGTTTAAAAAAAAAAAAAAAAAGCCTTAAATTTTCAATGCTGGTGAATGAGCTTCAGTATTGATTCACCCCTTGGAAACGCCTGGGAGTGTTGCAGATCCCAGGGAGCAGAGCAGGAGGGATGATTGTACAGAGCAAACCCTCTTGTCCTGCAGCTGAGTGCAAGAGGAGCACGAGGAGGGAGGTGGAGGCTTTGCCACCCTCTCCTGGGCTTGTGGTTGAATGAAAACACTGAATTTAATACTGAAATGGAAATCATCCCAAAAGTTTTCTGAAGGCAAAGGTGCAAAGGCTGTGTGCTGAACCCAAGCAGCCAGGCTTGGCTTGTTTTAAAGAAAATACCTCACTGCTGTTCCTGCACTTAGTGAAGGACCTAAAGATTCCCAGGGCACAGCTTGGCTGCCCCATTTTCCATCAGCACCCTCCGAGGTTGCAGGTTCATCCTGCCAAAGGGAACCTCCAGTGAAGCCACCACCACTTCTCCAGCTGGTTCCTGGGAGGAGAGAGGAGCAGGGAAGGGCAGGGCAGTGCTCCAGCCCAGGAGCCCCTCGGGTGCTGGTTTGGGACAGAGCAGAGCTGCTCCCCGAGGTGAGCCCTGGCCAGCTCTGCCTTCTCTGGGGAGAACACAAACACAAAGCAAAATCCCTTTGTGAGCCAGGGAGGAGCTCAGATGGGGCTGGGAATACTTAATTCTGGCTCCTCATAAAAAGCCTGGCTGACCCTGCAGCAAACCCAAAGCTGGGAAGGTTTGGGAAGAGTGAGATGGATGGTGGGGCTGGACCAAGCCCTGGCACAGAGTCAGGCTGGGGGCACTTGGTGCCCATGTCCCAAAAAACAAGCTGTGGGTCGGCATCCAAAGCCACTCCGTTTCCTTCTCCACCTCTTTAATTATTAAAGACAAATAAGAACCCGCTCGCACATAAAGAACAGAAAAGGAAAACAAGATACTTAAGAACTGGCAGGCAGGCTCAGCAATAAGTCATGGCAGCAGCCCTTGGATGTCCCTGCTTGTATAAATAGGATCATTCATGGGAATCTCCAGGAAAAATCCCTTACATTCCATGAAGAGGAAGAGTATTGTCTGCTGTGACAAAAGAAAAATTTAAAATTTAGAAGTATAATTAAACAGAACAGCCACGGTACAGATAATTTATCTAAGAGTGCTTGTGCCAGAGCCTTCAGCCATCCTGATGGACATTAGATGGGAACATCTACAGCTTGTGGGTTTCATGGGATTTCATTCTTTTTATGTTCTGGGGTTTTTTTTGGGTTAGGACTTCAGCCACCAACATAACTCCTGAAGAATATCAAACCAGCAGCCAAGGGCACTGCTCAGCTCCTCAAATCAGAAGGTTGATGGACAACGTTTCAGGAATCTCCATGACTCTGCTCCATCTGGGAAGTAATTTCAGTGCTCTCCAAAACTGCTCCCCACACCTCTGTGAGGCTCCTTGACCATGCCCAAAGCTCTCCCACGTGTGTCACACACCCCATGGAGCTCTGAGCCATCACCAGGGCTTTGCTGGCAGTGCCAATATTTAAAAATAACCCCTTGGCCCAGCCACTGAGTGAGGAACCCACCAAAGCCAGCACCCAGCATAGCAAAATAAACAAAAAACTAGGGAATATCAGTGAATTTAGGGAAAGGTGGGGAGTGTGGGAAGCTGGTATAGGTCCCTGTAGTCCCATATCCAGTGGCACAGGTTGGTGATTGTTATCAGGCCACGAGGATGTGTCAGAAAAGAAAAATAATATCAGAAATAAAAACCTTAAAAAAAAAAAAAAGGAAAAAATCTAAAAAATCTTAAAGAAAAGAAATATTAGGAAAAAAAAAAAACAACTTAGGGAAAAATATCCTAGGAAAAAACCTCTTTTCAAAGCTGCTCACCATGTACAGCTGCTGAAACATCTGTGCTGAGCATGACGACACAAGCTGGGATGGTGGCAGTTGGGGAGGCAGGAAGGGAGGGGGAGGCACAGGGGGAGGACAGTCCCCAAACGAGGGGACAGGGCCAGGCAGGAGCCCCCAGGCTGTACCCAAGGGGCTGCCCCCACATTTTGGGTCCATCAGCAAACCCCCAGACGTGTTTGGGGTCACCTCTGAGTGAGAGGCACATCCCTCCCCTCCCCTTGGCCAGCTCAGGGGGATTAAATCAATCCAAGGTTTGGAGGGTGACACCTTTGCCCAGGAAATTGTAATTTTTTTAAATTTTCTTTTTTTTGTATCCCAAAAATATAAGCCAGACAGGGAAGACCCTAAAACCTGAGGAAATTGAGGCTCGACAGGTGGGTTTGGCAAAACCTTCCTGCACAGGTGAGGATTTTTGGACCTGTTGATGTGGGTAGAAAAATTTTAATCTCTGGCCTGGAATGGGTGAAGGAAAAAAAAAAATAAAAAAGGAAACACTCGACAAGAACAAGAATCAAAACCAAAATAAATACAGTCCTTTGCTCCTGCATTGTGATTAAAGAAAAAAAAAAGAAACTAAATAGAATAGAACAGAAATCTGCCTTAATCAAAACAACATTATGCCAAAACCCTTTCGAGGGAAGGGAGACGTCCACAGCAGCACAGCCTTGCTTAAAAATAGAACAGGCTTTGCCTTGTGAGGAACAAAAATACAGAACAACACTTCTGCCAGCCCGCCTTTGAAGGATGTCTGTCATATGCCTGCGCTTATTTTACGCCCCTTCCCTTTTTTAAAAGAGGAACAATGCCATCTTCCCGAAAGGAAATAGGCAATAAAAACTCCAGCAGGATTTCCTATTCATAATTTTTCCCATTCATATCCTAATGGGTGAAGGGAAAAAAAAAAACCAAACCAACCCTCTACCAGATTTAACAACTTAAACGGCACTTATTAAATAGATATTTTTACATGCCTGGTTTTTCCTAAATGTGGGATATAGTTTTACAGTTCAATTAAGTTTTTTTTCCTCTTTTCCAGATCTCCTTCTCGGAGCAGGCTGAATTCTGTGCGAGCTGATGTAAAACATCAGATGACAAAATATCAAATATATTTCTAAAACACCCCGTTGAGTTTTTATCTGTGCCATTACATTTTTAATTAATAGAATTTTTTTCCCTTTCTTTTTTTTTTTTTTATTTTTTTCGGTTGTTGTTTTACAAATGTTGTGTTTTACTGCCAGTATGATCTCACTGCTTTACAGTATCGATAAATGAAGGCACACCTGCACTATAAAATCTGCTTTATATGAAGCAGGCCATTCATGTTTTTATAGCCCATTTTTCACCCATTGTTCTTGGGTCATGTCATAGGTGTGCTGTAATGCGTGGTGGAGGTGGGCGGCTCGGAGATCCCTTCCACAAAATGGTCTAATTTTGCCAACTTTAGTGCCAAAATCTGGCCTGAAAAATGCAGAATTAATATCCCCGTGGACACTCGGCATGATGTCACTTCCCTGCGAATGTCCAAGACAAACAGCTATTTCCAGATCACTTGCACTTACAACATGAGTTCTCCCTCCTTTCTTATCCCCAAATTGCTATTCCTGTGTTTTCCAGCAATTTTTATGTTACCTTGCTTCATGCCTGAACTTTCCTGACTCTGCGAAAGCCTTGCAGGCTTTTATTGTGCTGCCTCATAGACGACAAGGTCCATTCCCAACCTAAAGATGAATTTTTGGAGCCTGCAGACCTTTTTTTTGGGGAGGTTTTTGTGATCCAGCCCTGCCTGCGTTCATGTTCCTCTCGCTTTGTGCGCGCACAAAAGGAATTGTTACAGAGCGCGGTCACCTTGCTCAATCCAAAATAAAACCCCTGGGTTAAAGGGAGAGCTTTGGAATGCTGTTTGCTTTCCCTTTCCTTGCCGGGGACAGGCTCTCCAGGCAGCCCAGCCCTGCTCACACACCTCATCCCTGACCGGCAGCATCCTCCCGGCGCTGTCCCTCCGGAGAGCAGCCGGCCGGGCTGGGAGGATGCTGCAGGGTGGGATGAAGGCCACCCTCCCTCCCCTGGAATGCGAGGCCTGGATCCCAGAGCACACCCCGGGCTCAGCTCAGCTCAGCTCCGGCTCCTGGGGTTTCCGTGGGGCGCGAAGTTTCCCCGCTGAGAAGGATGCTGGGCTTAGGAGGGAATATTAATATTTTCCTCGCAGCCGCCCTTCCTGAGGCTGGGATGCAGCAGCTTAACTCCTCAATTCCTTTTATTAAATCCCCCCCACACCTCACCCCCTTTTTTCTCCATGTTCACCCCACACAGGGTGGCTGTGTCTCAGAATGTGCCTTTCAAGCGACAACTTTATGGCAGAGCCGAGAAACTTTTATTAGGATAACAAACAGAGCAGCGAAGGCAATGCAGGCACAAGTTGGAGGCACGGCAGCAAAGTTTCCAGGGAGGATGAGGGGGGAGCATGGAAGTGTCCCCCTGGGAGCTGGAGGGTGGTTGGATCCCCGGGGATGGATGATGATGTCTGATTTCCCTGCCAAAGGGACTCCCGGAATTTAACGCCTTGGTCTCGGCGGGTGATTCCCGTGGAAGGAAGGGAAGGAAAAAGAAAAAAAAAA
>VZRF01010027.1:32573-75073 GCA_013396875.1 Vireo altiloquus
TCGTTCCATAGGCTGCAATTAAAAAAAAATTTAAAAAAATTAAAAATCACCTTTCAGGAGATCCTAGAAAGCTCTGGATTGCCACTTTTTCTGCTGCTCTGCTATTTTCCCTTCTGTCCTGTTCCATTATGTGGCTCTAACGCGGGGCTGAGGAATCAGCTCACCCTCCTCCTGTGTGTCCGTGCAGCCAAAAATCTGCAGCAGGAAAAGATTTCAGGAAGGCTTTCCAAAGCAAGGGAGAAAAAAAAAAAAAAACAACCCACCCAGCTTAAGAGCTGCAAAACCTCCGTGCCTGCTCGGAAATAAAGGGAGAGGCATGTGGAGATATTAATAGAAAAATGGGAAATATTTTTTAGGAGGGATGTTGAGCACATTCACTCCGTGCCCGGAGCTGGGGACGTGACAATTAATACATCTGACTTTTACAATGCAGATGTTTACCATGTGAATAATAGATGGAAAAAGAGGGGAAAATGCCTTCTTTTTGGGGAAATACAGAACAGTTTCATCCGGAAAACACCCCAACTTTGCTCAAGCCACCAGGCGAGTATGAAGGGGACTGCTGGCAGCATGCACGATTTAATTCCTGCAGCACTGAAAGTCTGGAAAATCATAAATTACAGACAAAAATATGTTTAATTTAATAAGGGGGTGTTGCAAGAATTTTAGAAGAAATTTTGGTGGGGGGTGGGCAATTTTTAGGGGAAAAAATCCGTGAATTTCCAGCAGCAAGGTTGTGTGGTGATCCTCTGTTTTTAAAACCTGTGCTCCACTCATAGTATTTAAGTGCTTAAATCAGCACAATAAACGTAAATAATTTACTGCTTTGCAAACAGAAAATTGGGCAGAAAAGTGATTTTTGAGTAGCCACTTGGCTCCCTCTGCCCAGTGATTTGGTACCCTGTAAAATGCATCTGACACTGCTGTTCATTAAGTCGGTGCTATTGAGCCTTCTTCACGTTCATTAGTGATTAATTCAGACAGATATTTAACTTAATAAGGTAAGCAAATAAACAAAAAAATCACTTTCTGTGCCTTAAGGTTTTTTGGCCCTCTAATTGGTTTTGTGCACTAATTATCAAGATTAACACCTTACGCTTTTCTCCGTCCTCACACTTTGGATTTGGCCTCGGGAACAGGCAGACAACCTTGGGGGAATCCCTTAAGTGCGAGGGGTTAAGAGTTTGTCTTTTAAAAGCAAGATAAGCAGTGAAAAAAACAACAAACCAAGCCAGGAGAGGCCGACTCCAGGTGAATTTTAGATAATAACAGGGCGAGGAGGCAGGAGCTGGTGTGGATGCACACGCAGTCACGCTCCTGACTCCCCGTGGGTGTGAGGGGAAGCCTTTCCAGGGGATGATTTTGTGTGGTTTTTTGTTTTGCAGTGTTTTCCAGTGGATAACTGGGAGCTTGGAGCTTTGTCACCCCGATTCCAAAGCCTCCATCCAGCCTGGCTCAGGGTTGGGTGGCACAGCCTTCCCTGGGCACCAGGAGTTAACCAGCAGCCTCCAAAAGTTCCTTTTAGCTCCGCTTCCCACAGAACCTCAGCGCTTGATGTCGGTGCCAAGGCATTGTGATTTCCTTCGGTGCTCACGGCGGTGACATTGTTCCAGACAATGTTGCCTGAAATTCCCCCACAGCCCAGCCTGGCCCTGTCCTCCTCTTACCTCAGGCTGGGCTCGAGGAAACCCTTCCCTCTCCAGGCAGTACCAGGGGGTCGGGAGGAGCATCCTCCATCCCCGGGGGCTGCAGCATCCTCAGGGCCCCCAGATCCTCCTGCCACACTCAAAACCTCAAAGTTTGTCTCTCTCCTGCCTCGACATCCCCTCGGAAAGTGCCACAGAAAGTGCTGATCCAGGCCCTCTCCTGGAAAATGTCTCCTTGGATTTGGCCTCCTGGGACAAGCTTTGGGAACGTCCAGGATGGGAAGTTCTCCTCGAACCAGGACGAGGTTCATTAAAACTCATTTTAGCAAGTTGTTGCTCATGACAGTTTGTCACCACCGTGTGCAATATTTGCTGGGCAGGATCCCGAAATATCTGGCTAATTGCCACTTCTCACAGACCCACCTAGCTCCTGCCTTGAACCCCACGGCACTTTCCAGTAGGGTGTTTTTGGGGTTTATTTTTGGAGCATTTAGGGATTTTTAAACTCCTCTCCCTTTAATTCTTTTCTTTCTTTAATGGGTGACTGGATAAATTCAGTGGTGGATTTTTGTGACACTAAAGCAGCAGATAAGTCTATGATGCACTCTAGCTATGTGGTTTAAAAATCCCTTACCATATGTTTTCTCACTGGAATGCCTCATCTTGCAAAATTACAGGAACCGAAGCTTAAAAACACAATTAGGTAGTTTAAAATGAAATATTAAAGAAATACCACATATTTTCTGATATGTCTGCGATGGTTTGCCTTGATTTTTTTTTTCCCTTTTTCTTTTTTTCCCTTTTTTTTTTTTTTTTGGCTTTCTTTTGTATTGTTCTTTGAGTTGTTCAAGGAGCCCAACTGCATTCGATTGTTGTACTAATCATGCTCCACATTTTTCTGATTAGGTTATATAGGCTGTGGTTAAATTATAAATGAAAGAATGAACTACCAGAGTACTTGTCATAACAGTATCTTTTATGTTGTTACAGAAGATTGTAGGGGGGGGGAGGAGGAATCAAAAAAGGCTTTCTCTGATGAAGACTCTCCTTGCCTATTTTGTGCTCCTTATAGGATCTGTATAGACAAGGAATGCAATTTGTTGGAATGTTTTTCTCAGGTACTCTGAGAGCTACAGCACAATATCTGTCCACTGAGAAAAATGTGAGAAAACGGGATCCATAATACATAAAGATGCATATTGGAGCACCAACCCTGTCATGCACACAAACACACCCTCTCCAGCTCCACTTTATTCCATTACCCTGCTATAAAAGCCACTTGAACTGGGTTGTTGGCTTTTTTTTTTTTTTTTTTCCTTTTGCTATCCAGGAAGAGAATCTTTCCAAATTTGAAATGATGCCTTACATTGTTATCTCCTGTCCCGCTGCATAAACACACCAGAATGAGGGTTTGATGGTCGGATATATTTTTGTTTATAGGATATGTTTTTGTTTCCACGCTGTTCCTTTAAACCATTGGCTGCCAAACTGATTTTAGGGAGAGCTGGAATTGCAATGATTAGACCACTTGACTGAAGGCTCACCTCCACTGCTGCCTTAAGAATACATTTGCTGCTCCTGAAACTACACACATTGTTTAAATATTCCAGCATTTTAAGCCTCTTTGTACAATCTTTAAACCAAGAAACGCCAGAGGAATTGGGTTTTACTGTTAAATTTTATCCTTTTCTTATATACATCATTTTTTTTTTCCCCAAAGTTTAGCCTGATGCAGCAGGGAGGTGGAGAAGAAATTTTATCCTATCCTTAAATACATAATTTTATTTTTTTTCCCCCAAGTTTAGCCTTATGCAGAAGGGAGGTGGAGAAGAAATTTTATCCTATTCTTAAATACATCATTTTTTTTTTTTTTTCCCGAAAGTTTAACCTGGTGCAGCAGGGAGGTGGAGAAGGAGGGGAGGCAGATTACACCTTGCACGGAGCCAGGCGTTTTTGCAGTTCTCCCCAGGATTTTTAAATCGCGGCTGCTCCTCGCTCGCTGCCCAAAGCCTCGCACACAAAGCCGCACCGCGCTCGGGTCGCTCCGTGCTCGATAAATGTCTCCCAACCATGCGGGGATGGCTCAGGGATGCTGGCGGTGCTTTGATCGCCCTGTGCCCGGCCGGGCCGGGGCAGGGACCGCGGGGCAGCCACCACCGCCTGTCCCCCGCGGCAGCCGTGCCTCGGAGCGCTGCTTTTTGCACCCCTGCAACCTGCCCCAAGGGCTCCGATGGTTTTTATTTTTGGGGGGGGGTGTGTGTGCTTTATTGGAGGAACTGTCAGCGCTTGCCAGGATAACAAATCTTGTTTTATAGCGCTCGGTGGAGTTTGGTTCGGGGCTACCTCTGAGCAACATGAACTTGGCCTTGCTGCGTGCCTTACACTAATGCCTTCTCTCCTGTAAGGAATCAGGGCGCTCGAGAAACAGCCTGCAGCCATACAGCTGATTATTTCACCGAATTTGCATCTTTTCAACAGTAATGGGGATGGCTTTCACAAACGCTCCCAGGCTCTAAATAGACGCTAAGTGGCTGTTTCTAGTTGATTCCTTTCCCTCTCCTCCCCCCCTGGGCACCGCCGAGCCCCTGGGCCGGGCACCCGCGGGGCACCCAGCCCCTGGCACCCGGCAGGGATGCTCAGCCTCCCGCTCCCGGGGTCAGGAGCGCCCTGGGCTGTCCCTTGGAGGAGCTGGCCTTGATTTCTGAGTGCTCTGGGCGAAGAGCAGAGCAGGCGCCACTGTGAAGTGGGGCTTGGGAAGAGGTGGCGTGCAGGGAGAGCGTCTGGATGGCAGAGAGGTCACCTGGGTGCCTGAGGATGGAAAATGGGAGGACCTGCTTCAACAGAGCTATGGCCTCTAAGGCAGAAATTTATTGCTTGTTATTGTTGTTCTTGTTCTTGTTCTTGTTCTTGTTCTTGTTCTTGTTCTTCTCCTTCTCCTTCTCCTTCTCCTCCTTTTTCTCCTTCTCCTTCTCCTTCTCCTTCTCCTTCTCCTTCTCCTTCTCCTTCTCCTTCTCCTTCTCCTTCTCCTTCTCCTTCTCCTTCTCCTTCTCCTTCTCCTTCTCCTTCTCCTTCTCCTCCTTTTTCTCCTTCTCCTTCTCCTTCTCCTTCTCCTTCTCCTTCTCCTTCTCCTTCTCCTTCTCCTTCTCCTTCTCCTTCATTTTGTCATTACCACCATCAGCATCGTCATTATTATTTAAGAGGCAAAAGAATTTAAATCTTTCATTTGTCTTAAGAAAAACCCCAAACACTCTTGTGAAACGTGGTCGTGTCTCCAGCCTCCCCATGGGGTGTGGGACATCACCAGTGCCCTGCTGAGGCTGGGTTTCCACAATTCGTGGCTCCTGTGTCAGAGCCTCAGCTCTGGGCACTTCCCTGGAATTCCAAACCTTATTTTGCCTTTATAGTGAGTGCCTCTGCCTGGTGTCCTACAGACCATTGCCTCGGAAAAGGAGGAACAGCTTGTCCAGAGAAGCTGTGGCTGCTCCCTCCATGGGAGTCCCAGCCTGGATGGGGCTTGGAGCACTCTGGGATTGTGGAAGGTGTCCCTGCCCATGCCAGGGGATGGAGATGGATAATCTTTAAAGTGTCCTCCAACCCAAACCATTCCATGGTTCCGTGTCTGCAAAGAGCTCTGTACCAGGAGACTGCTGCAAATAGGATGCTCCAGCTCCTGCTACATCTTTACCAAAGTTGCCCTGTTTCCCATGGTTTAAGGGTGCAGGATCAAGGTGAAATCGTGGTAGGAAATATCATATTCTGCTTTTGTTTGAACCCTAAAAGCATGATGTCTGTCATAGGCTTACAGCACATCTTCCCTATCCCCACATTTTCTAACTCCAAGGCATTGCCAGCCTGATAAAATTTAAAACCTTTCCCCCAAAACCACAGTGAAATATCAGCACTGGTCTCTCTTAAAATCCACAGAAGGAAACTTAAGGATTAGAGCAAAGCCTTATTCTTAATTTACCTGTCTTGCATATGTATTTCAGCACATCATGCTCCTCGGGAAGGATTGCCCACAATTTGGAGTTTTTCCCCTTGTTTAGGCACCTTGGGGTGAGTTAAAAGGCAGGGGGAAACTCAGAGAATCTTTGTATGTGGTTGAGAACTCATTATAAAATGGATTACGGGTACAGTAAACCATAAAGACTGTTTTAGAGCCATTAAGGTTCAGCTTGTCACTGCTGACATGGACACACTCTTACACCATATATCCCTGACATGTCAGGAGGTGCTTAGGGATGCTTTCATACATGTTTTATTGAAATGACAGGCTATAGCTTCTTTTGCTGCTCTATATATGCATGGCTATATGCTAGAAATCCAAATTAAACCCCTCTTGAAAATAAAAAAATCCCCCGTACTCATATGTAATGAATCCCATCTGCAGTGATAAAGTTGTCACCTACGTTTTATTTTTAATGTGCTTTGTAATAGAATAATGAAATCACGTTTATCCCTGGAATAAAATGTGGCTGAAATCAATGAGGTTTACACTGAAGCGAATTCTGCAGTTGATAAAATGTGAGTTCAAAACCAAAGCAATTTAGGGTAAGAATGAAAAAAGTATCAAACTCCCTCTTTAAAATGCCTTTCCCTCTGTATGCAGATCAATTGTTTCTCCCAGGCTGAGCCTTTGACTTGTTAGGCCTTTTTGTCTTTCAGATTCAAGAAAAACTTTACATACAATTACAGGGCCTTGAAAATAAAAATTTTAAGTGGAAATACCAAGAGAGTCATTGCTGCAGAGAGTGGGATCTCACAAACCTTGCAGGGCTAAAATTCACCTTCATTAAATGTTCAGAGCACAGAAGGAATGCAGGATTTGGTCCTTCATGTCCTTTGTCTAAGCAGTTGCTCCAGAGAAGTTAATTTAAATTTGTGGAATGTGTGGAAGAGGCATATTCTACAGTCTGAGATTAAATAGGGGATAAATCTCTGTGATAGAAGATATTAGGCCCTGGCAGAGGCTGCTCAGGGAAGCCGTGGCTGCCCCATCCCTGGGAGTGTCCAAGGCCAGAGCAGGGTGAGTGAGGCACAGACTAGATCACACACAGCTCCTGAAATGAAAAACTGATTTTCCATGGAATTGTTGAGGCCTCTGAAGGGGGCAACCTCACTGTAAACATTAAACCACCTATTTTTCAGATCAGCAAGGTGCAAAGCTCGCTGTTGGTGCCACATACAAGCCCAGGACACACAGCAGCAGCAGAGGCTGAGGCAAGGAGTGCCCAAATCTGTCCCCTGTAGCACCATGCCTGTGTTTGCTGTACAAATAATGCCCCACTTCACTCTCAATGTTGCCTTAAAATTGACTTCAAGCGACACAGAAAAGGCTACAAACACTAAGGGAGGGGAAGAAAGTCTGGTGAATGGCAGAAAAATGTACCTGTGCTGGAGGAAACTGGGAGGGATGGAGAGGGCAGGGTGGGGTGGTGGGACAAGGGGTGCCAGACTCCCTGCAGGGGGGACAGGAGGTGTCACAGCTATTTCTGCACCAGCTCAGGGCTGGTGACACAGTCCTGGTGTCCCTGAGGAAAGAGGTTTCCCAAGAATTCAGTTTGGTTCCCAGTTCTTTGAATTAAAAGCCATGAGCTCTTTGGAGCCACCATGTTCCCTGCCATGGGCCACTGAGCAGAGGGAGCAGGAGGAGGAAAAGTTTCTTGTCAAAGTTGTCCCCTCTGCACCAGAACTAATGTGGATGGAGAGATGAGGGTGCAGAGTGACCATTAACCACCTGGAATTGTTATGATGAGCAGATTTTAATGATTGGTGTGGATTTCATGGATTTTCCTGCACGCACAGATATTAACCTGTGTTGATACTTTGAATATTACCCAGAAATGATCCCTTTTTGTGGGTGCTGAGCATCAGCTCTGGATTTCTTTGTGTCATGTCCCAGCTACAAGATTTTGTGAACATGTAAATTTAATCCAAATCACCTGAAATACAGAAAAGCATAACAGGAAAAATGTGAAATATCCAATGCTCCTGAGTGACCAAGGGTTTAACACTGCACCAATGAACTTTCTCACTGTGGGCTGTTCTAGCTCAGTTAAAAAAGTAGCTCATCTTCTCTTGTTTATCCTCAATATCCGTATTTATGCCATGCTGATTTTCCAGAACTGCAATGGTCAACAGGAGATCCCAATTTTAGCTCCGGGAATTCCTGGCTATTGACAACATGAATTGATTTCAGCACAGAACATTGAGTTTTAGAGGCCCTCGAACACAAATGTATCAAAAGAGTTTTGAACCTTTGTTTTTAAACACATCTGATGTCAGACTTGAGTTGTATCAGCTCCACTTAGGGTTGGGGAAATTCTGGTGATTCTTGTGGGTGGGAAGATTGGAAGAGCCAAAGTCAGAGCCCAGCAGAGACTCAGCAGGTTGGGACACACACAGGAACTGCAGGAAATGCAAAACCCTTTCCACAGACTTAGGGAAGAGACTAAAAATAAGGGAAAAAACTTAATATTATTTGAGTGGTGAGGCACTGGAATAGGTTGTCCAGAGAGGTTGTGGACTCATTCCTGGCAGTGCCCAAGGCTAGGCTGGACATGGGGGCTGGGAGCAGCCTGGCACAGTGGGAGGTGTCCCTACCATGGCAGGGGTGGCACTGGGTGGACATTAAGGTCCCTTCCCACCCAAACCCTTCTGTGATTCTGTTATTCTAAAATTTTGGCATGATGGCCCCTGATGGGAGATGTCACCTCATTCCTGATGAACGTCAGGGAGCATGGAACACTCGGCAGGAAAATCTGGAAAGGGCACCTAGGATGTGCATGAGGAAGGGGCTGCTCCCTCTTTGCCTTCTTTCAAACATAAATTGTTGGGCACGATTTTGCCCTCCACGCTGAAAGAGGGAAACAGATGAAATGTTTTGATGTGAAAAGAAATTTTACAGCTCCCAGTGCTGCCACAGCAAGGCAACAGCTATTTGGAGTGAAGCAGGAGGGATTCCTGAGGAATTGGTGAGCAGAAGAAGAGCAGGGCTGGGCTGAGGACAACCCATCCCATCCCATCCCATCCCATCCCATTCCATCCCATCCCATCCCATCCCATCCCATCCCATCCCATCCCATCCCATCCCATCCCATCCCATCCCATCCCATCCCATTATCCCATCCCATCCCATCCCATCCCATCCCATCCCAGGAACACTCAGACATGTCTAATTGCACCATCCCCTCCTTGTATTGACTTCAGAAATTGTTTCCTGTTAATTACAGGTGTTACCTTTGAAAATCTGCCTGGGCCACATTGAAATGCTTCCTTGTTTGTGACAAGCTCTAAATAAATGGGGAAGAAACCTTTGTGTTCAAGGCTTTTATTTGTTTTTTGGCAAAATTCCTTGAATAAATTGATAGATGATATCATTAGGAGACACTAGGTATGTATTAGGGTACCCAACAGATAATTTAAATAAATAGCTGCTAAGATCAGTGTACAGGGCTCTGTATCTGCACACATGCAGATATTCTATTTGAACTTAAAATACAATTACTTATCAAATGTCTCCATCGGGGCTTCACTCTGTAACAGAGGGAAATTGCTGCACAGGGCGAGCCCAAACTGCTCTCTGTATTTTGACTTGTACTGTTGGCTTTTTCTTCCTCTGGTAACCCCATTATTTTTGTCCCCACTCAGAGCTGTGACCTGTGCTACATGGAAAGTTTTGAGATGAAGTCATTTCTGGTTTGAGTTACTGGAGAGACTTTAATTCATCCAGCTGTGCCTGCTCAACAACAATTCCAGCATTCAGCATTGACAAAACACCATCAGCAAGAGAAATCAAACAGAAAAGGCAGGTGGTGTTGAAAGGAACACTTAAAAACTGCTCTCATTTGTAGAATTTAACATCATCAAAACACTAAATGTAAATATGAGCAGAAAGAAAACGCTAAACTCATCAGTCAAGGTATTTCACCAGAAAAAAAAAAAAGGCAAAAAAGCTTTTATTTTTTTTTTTATGGAATGTTAAAGAAAACCCCAAAGGAAATATCATTGAACATAAAGGTGCATCTTAAAAAAAAAAAAAATAAGCTGGATAATTTGCTCTGAAGGACCTTGTATTATAAAACACATGACATGTTTCCCTTGTTGAGCATGTGTTTAAACTCACGTTTTACCAGGAAAAAATCCTGCCATTCCTGGTTTCAAGTACAAGTCAGGAACTCAGTGTGGAAGGGAACAGCTACCTTTCAGTTCTAATGGACTCAGAAATCAAACAGAAAACGTTTCAGGATTTCTGAGAGCAGTTATTCCCTTCAAAATAATTCCTTAAACTGGAATGTAATTAATAAATGTTCACATTATTGAATTGCCATTCCAAAAGAAATAAGGGAGTGAAACATCTTATGAGTCAAAAAGAGACAAAATATAGATCTACAAGGTGGTGTTGAAGGGTGTAAAAATTTCTCTTGGAAATCTTTTCCTTTTCGATCGATAAAGCGCAAAAGAGGGACTGAATTTTTCATCTCCTTCCCTCGTTGCCTGAGATTACATTGGAAATGTCTTTTGGCACAGGTGGTGCTGATCCAGATGAGGCATTTGTGGGAAGGAAGGGAGATGCTCCTGCTCCTGTCTGGCTGGAACCAGCACCACACGTCCATGAAGCATTTCCATGTTCAGCTGATGTGGGACCAGGACGTTGCTGGAGGTGAATATTCAGATTTTGGTGATGCTTTGGCTCAGGAGCACTAGGAGGGAACAGAGGTGGGCACCCCTTGACTCCCCTCACTTGCTTTGTGGCCTTTCGGTGCCTCCTTGGTAGATTTTGGTCTGGCAACAGCGATGGAATTTCATTTTAATGACCCGAGGTATAGATTTGATGGCTGACAGTGGCATCTGGCTTTAATTAAAGTGTGAGGCTGGAGCAACGAGTGCACCCCAACACCTTCAGGGGCTTTACACAAGCGCTCCCAAACCAGCAACAAAGAGAAGCTGGGAGTGATGTGCTGTTGCTTGTTCATCTGCAGCATTTTCCTGGGAAGCACCAGCCTGACCCAACAGTTCTGAGCCGTGCTCCCACTTTTCCTGCCAATGTTGCATCTTGCAGCTCACGTTTGGCACATCTTTGCAGGCCGGGGATGCCCTCTAAGGTGTTAAACAGACACGTGCTTTTTAAGTGCCTCTTTTTTCACTTCAGATTCGGCATAAATAAATTTCATTTGTTTAACTGCCTTTTAAGTACAGAAAGAAAATTCCCGTAGTCGGACAGGCAAGAAAAATAGCGATTGAAGATGCAAATCACTTCTTTTTCCCTTTAAACAATACATACTCTGCTACCTGCATTTCCCCAAAGATACCTCTGCAGCTACACATGGTTGAAGTCTGTTTTACCCTTCTATAAGGCAATGTGACAAATGATTTAGGGGGAAGTAATCTCTAATCAGCAGAACTTCAGACCGCGCGGCCCAGAATTATTGTCAATTTAATTCCGTCTCCCCGACACAAAACTCTGAAGGGTTCCTTCCCGTTGAAGTTTTGCAGCTGAATAATAAATAAAAGAGGGTGCAGTACAAGTGCTGCATAATGTAATTGTGGGCTCTTTGTTCTTGTCAATCAGCTTGAACACGAGTTAAGTCGTCGTGGATGTCACCGCGATCACATCCAGAGCGGATGGCTCCGAGTTTGGGAACGGGCGAGGAAGTTCCTTTCATAAAGAGGCGTGAGGAGAAAGATTCAGGTGCTTTATAAAACTTTGACTTCCCTCCTACTGCCAGGCAAGAAAGCACAATAATGCATGCATGAATTGCCAATAAATCAAAGGCCTGCTTTTTTTTTAATTCCTATTTTGACATGTACATACATAGCATTTTTAAGAGATAGCTCCAAGGTAGCTTCTCAGTCCTTGATCAGATCATGAATTTAATTAATTCAGTGTAGACATGTCATAGATTTAAACCCTTTAGAATTACATTTTTAATACAGATCTAACATTTAATGTCCTTTTCCATTTTTTTCACGCCAAGTAAAAAAAAAAAAATCCTTTAATACTCTGGTAGCAATTTTTTCCTCTTATTATGAGACTGTGGCTCCTTCCTAATTATGTGGCTGCAAATTATTTACTGTAGTTTTAAATTAAGGAAGGAGACAAGTAATCCAGTGTAAAAAACACTGTTCCAACTTCAAGAAGAAATGAGTGTATATGTTTAATTTCTCTTTAGGCATCCAGCTGTACAGTCACTGTATAATGGAAGGTTTGAGACAAAATGGTCCCCCACCACCTTACCTCCGTGTAATGCAATTTAGCTTCATTAAATTACTGGAGGGCCAGTTACTTAAGCAGAATATTGATTTTCAGTCTGGGCCATGTTTAACATAATTCTGCGTAGGCAACAGCTAATTCTGCATTTGAATCTCGCACCCTAATGGAATTACACGAGGTGGCTGACCACGGGCGAGGCAGGGCTGGGCTGGGGGCTTTAACCCTTCCTCCTCCTCCTCCTCCTCCTCCTCCTCCTCCTCCTGCTGCTCCGCGGCTCCGCGCACTTCAAACGGCCACGCCGACAAATTCCTCGTTCCTTCCGCGGAGCTTTCGCCTTTCATCTGGGGATGTGTAGCCCCGAGCTAGGTTTTGGTGCCATAAAATATCCGTGGGGCTGCTACAGTTTCCTTTGCCAGCCCATGGCTGTGTCCGCGTGGCACCAAGCACGCCGCGGAATAAGGGATTTCCTCCACTCCCGTGGAATAAGAGATTTCCTCCACTCCCGTGGAATAAGGGATTTCCTCCACTCCCGTGGAATAAGAGATTTCCTCCACTCCCGTGGAATAAGGGATTTCCTCCACTCCCTAACCCCCAACACCACCTCCTAAACCTCAGAATTAAAGGGAGGATTCTGCTTTAATTAAAACCCAAAATGAACCAAGTCTTCGGCGCAGGAAAGCGTGTTCTTCCCGTAGCTGGCTTGAAGGCTGGTCATTATTTTTATTTATTATTCTGTTTAATGATGAGATACAGTTTACAAGCCATTGAATAATAATAATTTCAAATGGTTCCCCGTGAGTTATAGTTTGTCAGTGTCTTAGAATTTAAATGGTGTGTGGGGAGAAATAGTGGTTATCGCCCACGTTAATGGGGGCCTGGGTGGAGGGGGCCTGATGCTGCCTCGGTGGGTTTGGGATCTCCAGGAACGGGGTGAAAGAGGCTCCCACAGGCCTCAACTTCAAAAATTTCTGCCCACTGGAATCCCCTAAATTAATCAAAATATCAAAACACTGGAAATAACCAGGTACGGCTTTGGTTGATGATGTTTTTTTTATTTTTAAATCTAACAGCTAAACTGTCCTCTTAGTTCTCAGTCCCTGGGGAATAAAATATTTCACCGTTCCACAGGTATGAACACTGCCTCTGCTTGTTTTGGAAATTTTGTGCAGAGGTGGGTTCATAAGACCACTTATTTTCCTCAGAAATGCTGCTACATGGCAGAGAATTGCTTGAGGGCAGCTTAAAATGTTAGCTGAGAAGAGTTTCTGCTTTAAATGAACTTATTGTGGCCACTCTTTTGCATTCAGCTTGTGCTCCACTCAGGTCCCCACAAATAAATCGATTTTTAAGAGTTCTTGCTATGACATTTATGCTTCAAAGGGTTGAGTTCATGCTTAACTTGAGTGCTCTGCCCCATCCTGTTGAATCCGTGGAGAAGAAGAATTTTGGGAGCTGCAGATGAGTTTTACTCCCCCTGACCATGTTTAGACAGGAACATTTGAGGTGAAAAAGACCTTAGGATCGTCAAATCCAACCATTCCCAGCACTTCCAAGGCTACCACTGCCCCATATGCCCAAGTGCCACATCCACATGGATTTTAGATCCATCCAGGGATGGAGATTCCACCCCTGCCTTGGGCAACTTGTGCCAGAACTTTACAACTCTTTCCAAGAAGAGTTTTTCCTCCTTTCCAATCTAAACCTCCCCTGGTACAACTCGAGGCCATTTCCCCTCGTTCAATCCCTTGTTCCTGGGGATTCCCAGGCAGCTTTGGCATGGATCTGGTCACGGATTCCTGGTTTTGGTGGTGGCCTGGGGTTTAGCAGAACCTGCTGCTGCCATCAGAATGCAAATCACAGCTGGCCAGGGCCGTGCTGCTCACGTTAATTCCTCAGGACTTGCCTCTCACATGCTCTTCCCACCTCCCTTGGAAGTGCAGTGCTGTACTCAGTGATTACTTCCATAGTCTGGCCGAAAATATGCAATATGCAAACGCAATTTGTCATTGGGAGTCAATAATTGGCACCAGGAGCATTACTTAGCACCCTGTCAGGAATCTGGCGTGTCAGCTGATGGATAACTCCGTGCTTTCTCCCGACATTGAGCAGCATTTGCTCCTCACCACAGCTCATGGTCCTTTGTGGCTGCCTGCCTGCCCTGGATCTCTGCAGTTCGTAGGTGGAAGAAGATCTTGCTCCCTCCCCCAGGTTCTGGTGCTGCCTGTGCTGTCACATTTCTCACCCCAAAATGGTGATGTAGCAGATGAACCCACAGATGAGCCTCCATGAAAGGGACAGGAGATACCCTGTGATGGACCAAACTTCAATTCTTCCTCTCTTCAGCTTTTCCCTTGTTTTCCAACGATTTTAACCCACGGATCCACACGGCAAGGAGCTCCATTGGCCTCAGAGAAGCTCCTTCCAGGAGGAGGTGTTCACCACTCCACACAACGTAGCAGGATCTGGCCACATATAATTAATACAAATATGTGCATAATTTAAAGCTGCCCCAGGAAAGCCTTAAATTACATGATAACCATGCAGACACTGGCCTAGGAAGGAAAACATGGGGAGTCTCTATTAGTGAAATTAATTATATGTAAGATTGTCTTCAATAACCATGTGGGAATGATTAAGTAATCAGTCAAATAAAAGATTTAATAACAAATTCCCTATCAATTATATACGAACACCCAGTAAAAATTAAGTAAAAATCATTTTCCACGCATTAATTTTAACATTAACAGTGCTGAAAATATTATAACGTAATTAAGTGTAATTTCTTGTAGCAAAACACACTCATAACAGCAAAATAAACAACCCAAGAAGCAGTATTTCCTGAGGAAAATCAGCAGCTGGAGGTGGCTGGGGGCACAGAGAGGTTTGGATGAGGCCAGATGAGAACCAGCAGAACGTGGGAAATGGGGTTGGGGTGGCTGTGGCCAGTGGGAAGGTCACAGCTGGCCCTGTCCTGCTGCCCAGGCACGGAAAGGTAAAGAAAATCAACATCCCAGCTCTGCCAAAAACAAGGATGAAGTAACCTGGATGTCTGGAACAAACCAGGCAGCACCTAACACTGACCTGCACACAAATGCTACATTTGATGTTTCTAACCTGGCCTTTCATGGAGGACATTTTTTTTTGCCTATCTGCACCTTGTTTCTCCATTTCAGCAATTATTCCTTTTATTTTTGGGCTGATAAATTCGCTTTATCACTACTACCCCCTGCTGTGCCACTAGGGATGGGAGCCAGCTCATTTATGGCAGCCTTTAAGTGTTGGGTGTCTATTTTAGGCTCCACATCTGAGATATTTCTGCAGTTGATGGGGGAAAGGGGATATTTTAGCCACTTCTCTAAAGATGAAATTAATTGTCCTGTGGAAGTATCTACTTCTCCTTATGTTTTAGATGACTGACTTTCACTAGAAATCGAAATTTTTGGCGTTGAGTGAAGGTCAAGGTGAAAAGAAGCATCTGGGAGAGTGGTCCAGAGCTCAGTGAAGTCGATGAGAACATTTCTATTAACTTGAGTACGTTTTAAACACACTCGAGCTGCAATTTCCTAAAGGTAAAATGCTCTGGCTGTGCTAAAGGCAGAGCAATTGTGGGATGCATTAATAATCCATGTGGCCCAATACCTGCCTGATGGCTGGGATGAATCCCTGGCAGTGTCCAAGGCTGGGTTGGATGGGGCTTGGAGCAACCTGGGATAGGGGAAGGTGTCCCTGCCCATGTCAGGAGGTGGAAATAAGTGACTTTAAGTTCCTTTTTTGTTTTCCCATCTCCAGAAACCTGCATCTCCAGGACTTCCCGAGCCAGAGGTTGTGTTTAACAGCCTGTGAAGGCCTTTCTGCACTGCAGAAAGTGTCCGAGGGCAAGGAAAACAACCCAGACCAGCCAGAGTGTTTTGTTTGGCCGAAATTGTATCTGGTTTTCCCCCCATAGAAACATTAAAATAGTGGGATTTGATCTAAGCATTCCTGTGCAACTAAGAAGGAGCAACTTTCTGTGAGGTCCTTTGCAATAAGACCCCATCAAACCAGCTCATAGATGCTGTGGGGGTTAGATTTTATTCTTAGATAACCAGGGAATGTGGAGAAACAATTGGGAGTGAAAGACTTGGCTTTTCAAATGAGGAAATAAATTGCTTTTAAAAAATGTGCTTACTAGGGACAAAGAAAGAAAATAATAAAATAAAAAATTCTTTTTTTTTTGTAAGATTTGAGCAATGTTGCAGTAATTCTGTAATAGTTCTTTCTGTATTTCTCATAAACCCACAGTTTTCTTTGGATATGGGATACAGCTGGACGAAAAAAAGGGATGAAATGAATATGGTTTTGTGTTGTTACCACAATGTTTGTTCCCACATCAGGGTTCTGCACGCTCTGTTTTTCCAAAACCAAACTGAAAACTCCGTCCATTCCTCTCACAGCAAATGCTAATTAGAAAGGAATTGACATCTACTTGGACTTGCAAAATGTTATTTATCTGCGATATTCTACGGGCAGCAGCTCACATGGCAATTGTGCTTCTGAGCAATAGGTAATTAGTCCAAATTCTGGAGTTATATTTGTGTTCTACTGAGTTGCTTGGAGGGCTTGAATCTAGAGAGGGCTGGAATATTTTCAGCCAGGGTTTCTCGTGAAAATAATGGGGGGTTTCTTTTCCTTTTTATCAAAATCTGAGAAATAACCTGCCAAACCAATCATTCCCTCCCAGGAGCCTTGCAGAAGTCCTGGATGTTAATTGCATTTAACCTAGAACAGCAGAGCAGGTTTTTTTTTACTTTATACAATAACTAATATGTAAACTACTGTTGCACTTTGAAATTACTTTCACTTAAATTCTATTATTGGAGCTCCGCAGTGGAAGATATCCAGGGTCCATTTCATTAAAAAAGACTAATTACACTGGAAGCGTGCAACGTAGCCGCCAATCTTCCTGGAATGACTGGAAAATGAGCATTCCAGAGATACAGCACACTTATTTGTCCTGGCATCCCTGGGAAAGGCTTCTACGAGGATGCAGTGGAGGCCAGAAATGAAATTCTGATTGGTAATGAAGGGCCACTTCTCTTTTTTTTTTTTTCCCCCATAATTGCAGGAATTTACATGGATTGGCTGACAGCTAAGGCAGTGGAAATATCTCTCTTATAATTTCCACTGATAAAAAAAAAAAAACAAGGGAGAAAAGGCAGCTTTGCAACACCAGGCCAGAATAGGCTGTGACACGCTAATATTCCTTATATTTATTTATGCAGACAACCTGGAAACTCCATAAATTTTCCAGGGGAGCCTCACAATAAAAATACACCTTGTGGAACAAAAATACAAACTGGCAAGCAGATCACAGGGAGGATTGGAGGACAACAACAAACGTGTGATGTTCCTGTGGCACTTTGCCACATCCCTCTGGTTTGGGAAATCCATTTGGGAAGCACAACATCCATCAGCAGCAACGCCTGGGAGGCAGCACTGGGGAGGATAAAGGGTTTTACTGGGTTTTGCTGGTCCATCCTCAGAAACTCCTAGTTTTGAACTCTGGTTTGGTGAGTTTGGAGCTCTCTGGAGAAGGAGGAGCGTTGGGATCAGGCTGTGCTCTATCCCACTGGAATAGTGGTGGCTGAGCTGGGGTAGATGTGGCTTTGGTGGTCAGCAGGCAGTTTTTGCCTGAAATCTCAGCTTTTCTGGAGGAGCTGCTCTGCTCTCAGGGATTTCTCCCAGTTCTTTGGGAATGATTTGTTTAATCAGTGATGGGGTGGGTTCAGTCCTTGCCAACACTGAAATCCTTGGGCTCAGGGCTCTGAACAGTGGGGAATTGCACCAATTGCACTAAAATCAATGAATCCATTACAATTAGCTCTATTTTAATGGATTTTGTTCATTACTTTTCTACTGCTGTCACTGTCGAAGCACCATAAGGACATTTTATAACCTGCCTAAAAGTTTTTGAGTGACATTGGACATCGTGTCACCCCTGTCACAAATCCTCTCAGCTGGTGGATCCTTGGCCAGGGTTTTGTCCTTGGAAGTCTCATATCCTGAGTGGCAGTTCCATGGCAAACCCACTCTCCCAGGTTTGGGAAACATCCCTGGTTTCCATGATCAGATGCATTATGTTTTTCCCTGCTAAAGAATTCCAGATGAGGTAAGGGTGGAAAGGACCACAGGAGTCCTCTGGTCCAGCCTCTCTGCTCCAAAAATATGATTATGGGAATCACTGCTCACCTGGTTCCTGGGACAAGTTTTCCTGGGGTTTTGCACCACAAAAAGCAACTTCCCTCTCTGTGTTGGAAGGGTTGGAGCTCACAGTGGATTTGGTCCTTTCCCGACCTGGGAAAAGAGGAAAAACAAGGCTGAGGATGCCAGGATTGAGAAACTCAGGCCCAAGGTGTGTCAGGGTTTGAAACCTTCAGCCTGGCTTGCTGTGCCACCTCCTCCCTGCCAGAATTCACGGCGGGAGTGAGAATAATGCTCGATTCTTCCGTCTCACACGTTTCTGCATCCATGAATTTGACATAAGAGCAATTCCAGTTCTTTGTTCCCCCCGTCGGGAGAGTGAAAAATAAACACTTAGCACAAGGAGCAAACCCATGGACGCACAGAGGGTCTGGTCCTCGAGTTAGGGCCATTAAAACATTGCAAAAACACTCGTGACACACTGGTTTGTATTTCATTAGCAGAGTGCTCCTGCCAAAAATGTGAGACCTTTAGAACTTGTTGGTACTGAAAGTGCAGCTGACCTTGTGCTGTACCAAAAGAATTTCTGATTCCGTAACCCATCCTGTCTAAACAGTTTTATTTTGCCCTGAATGCACAAGATCAGGGAGTTTTGGGGTGGAATTGTGGCTGGCAGGAGCCCATATTGTGCTGAATGGGGAGGAGAATGGGAAAATGGGAGACAGAACATGGGAAATGTTCAGTGTGGAGTGATGGAGTTTGGGTTTGGCTCTGTGGTGGGAGCTGAGATGAGTTCTCGTGGTTGTGGATGGAGAGGAGACATGGTGTCCTTCAGGCATCGTGAAAGAGGAAATGAAAATTCCAAGTAGACATTAAAAATAGAAAATAAAAAAATGAAATTTCTATTTATTGTCTCCTGGTGCTTCTATGGAAAGTGACAGACTAAACCCTGTTGTAGTAGGAGGAGATACTGGGGTGGGAGGATTTTTATGTGCTCTGTAAAAACACATGCAGGATATGGAAGAGTCTGTGTCTTCCACACAACTGCAATAATAATAATAATAATAATAATAATAATAATAATAATAATAATAATAATAGTAATGGGATTTGCTGGTCTAAATTCAGAAAAATATAGGATTTATAACTCTTCCAACCTTCATCTTGCCAAGGCAGATAAAACAGCAATTCCTGTGTCATTGCCTAGGCAAAACTTGTCATCCTGACAACTAAAGATATAGAAAATATTTCATTAGGAGACCCTATTTTCTGAAATCCCTGTCAATTGTTGGAACAACCCCTCAGTATATTCCACACACTCTCAGCTCCATCTAAATAATCTGAATGTCCTAATCCATTGATTAGTGCATTATGCTCATAAAGACATTACATTTGAACTTGATATGAAACAAAAGGCTCTGGACAGTCAATACTCTTCAGGAAAGCACTTCAAAGATTTTATAGAAGGGTCGCTGACCTGCACACTGAGCTTGGCCCCCAGCTGTCCAGGGAGAGCCCTCTCCACGCTGGGGCTCTGAACCTGCCCTCTCCCTCCTTCCCAAAGCACCACACAAAGCAATAACTTATTACAAGTCCATGTTTCCAGTTGTGCATACAAGGAAAAAACATCCAAACAACAGCAGCTGAGAAGAATCCCCTTCAGAGATGAGATTCTGCTTTTATTGTTTCTTTTACCAGGTGTACAGTGCTCAATATTTAGTGTGATTGCTCTCCAGCTTTAGCAGGCTGGGCTTTGCCAGGCTCGTGCTCTCAGCAAGTGAGGATTCCCTTCTGGTCCATATTTCTCAGGAATTTAGCCCAAAAAATGAACAAAGATTTTATATATTTATGTTTCAAGTGGGGAGAACAAGTGAAAACCAACTCACTTGTTGGCAGTTTTTTGAACTCAAATCCTTTGGGGTGTTATCTTGGAATCCAAATCTCTCCTTGCCAAGTGCCACCCTGGGCTTGGGTGGGAGCATCTCTGATCTTGTGCCCTCCCAAAATCCTTTGGGGGGAGGTTCTGCCCCCCATAGCTTTGAAGCTTTGGAGAGGCTGAATCAGAGGTCCAAATTCTTACTTTTGCAAGAAAAAAAATCCATTTGTGAGGTTTTGATTGGTTAGACTGACTGAAAGGAGAATTCTGAATCAGAGGTCCAAATTCTTCTGTTCAAGCCTATTTTGTAAGAAGAAAGAAATCCATCTGTGAGATTTGGATAGGTTAGACTACCCAAAAGGAGAATTCAGCTCTGGAATTGCCAAAAATGTGCATGGAAAAGATGTGAGGCCAACACGTTCTGTGTCCCAGCATATCCCTGCTCTGCAGAGCTCAGCGAGACTTTCCTACACGGCCGAAATTTAGGGGCAGTGCTGAGACAAAGGAGTTTATTTGTAATCAGAACTCCCTTCGTGAGGATGGTGATTTATGGGCATTTCTAAAAGCAGAAGAACTCGGTGCCGTTATTTAAAAAAGGCTGGGCTGCTCGGAGTTATTTATAAATACCAATACAAGAGGAACAGTTCCTAACTTGAGGCAGAAAGATCCAATTCATCACGGAATTCAGCGGGAAGGGCAGGGCTCGGTGGGAAACAGCAGCAGAGGGGAAACATCTCCATGCAGAATCGAATCTACACAGAACAAGTGGCTCCTTCCTCTTCAGAAATCAAACTGCAAAATGTAAAATAAAAAGAAATAAAGACCAAATCGTCCCAACCCCATTTTTTTCCCGGTCAAACCGTGCAAAAAAAAACCCCCTAAAACTCACAATGGAGCAACTTCCATTTTAGATCAGTTTCTCCTCCTCTCGCATGGTCTATTTATTTTTATTGGTTTGTTTCTCATTAAATCCTTCAATTACTCTGCAGTGTAAAATGGTGAAATTATTGGCATGTGCCACTTTCATCATGTATTTGAGTTTGCTTATTACACTTGCAGAAAATGCTTGAATGGTATTAGGCTCTGCTGTGGATTGAGACAGAGTTAATAAATATTATTTGGTGTTTTTTCCCTGAGAAGCACTGCTTTTCTTGATTGTTTTTTACAGTTGGATTGGGAATATTGATTTATTCACCACTGTTACAATAATTGTATACAAGGAACAAAAAATGCAGAGGTAACATTTCATCAGCTCAAACAGATTAATTAGTTGTAGTAGATTAGGCACAGTGTTACACAGAAAGATTTGCATTTAGAAGAAGAAAAAAGTTCTTTTTTTAATCTTAAAAAAGGCAAGAGAATTTAATAGAGATGTGATACACTGAGCTGCTTGCCTTATTATTCAATCAGTGCTTCCAAATGAGTATTAAAGGGCAACTTTAAATATGAACTCTTCTTTCTAAAATAAAAATGATGTGTAATTGTTGAATGAAGGGTGTGGGGCTAGCCCTGCTCGCCACACTTCTAACAGAAAAGTTAACTTGGTTTTGCACATTAAATTTAGAATTCCATAGAAATTATAAGTCAAAGCATAACAGAAGTAAAGACATTTAAAAATCCAAATTTCCTCTCAGGTGTTCTGGCTGCATGGAAGTGAAACTGTTGTTTATATTTTTCTCTTTGTGCCCAGAATTAAGGTGAACTCCAAGGCAGAAGGTAAATATGATTGTCTTTTGTGTGAGGTTGGCTTGGCCGTGCCACTGAAAATTATTCATTAAAGGTTATGAGGCATTAACAAGAGTTTAAAAAGTGTCCTGGTTGTTCCCTGTTTGACCCCTTTCTGCAGGGAATTGAAATTTCCCACTGCTCTGGACCACTGGCACCACGAGGGTAATTAAGCAATTTCCCCCAAGGTTTCAAGTTTTAACATCTCTCAGTATTGAAATAGAGAAGAAAAACATTTTTTATCACTCTCTGATTCTATAGAAATCTACAGAGAGCGACACACCGGGCCTTGCCTGACATGCTGATTTTCCTTTTAAACCATCTGTTAAATCATCCTGGCTTGCAACATATTAGACATTATAAATGCCCCTAATTTTTCAAAGCAGTGCACAAGGATTCAGCTGCTTGGCTTTGAGCGGGTGCAGTGCTGTCCCACCCCAGCCATTGAGAGACATTAAACACTTCCACAGCTCGGGTAATGCTGCTTTTTTGTCAGCCTGGCAGTGCACAGCATCTTTCAATCTGGCTTAAAGGGCCACTGGAGGGATGCTCCAGCGGTGCAGGATCCTGGAGCGGCACAGAGCTGCCACAGTCCCCCCTGGTCCCCTCCTGGTCCCCTCCTGGTCCCTCCTTGCAGCTCCAGTGCCCACCCAGACCCTGGAAAACCTTGTCCCACTGTCCAGCAGCTCCGTGATCCCAGCTGAGCAGCTGCTCTTGGGCCCAACACAGTGAATTCCAAGTCTTTCAGGAGCACCCTGGGGTTTGCTCAGCCCGGTGCGAGGGGAGAACCAAAATCTGTTCAGTTGTGTTTGCAGCAGCGCCTGGGGGTGGAGGATGAGGCCCCTGGGATGGAGCTGGGCTGGGGGAGGGATGTCCCACAGGGCTGAGTGCCTTTCCCATGGATTGTGCAGAAGTTCTGGTGAGGAGCAGTGTGGGAAGGATGCTCAGGGCACCCCACATCCCCAAACACCAGGAACAGGAGCGCGATGAGAGCCCTTCCCACTCCCATCCATTTATCCTAATCCTCCTCCTGGCACTTTGGGTCTTTCTCCCCAATAAATTTATCTGCCACACGAACTGCAATTTGCTGATTTACCACTGTCTGATTATGGAGGGAAGAAGGGGGGAGCTGGCCCTGGATCCATCCTTCCCCACGCCTGGATGTGGGACCTGCCTCCGGATCCATCCTTCCCAACCACCAGGTGCTGCTCCCTAATGCAGCCCTGCTGCTTAATCTTGAGCAGTGGTACAGCCTTGGATCACAAATTAAAGGCCTTGTCAATACTGGGAGACTTTAAAAAAAAGAAAAAAAAAAGGTTAAGGAAGGTTAGACTTGAGCCATAAAACCTCTGGCAGCATTCCCCTCAGTCTGCACTGTTTTTCTGAAGGGAAATGTGGAGCATCATTATGAAACCACACATGCTGATTTCTTTGCAAAACACCCTCAAGGATCCCAACGAAGAATTGATAACATGATTCCAATGAAGTCCAGCTCAGAAAAAGATCAAATCCATTGTTTGTGAGGCTGCTTGGCTGCCCTGGGCGCTGGCGAGGCACTGGGAGGCTTTGTCAGGCTCTGACATGAGAAAGGAAAATCTCCTTGATGCTGAGCTGCAGCGAGGGATGCTGTGCTTCTGAAAGAACAAAAATCAGGGTACAAGACGTGTTTGAAAGTCTCCAATCACTTCACGTAGGAGGGCAGGGCTGGATGGGATATTGGGCAGGAATTGTTCCCTGGGAGGGTGGGCAGGCCCTGGCACAGGGTGCCCAGAGCAGCTGTGGCTGCCCCTGGATCCCTGGCAGTGTCCAAGGCCAGGCTGGACATTGGGGCTGGGAGCAGCCTGGCACAGTGGGAGGTGTCCCTGCCCATAGCCAGGGTGACACTGGATGGGATTTGGGGTCCTTTCCCACCCAAACCATTCCAGGATTCACTCAACGCATGCTGTGTGTTCCCAGGGATGAATTTTATTATTTATCAAAGTGCCACGTTTGGACTGACCTGATTTTGTCCCTGATTTGTAGCCACAGACCCTGGGCTTGTGTTCCTTGCTGTCGGTGATTAAGGGTAAGGAGGCATTTTAGGGAAGTCAGCAGCAAACCATCATTTCTTCCTCCTCCACATGACGGATTTATAAACTTCCAACAAAATTTTGCTCCATCCTGCTGTATTTAACCTTCAGATGTGTCTTTCTAGCAGGCAGGGAACAAAATATTCCAGCTGCTATGAAAGATAATCATTAAGGTGATCTAACTCCAAAGATCAATAATATCTCTCCAGGACTCTTCAAGGGTTTCTGTGATATCTTCTCTCTCATTAAAAATCATATTAAAAGATCCTGTTCAGGTAAAGGGGGATTTGATAATTTCTCCAACATTATGGAAAAAGTTTTATGAAACGTTTGCTCATCTGAACAATACTTGGATGAAATAACTTATTAAAAATGAACAGGTTAATATGTATTTATTACACTTAGGCAGTTTCTGAGAATATCACTAATTATGTTATAATTATATTATAATACTAATTATAGTAACTAGGGATTGACTTTCCTTTTAAAGATACACATTACAGAAGACAGAGTCACTCATTTACGGAAAAAATATTTGTAGTTTAACACATATATTCAATTAAATTTTCATTTTAATTAATTTATTTGACCAAAACAGCAACAAACTGGAGTCAGGAAGGACCATCCACTGTGACTATTCCTTACCTGGAAACACAGCTGAGGGTAAGGATGGGGATAGGGATGGACAATTTTCCTGATATGTGGCAAATATTTCAGAGAATCCCAGACTGGTTTGGGTGGGAAGAGACCCCAAATCCCACCCAGTGCCACCCCTGCCATGGCAGGGACACCTCCCACTGTGCCAGGCTGCTCCCAGCCCCAATGTCCAGCCTGGCCTTGGGCACTGCCAGGGATCCAGGGGCAGCCACAGCTGCTCTGGAATTCTTGCACCCCTATATAAATTTTTTTCCAGGTCTGTTGCCCTTTTCCTTCTCAGCTCAGCTTGGCTGACCCAAGAAAAATTTGATTTTTGATTAAAATAAATATAAATTACAGATAGCGATGAGGAAAGACAGAGGGGCTCAAAGAAAACTGGGAGAGCCAAATCCTGCAGCCAAGATTTGCCTCTCAATTACAAACCCTCTGCCACAACAATTTCTACGCTTATTTTAGACTCATAGCTCTATTTGGCCACTGCTGAAAAACAGTTAAAATATAAATATTATGAAGAGAAAGGAGTCTATGGCCCTGAAATCCTCAGTGAGCAGATTTGCTGTAGAAATCAATGACATTTTTACCTAATCACTTTTCAAACAAAGCCACGTTTTTGATTAAATCCTGTGCACGGCCACAAGGCTCTCGCTGCTTTTCAAGCTAATCAAGTGTTACACTTCAGACAGAGGAAAATATTGTATTTCATTTCTACACCTCCTTTGTCCATGACAAGGCTATAAAATTTCTGCTTTTTCAGCCTTACAACTCTTGCANAAAAAAAAAAAAAAAAAAAAAAGACAAGCTGTTTAACACTGAGGATTTTAGAGAAATTTAAATATAAACCTAAAACTTATAAGAAAATACTCTTTATTTTAAATTTTTAACACTTTTTCCTCCCAGTAAATCACTCAGTGGCTGCTGTTCCTAGAAAAACTTTATTTATAACAGAACTGTACCTGTGCCAGATTAACATGTTCGTCCCTCTGTTCCATCAAAGCCCAAATGCTTCAAGGAGCACAATTTGCATCAAGATCCCTAAATATTCAGGGAATCTGTCTGATGGAATTTGGGTGGGTTTAGTGTATCTCAGGTACTTCGGTGTCCACAATGTTTGGGAACAGATTTCTGGCCTTTCAGTGTCTCTTTGATCCCACAGAAACCTTATCCTGGAGAGAAGCAGGGACAGGACAGACTGAGGACACCATGAGGAGAGCAGCAGGAACAGGGCTGAGCTCTGGTCACTCCTCCAGGAACCTCCTGGGAACTTCAGTGGGAAAAGGTGACCCTCCAGACCTCCTCCCTGCATCCAGTGGGGTGCCAACATCTGCCCAAGGTGCCACTCTGAACCATTCTGGCTGGAAAAAAAGGGAAAAAAATGCTAATATTGCTGCCATGAGACACACGTCACTCTAATAACACAGTAAATACCCATAATGTTCAGCAGATTTTTTCTTGTATCTGTTGTTTTATGTTTGGAGATTGGATAAAAGGAGGAAAAGGAGAGGTGGGGACAAAACCTGCAAATTGGGACGTGGATGCTTCAAAAAAGAGCCACAGATGCCCTTCAAACGCATCCTCGTTCCTGGTGCTGTGCAGATTTAGGGAAAACTCTTGTCTGTCCATGCAAAGAGCAGCAGGAATTTGTCTCCAGTTTCTGTCCCTGCTGTGGAGCTGATGGGACACAGTTGCTGTTCCCAAGGAAAGGTAGAAACAAAATCAGGAATTGAGCAAATTTTCCCCTGTCCTGAACTCAGGGCTGGGCTGGACCCTGAGACAGCAAAGCACATGGTGAGGCAGCCCAGAGCATGTGAGGGATAACTGAATTCCCTCCAGTTGTTTAGGAAAAAAAGGGGGGAAACGTGAAATTTCCAAGGAATTAAAAAGAGAAGAGGAAGAGACATTGGCTCGCAAAGCAACCGTGAAGAGGATTTAAAAATCCAGCGAGGAGTTTCGCCCAGCTGTGTGGGATAAAACTGTAAGTTCAGCAGAACAGAGCAAAGCTGATCTGGAATAGTTTTAAATGTCTTTTCCCTCATAACTAGATTATTCAGTACAATGTCATTTGCTGCCACTGACATTTTCTTTAAAGTCATAAAGGCCTACATAGTAATAAAAGGGCTCAGAATAAAATTAGGAATATCATGTATAAATTATCTTTAACCTTAGCTTCATTTGGACTGTGACTTTTTAGACCTGATCAATTTTCATGAAACTATCCACATAAAACTGTGAAAAAATATTTGATCCTTGGCTCTCATAAAGCTCCTGTAACAAGCCTGGTACTTTCTTGATACTTAATAGTGCTGTTGGTGTCTGTCTCTGTGGGCAATTCTATAAAAGCAGGGATAATGTCTGAGGTTTAATGCAATTTCTCGGAGCATTGTTATGGAAAACATGTACCCAGCTACACACATTTTGTGTTATTTGTACATAGCACACGTTTATCCAATCGCTGATTAGTTTCAAAGAGGGAACAGACAACTTTTGGTGGGTTTTTATCCCCCCACACTCTTTATGAAGGACAAGCTGTTGTGAGATTTTTGAGGTTAATTTTTCAGCACAGCCCCTCTAATAATGTTGAAATTGTGGAAGTATCCTTGCGTGCTCTGTGAATGGGAAGGAGATTGAATCAGAGAGTGTCTGATATTTTAACCAAGAAGTTTCATACTCACATTGAACACCTTTTAAAACATTCTGTAGATGATATTGTGCACTCCAGAGGTGCCTGGAGAAGAGGTAGAGGCAGCTTTGAACAATGCTCGTCCTCTCCCTGATGGGGAATTTGTTGCCAAAATATGCTGGCAGCCAAAATCAGTGGCAGTGGCTGAGAAGGTTAATTATGACTCGAGGAAACAATAAAATCCACATTTCAGTTCCACCACGTGTTTAAATCAGAAGCAAAGTGGAAAGTGTCGAGCAGCTCCTGCATGCCCTCGTCTCTGCAGGGTGAGGGGCTGATGTTCCAGGGGGAAGAACAGGCAACTCCTGATGTCTTTGACCTCTAACAAGCCATTAAGGGGTTTAAGGGATATAAAAGGGTGGCACCAGCTGGAGGAGGTGCTGGCCATGGTTGGCTGCTCATCCATGCCCAGGTGAGCACTTGCTGTGGGGGAGGATCTGGGCGCCTGCAAGCAGAGAGGGAATATCAGGGCTCCCTTGCCTGGCTGGGATGGGAAGCTGCCGGGCTGGTATCCATCCCAAAATTACTAAAACTCCATGGACCTTTCATCCAGGGCGGGCACAGATCTGTATAAATGCAGGTTTACTCCTGAGGAAACTAAAGTTGCTTTCAACTTCGTGTCTGAGAGCGTGGGTGCATAAAAATGCTCTTTCCAAGGGAAGTTCTGTGTTGGTGTCCTTCTCATCCTGGTGCTCTCTGGTTGTCACCCTAACACCACTGGCTGTGTTTTGTTCTGTTCTGAAATTAGAATTAATCAGGAGCTGGACTGTGAGGTGCCCAGGTTAACCTTTCCTCACATGTGTCATATTTTATGTACTAATAGAAATTCCTGTGAGTGGTGTTATTTGGAGAGCCTGACAGCAGGATAAAAGCCAACTGCTCAGCACTGCTGTTTATTTCCTGGAAAAGGGATTTCTAAGAGAGAGGGGGAATGGCATAGAGAGGAAATTAATTTCATCTATTTCAAGGTAGCAAGTGGGAATCACATGTGGTTTTTAAATCTCTTGGAGGTCACACTCCACCACATATTCCTGTTCGGGGCAAGGCACGGTGGTGTGGCTGATTTGGGCTCAAGGGCTGATTTTGGCTGAAGCCACTGCCCTGCCTGACACCACCACCACCTCTCTGACCTCCTGTGTGGTCATGGGCAAAGCCTCTGACCCTGCCTGGGTTCTGCCTGGGATGTGGAAGAAGCACAGCCCTGCTTCACTGCTGCGCATGGCTGGGCTCATTAATGATGGCAAAATGCTCTAGTATTGTCACAGAATTCCTGAATGCTTTGGACTGGAAGGAACCCTAAAGATCCTCTCATTCCCCCCCCTGCCATGGCAGGGACACCTCCCACTGTGCCAGGCTGCTCCCAGCCCCAATGTCCAGCCTGGCCTTGGGCACTGCCAGGGATCCAGGGGCAGCCACAGCTGCTCTGGGCACCCTGTGCCAGGGCCTGCCCACCCTCCCAGAGAACAATTCCTGCCCAATATCCCATCTAAACCTACCCTATTTCACTTTGAAGCCATTTCCCGTTGTCCTGTCTCCCCATCCCTTGTAAATTGTCTCTCTCCATCTTTCCTGTCAGCCCCTTCAGGCACTGGAAGGCCACACTGAGGTCACTCTGAAGCTTTCCCTTTTCCAGGCTGAGCAATCCCAGCTCTCCCAGCCTTTCCTCCCAGCAGAGCTGCTGGATCCATCCCTCAGATCCTCCCGGTGCCCTCCTGGGCTTGCTCCACATCCTGGCTGGGATGAAGGCTCCTCTCTGGGCACCTCTGTTCCTCACCAGTCCTCAGACAGCTCAGCATTTCCATAATGGTCAGAAAATGAGTTTTTCTGCCCACTGCTAATTAACAAAGAGCAAAGCAGCTCCACAACGAGTGCTCTGCCTCGCCGTGGGCTGAAGCCTGTTCATCCCATCCCCTTGGATGAAGGAGGAGGTTTCCCTGGTAGTCTGAAGGCCCCTAAATCACTGCTGTATTTCATGGCAGCCCTTGAGCACGAGATGGAGTGGGTGAACATATGTTTACATTGCTGATGGCTTTGAACTATAAGTTCTGCTGCATATTAATGGCGTATTTATGCATGGTAATTTAGTGTGCACGAGTCATTTATCTAATAAAATGTTAATTACTAGTTACTAGGTATATTTATTTACAAATTGCCGTGGAACTTACAAAGGAAATTTCATCCTCTGGTCTTTTTTCAGGGAGAGGTTCTCCACCTCTTCTTAATGCGATCTTTTCCATGAAAAGGAAAATTTCTTGATGCTGGATGTTCTCTGTTGTTCTAGCAACATGTTCCAGCTCCTCTGCATCCCAAATCACAATGTGAGTAACTCTAAAGGATAAAAATCTTCCCACAGGATCCGACCATTCAAAACAGGTTTGGGAATCTTATCTGAAACAAAAGAGGGAATGTGAAATGCAGAGTTTACAGTCTCTAATTGATGATTTTTTTCATTCTGTGATGATGGGAATTAGACACTCATCCTCCTAAAGGGCTCTATGGGATCTGTTGTGGTTTTATGGCGTGGTGGGGGGAGGTCAGAATTAATAGGTCAGACCCCAAGCCCTGCATGTCCTGTGTTTACTGAGAATCCTGCTGGGGAGGAGATTTCTGGGACAGAGACTTTGGAGAGAGGCAGGAGGTGTGGAAGGGGAGGTGTGAGGGAGCTGTGGATCTGCAGCTCTCTATCCCCCAAATCAGTTTTCCATCCTGTGACGCTGCTCTGGCTCTGAGGAGTGGTGAAGCTGAGGATTTAGGGTTGCATTTCCCAGTTTCCACAGACTGCTCAGATTTACAGCCCAGCTTTCCCATGGATACTCCATTGTCCTGCCAAGTGGAGGACCACAGGGGTCCTCGCTCCAAAGCAGCAACCTTTTTTAGTTTTCCCAGCTGAAAATCAGCCCCTGTCCGAAGGAAATCCTCTGATTTGGGGCACAAATACATCAAGAAGAATCATGAGCATCTCTAAATATTGCAATGTAGATGCATATTTTTAAGAAAATCCGGCATCAGAGCAGCAGAATTATGGCAGCAGGATGAAATCTTTCATGTTTTATAGTATTGGTCCAGCAGCATTATAACCTCACCCTCTCCAGAAGGCTTTAAATCCTCATATTTATAATATGTTGATGCAATTTTAGTTTTCTATCGGACAGCAGATCCTAGCAGTTATGGTTAAGCTCCTCTTTGCTTTTTGCACTCATATTTATGGAGATTGAACTTGCAAACTGGTCAGCACTTAAACAATCTCACTGGCTGGGTAACAAGAGGTTTCAGCCCAGCGAAAAAGTGCCTTGGCAAATCTTACACTTTTTATTATGACCTTTTTCATGCTAACTTGGTGTTCCTCAAAGTAGAACCACAGGAGCTGACGGAGATGTTTCTAACAGTGCAACATTTGGTCACTTGTGATTAATTTTTTAAAATTCTCTTTTCTAATATTTTTTTTTGCTTTGGTGCTGGTGTCAGCTTTAACAAATCAGGGCCAGGCTGGACATTGGGGCTGGGAGCAGCCTGGGACAGTGGGAGATGACCCTGCCATGGCAGGGCTGGCACTGGGTGGGCTTTGGGGTCCATTCCCACACAAACCATTCCATGATTCCATGATTCTGTGCCTGTTAATGTGCACCCAGGGCCTTGTGAAAACGCTGTGGGAAAGAGCTTATCCGTGGTAGGTGGGATGGAGTTTGGGGTGGCAACAAGACCCAAGTGCTGCCCCAGTTTGGATTCCTGGCACAATCCCTGGGAGGATGTGGGCACAGCTCTGGCGTGCCCTGAGCATTCAGAATCTTTACACAGCAAGGAAGGTGCCTGGTACCTTTTGGGATGTGCAGGGAGCTGTTGTGAGCTTTCCAAACACTTCTGAGCAGCAAAGGGAATCGAGCAGAAAAAGGGTTTCTGGAGGCGGTGAAAATTATACATGAACGCATCAGGCTGGCCAGCAAAGTTTATGATGTTCAAAAGCGCCCAGCCTGTTGAATTTCATAAGTTGTCTCTGTTCAGAGTAAATATTTTATGTATGCACATCCATAGATGGCATCTAAAATTTTGGGGAAGGGAAGGATTTGTGCCTGAACAAAAATAGTTGTTTCTGTTTGGTCTTGTTCCTTGGATATTAAGAGAAGAAATATGCTCTAAGAAAAAGCAGAGTTTGCATGAAAAATCTCCCAGCACCTCCCATATTCTGGCTGGCTGGTCCCTGCCTCTTGTAGACCAGCATCACTGTGATCTTGGTATCCCAAAAAAAAAAAGGGAAAAAAAATGATGCAGAAGCCTGAGCCTCTACATTTTCCTTTAGCACAGACAGGGTTTCAGAAATCAGAGTGTCCTCCCTGGGCTTCAGATAGAGTAGAGGGTAAAAGATTTCAAAGGCAGTTTTAATGAAAGAGAAGTACTGAAAGGGAGAGCACAGGGAGCAGTGACACTATAGTTCTGCTAAATTTTACATTTAAACTAAGAGGCTAATCATAATTTATTCTGTCAAAGAAATGACCTATATGTAAAGAAGACAAAATACGACTTGATGATTAGAGACTTGAAGAAATATCCTCTATAGTTGTGTCAGTACTGCGTGTTACTCTATACGTAATCTAAAGCAGTGTTTGAAATTTCTCCTAATTAAGTTTGGAACCCGGACCACGAGGTCCTTGGGGAAATGCTGAGTGTGTTGTGGGGATGTGGCAGCTTCCCTGCACTGCCACTTCTGATGGCACATCCCAGTTAAAGCTTTTTTAAACCCTTCCAGCCCTGGGAAGTGGGGAGGGCTGGGAGAGGGAGGGTTTCTTGCAGGTGACTGGGAAAGATGCCCAGAGATATCCTGGTGGAGGACCAGGAGGCTGCTGGCAGTGGGAGTTGCCTTTCTATTGCCCAAAGAAGTCATTTCTCTAAAGAGTCCGGGGCGAATTTCTTTATTTTTCTATTTATAGTCATGCTGCTTGGCAGATAATTTGTTGTGGTGGCCTCAGGGCAGTAGAAAAGTGCAATTCTTGGTTGGGTCTCAGCTCAAGCAGAGCACCACGGATTGTGTTGCTCAGGTGGAGAGGTCTTGGCTCTCAACAGCAGCATCCCAGAGCAGAGGAATCCATTTGGGGTGTTTGTAGCTCAATAAACACACAAGATGTTCAACTACTTACAAAGCTTTCCAGAAGCTGGAGGATATCCTGATGAGGCAGAGATGAAACAGGAAAAATTACCTCTTTGATGTCCAGAGCACTTCCCTCTTCTGTGGTGGCACATAAATTTGCCATTAAATCCCAGGTACCAAAAGGAAGAGACTCAGTTGTGTTTGTGGTGGGGGAATCTGAATCAAATGAGAAAGTGAAATTAAAGCTGAACCCAAACTTGGTGTTGGTGTGAAAAGTAAAATTCTATTCTATTTAAAGGGAAACAAACTTGTTGCATTAAACAATTAAAATCACTCAGAGGTGTTACACCATCACAGATTCCTCCAAATCCAGTGTGAAATATCAAATTATTTTTTCCTTCTAGAAATTAAAACAGAAGTCTAGGTAATTTTGGTTTTTCCCTAATTAAAACAAATAAGAAGAGAATTATTTTGGTCCATTGATATTCCTGCAGGATGATCTAATAATTTCTTTATTTAGTTTTTTTTCTCTTTGCGCAGAGGATGAGGATAAAAATTAATGTACAATGAGCATAGGACCATTTGGAAGACAAAAAAACCCCAAACCCCAAAACATTGCAAATAATGAGAAATGAATAATGAAAACACTTTTTCAAAGCGTTGATGAGGTTCCACAGCACTCCATGAGCAGATTCCACTTCAGTCCAAAGAGCCATAAGAAAAAACACAATTGTTAAAACATGAATTTTCTTCTCTTATGGAGGTGTAGAACCCAGGTCCCTCTGCCTCTTGCTCAGGGGATGCCCAAAATTCTCTCAGGCTCTAAATCCTTAATTTGACATCAAATATTGAAGTTGTCTCCTGCACTGATTCCCAGAGATCTACCCAGGAAAATCAAGTTTCTCTGGAGAAGATTAATATAATTTTGTCCTGCTCTGCAGGTGCTGAATTTACTTTGAGTCCATTTCTCTAAGTTTGGTTTTTTAAAATTTATTTTTCTTCTGTCTTAAATAGCCACTTGCTCTTTTCCAAAACTCAGAATATTCTCCCTGTTCCTGTTTTGTATCTCACAGTGGAGATACAGAAATAGCAGGTGTTCCAAGGAGAATATAATTGTTTTACTCTATGCCAGTGGATTTCCTCTCTTTATCGGTATCAAATTTTCAGCAGGTCCATTCCTGCCATTAGAAATCCGAAATCAACACTTAAGGCTCATTACTCAAATGAAATAATTATTTTAATTTTTTTCCATACATAATACATTAAATGTTGCATACATTTGCATATCAAGGAGAATCTTGATTGCAAAAAAAAAAAAGATATCCATCCCCTAGTTATCATAAGATTGTTGTTGCTACAAGACCATGGGAGGTGAGTATGCAGAAGTTATGGTTGCCCAGCAACTATAATGGCACAATTTACTGCCTAAGTATTGCAGATTTAAAAAAAAAAATACAAAGAATCGCTGGCAACATCAACAATCACCATGTTATTGCTCTTCCCCAGTAAGAGAATTATATCCTGTAATGAAAATTATTCAATATAAGGTCTGTGATATTGTATTAATTTTCTAAAATGTATTTGACTTGAATTTACTCGCAGTTTCTCAGTACTCCCTAGGATCATTATAAGATCATCACTGGAAGCCAACTATTTGAGCATTATAAAAAGATTTTGCAAAGAGGATGGAAAGAATTAAGGATGGCAAGTTATCTCCCATTTATATTGTTCCCAGATTTTAAAAGAAGGAAATCCAGCCCACGTTGCAGGAGGCAACTTGCCAGCAGAGGAAGATGGAACCCTGCTTTTTCTTTTTGGGGCTCTTGGGAATTTGGATTTTGCTTCTCTTTTCAACTGGAGATGGTATTTTGGGCACAGGGCTCAGCGCTCCTGGTGCATGGAGATGAAATCCAGGTCAAGGATGGAGGTTTGCCTCGGAATTGAGATGCACCTGTCCAGCTGGACCGAGCTGGGACCGCTGGTGTGGGTTTTGATAAGATTAATGGCTTTAAAATTGAATGAGATGAAATCAAATTATGCATTTAATCTGTACGGCAGGGGAAAAGCAAACTTAAAAAAATTAAGGCTTCAGCCTCATGTATATCAAGTCCTTCCATGGGAATTGTTTGAGGAGGTTTGATTGAATCTATAAACCTTGAGCAAAATCCTGGGTTTTCCTGGGAGGCAGAGCGTGGTCTGTGGGTAACAGCCTGGCAGTGGTCCCATGGTGGGGCTGGAGCGTTGGGAATGGGGCCTGGCAGAGCTACAGGGGCATCCCAAGGGATTTGGGATGTGCAAAGCCTTGCTCCAATTGCTGCCAGAGGAAGCTGGGGGGAGAGAGCTCACAAGGCATGAGGTAGATACATGATACACTGCGCTGTGTATTTCTCTGAGCTAAACCAATATGTATTTCAGGTTATTTAAAGAGTTGTCCATGGTTATCTGAGTGATTGGAGCCTAAAAAGGTTATTAGAAACCTTTGTGCCTTTCTCCCTGACTGTCCCAACTTCATGCAGTTTGCATGTGTCTATAAACACTCACCAAGGTTTCAGCTCGTTCTTAGTAAGGGTGGTAATTAATGTTGGCTAAACATTGGTCTGATGAAGCTCTTTAGACGTAAATCTTCCTCTCACTCATGCCAGCATTGTTCAGGAATCTGCACAATTCACTTTGATGGAATCATGGAATATCCTGAGCTGGAAGAGACCCACAGAGATCATCAATTCCAGCTCCTGTCCCTGTACAGACCCCCAACAACCCCACCCTGGGCATCCCTGGCAGTGCTGCCCAAACTCTCCTGGAGCTCTGGCAGCCTCGGGGCTGTGCCCATTCCCTGGGGAGCCTGGGCAGTGCCCAGCACCAGCTGGGGGAAGAATCTTTCCCTAAAATCCAACCTGAACCTCCCCGGGCACAGCTCCAGTCGTTCCCTGGGTGCTGTTACTGCTGATGGCATCATGGTGTTCTCATCCTGGTGATTTAGGTAACAATCCATACCCTTCCATGTGCAGTGGGAGAGGAGAATTTGCACATATCCAGTGAGCCTGGTGCCACATTTTTGCAGCAAACTGGGACATTTGGCACGTTTCACCTGCTGGTGGGAAAAGCTGGACGGATGCCTCCGTGTTTTCTTAAGTCATAAAAATGATCGTATCTAGAGGGATCTGCCTCAATTTTGCATGCATCTCAAACCCTGGCAACCTCAAAGTTTGGCCAGGTCTTGTTTCAGCTCAAGTGCAGCTCGTGTTTCTGCAGTTTGCCAAGTCTGTCTAGGAAATGAAAATAGAAGAAGCTTTTAAAACATATGGAACTGGAGCAGAGTGGATTTTACCTTGGATTTATGCATCGACTATTACACCTTGGGCAGAGAAATGAACTGGAGATCCTCTGCAGTGCTTTAGTGTTTATGTGAGTCCAGAAGAGCTGCACCAAGGCTGCCAGAGCTCCAGGACTGTTTGGACAATGCTCTCAGGCACAGGGTGTGATTTTTGGGGTGTCTTGTGCAGGCACAGGAGTCGAACTCAATCCTTGTGCATCCCTTCAAACTCAGGACATTCCATGGTTCTCCTCTTGCCCTTAGCTGAGGAAAAGAATTATTTTCTGCCCTGTTGGAGGCTGTGAAATCCTTGTTTCCCCCCACTCACTTTGGAGTGCTGCTGGTCAGGATTTCTTTCAGAGGAGCTTTAAAAGGAGAGGAGGATATCTTGGCTCTTGGCCACGAGTCCAGTGCAGCTCCAAAAGGTGATGCCCAAGCCGAGGATGCTCCTGTCCCTGCCAGTGTGTGTCCCTCCTGGCTGGAATGCTTCCCAAGAGACTGCCAGCTCTAATTCCTATGAATACAACACTTCCTGGACATGCAGTGGGATACTTGAGGAAATCCAGACAATAACACACCCAAAGAGCCCAAATAAGACTAATAATCATTATAAAAGGAAATTAGAGAAGGCAGCACCAGCATTAAGAGAGTGTCAAGAAAAGGACCTGAGATGATTTCGCTTTTCCTAATTGGGATGTGATCCTAAAATATCTGGATCATGTCGATCACATCATGACAAATTCAAATCCCAGCTGTCAGGATGGCTCTGGTCAGGTTTGTAAATATTTTCCAGGGGGTGTCTTTAAATCCCATTTCATTTTAGACTATTAGACATCCACTTATACATGTGGAGAGCTTTCTTTTTTTCATTTTACTTTTTTTTTTTTATTGCTGAACTATTTGGCTTCTCTGTTAGGGCCAATATAAGGGTTAATTAGGTAATTTTTATTTGGGTTGCAAATCCCCAGTGCCTAATCCTAATTATTCAGAATTAACACCTACTATAAAAAGTCTATTTCATAACTTTTTTTTTCCTGGCACGATCGCAAACACAGTTTTGCAAGAAAAATATGTTTCTAATAATATACTATCATTTCCATGTTTTAGTGTAATAATTAAGGTAGCCCTAATTCATGTCTAAAATCTAATTTTCATAAATGAAGCATCATCTAAATATTTAATTGCAATGAGCAGGGATTTCAGAGCAGGTGTTTTAGGAGCTGGTGGATGTCCCTGACGTTGGCAGATGGGTTTGGAGGTGAAGCAGTAGATGCTGGTGGGGTTCACAGTGGGTGAAGCTCCTCACGGGTCAGGGTGATACAGGTGACTCTGAAGCCCTTCCTCATCCCTTTGCTTCACCCTCAGGGGTGGCTGAGGTCCCTTTCTGCATGATGCCAGAAAAACCAGCTCAGAATCAGGCTCTGGTGAACCACAGTTTAACCACTTGCACATGGTGTGTGGTTTCCACAACAGCTTTCAGTTAATGGGATGCAGTTTTCTCTCATTGTAGGTTTCTGATTTGTGATGTGTGCACCTCCAGAGATCTTCAGAGAATGTTAAGGGACCCTAAGGATCACCTATTTCCACCCCTGCCATGGCAGGGACACCTCCCACTGTGCCAGGCTGCTCCCAGCCCCAATGTCCAGCCTGGCCTTGGGCACTGCCAGGGATCCAGGGGCAGCCACAGCTGCTCTGGGCACCCTGTGCCAAGGCCTGCCCACCCTCACAGGGAAGAAATACTCCCTAATATCCAAACTAAATTTCCCCTCTTTCAGTTTGCACCCATTGCTCCTTGTCCTCTCACTGTGCCTCCCTCCCCTGCTCCCCACAGGACTTTGGATGCAGCCCAGGACTCCTCTCACTGCTGGCTCATGAGGAATTTTTCATCAGCCATCACCCAACCTCTCCAGCCTGCCCAGGTCCCTCTGGATCCATCCCTTCCCTCCAGCCTGTGACTGCCCCACAGAGCTTGGTGTCACCAGAAAATTCATCAAAGCTCCTTTGACCCCACCAGCAGCGAGGTGGAACTTTACAAACCCCAGTACCAACACCTGAATGCCTCTGCTTCGAAATTCCTGGCCAGACTCCAGTCAGAACCAGTTTCCCCAGCAAGGATGCTCAGCTGGTAGCACCTACCCCAGTCAGGAGGGCTGTGGAGGTTGGGCACAAGCACCCTGAACCTCCTGGCTCCCACCACCCCCAAAACCCCTCTGGCTGCTGCACCTCTGTGGGTCAAAGCAGGGTGATGTGTGGGAAAACAAACAGGATTACACACACAAGGAATAATGCTTAGACAGGTTGCCAATATCGTGTGGAAAGGCCAATTTACAGCTCAGGAGAGAGGGTTCTGGTGGTGGGAGATGCTCAGGGCTGGCTGGGAAAGGCAGGTTCTTGTGCTGGTGCACTGCACGGAGAGCAGCTCCCTGCCAAACCCAAACCCTCAGCTCCAGATCCCTGCAGGTCGGAGCAGGGATGTGGAATCCAAGGATTTGCCTCTAAATCTCCACACTGTGCACTAAAAAATGCCAGAGATGTAATCTGCTGAGCCTCCCCGTTGGGGTGAGGATGGAGCTCCAAACCGCACTGGAGGAGAGCAGAAACCTCATCTGTGGTCCTCACTCATGCTGAGGTGTTTGGCAGCTTCTGATGTGGGATGTTGAACTCAGATTTGGGGGAATTTTTCTTCACTGGAAGCAGTGAGAGGTTAATAAAAATTCTTTGAGGTTGGATCTCTACCTAATATGCTGTAAGAAAGACATCCTGGAGATTTGGCTACGTTGTCACTTTTTATTCCCTTCATAATTTTAAAAGGGCGAGTTTTTTAAAATACTTGTTTATTGGTGATTCATGAAATTGTGTATTCATTAAGCCCACTTAAAAAAAAAAAAGGAGGTAAAAATATAGAGATTTTTACACTTAATGCTGAGCAGAGCTCAGGTTCTCTCAGTAGTGAATTTGGGGTGGAGGGGGAGGAAGAGAATGGATTTATTTTACCCGTAACTTGCATTAATAAACATTTATTTTTAAAAATTTCTCATTTTCTCTGTCTGTGAAATGAATTCAAATGAACACATTAAATAAGCAGGTTGTCCAGGGAGGATTTAGATCAGTTTTCAACATTTACAGTAGATTTTGCCTTCTATCTGTCCTTTGATGTCCCATCCCATTCCAAGGGGTGGGCTGGGAATGAGCCTTGAGGTGCTGGAAATTCAGAGAGGACTTTCTTCTTTGTCTACCACCAATGGCAAACTCCTCAGACCCCAAAAAATCAGAGGAGAGCCCTCATGGTGTCTCAGCAGGAACCCCTTGGCCACCCAGACCTCCACTCCGAGGGAGATTCCCAAGACTGGGGATTTTTTTTGGGATGAGCTCCAACAGCTGCATGAAATCTGACTTGAAGTTTGGCAGGGAGAAAGCCTTCAGGCTGGAGAAGGGCCTTTTCTGGCCCCACAAAATGTCTCCCAGCTTTAACTGAGTTATAAACTGGTTTCCAAAACCCCCTTTGCCTTTTTTTTTTCCTGGAGTTTCCCTCCCCTGGTTCCCAGGTCACAGATGGGTTTTATGAAATTCCAATGAATCCTGACCCTGACCTTGGGGCCCAACACCCTAATCCCTGTATCTTCTCCCAGCATCCCTTAACATCCCCAGGTGCCTGCACAGGGAGAAGATTTCCATGTTTTCCCAGGAAAAAGAAGGTGAGCAAGAGTGGAAGACAGAGAAAAACAAAGGGAGCTGGACACGAGAAATCAACATTATTTTAAACAGCTCTGCCTAAGGTGGTTTGCTTCATAAATATTCCCTTAGAAATGAAACAAACCAGGAAATTACAGAGAAATATGTTAAAAGGAAGTTATTTGGTTTGGATAGGCAGGATCTGGATGTTCAGGAATGCCAGATTTACAGTTACACATGTCTGCAACCCCATTCCTGCTCCCAGGAGCACGTGCATTACGATCCAATCTTTAACTACATAACCACGTAATATTTTCCCATTCCCTCTCTTTTAATATTAGAAGTTGGATACAGAAGTGGGAAGAACCAGGATTGCACAGGCGATGGCAAAAATGTCGTTTCTTAACTTTCAAGTGCTTGGCTTTGCAACTTAAATAACTTTCTTCAAATGTAATTTTTTCGTATGTAATTATATATATCCAGTGCTGAACGCTGGAAAGCAGTGGGGATTACTGGGAAGCTTTTGGAAACTCCTTAATTTCCTTCTAGCAACGAATAGGAGACAGTGCTGTGTTCACTGTAGATTTCCCAATGAATTCCTCTTTTTTTTTTCTTTTTTTTAAAAAATATGTACAGTTCTGAACAAACAACCAAAGAAACTGGGTCAGGAAAAATTGTAAATAATTATTCTTATTTTTTTATCATTAAATACACAGGCGGAATAGGACGTTGCTGGAGCCAGGAGTGAGTTTAATGCTGAAGAAATCGGGTTTTAATGAACATATGCTGACATGGCCTCACAATCTTGCTTCATCTCCCCTATTAACTTCCTCTGCACCCAGGAAACCTTTGGCTCACTGCCTAAGTAATAGGAGAATAATTAGAGTAGTAATTGAAGAATGCCAAGTCAAACTTCCAAGGAATTTATCTTTAACAACCACTCTGAAGTGTGTTTCCTACACTGCCTGGCATGGAGGTTCTTAAAGAATCATTTTGCGTGATTCCAAGAAAAAATAGTGGGTCTGGTAGCCATCAAAATAAACTTGTTATGCCTTGTAAAACAGAAATAAATGTCTTTGGGGAAAGTGGAAATTATTCTTTAATACTCCCACCCTATTGTTGGCCAGCCCTACTGTTCCTCTTGAGTGGGGCTGGATATATAATCTGTCAACTACTTTTATCCCACAGGATTAAAAGGCTGGAATAATAGATTTAACCTAGAATTTACTTGCTTTTGACAATTAAATCCTGGATGTTTAAGACCTACAATGCTCCATTTTAATTGATGTGGGTCTTACATTTACAGCTAGAGAGATATTTTGCACTAATAACTGAAATATTCTATTTAAAATAAAATTCATAATTTAGCAGCGGCAATTGCCCTGAGACTTTGATCCATCAAGCCCATTTTTGCTGGGGAACAACACGATTTGTCTTGTCACTGTGCTCCTTCCTCGGTGGGAATTTCCACACCAGTTTAGTGATCATTCTGTGGAGAATGAGCCACCAGATCCCAGCCTGGGAGTCCCTCCAGCCCTTCCTGAGGCTGATGGAGGCACCTCCAGCTGATTTAGGAGTTACCCCATTCCTTCTTGCCTTCCCTATATCCATGGACATCTTTCTGGATGTTTATGTCATGTACATGCTCCTCCTTTGCAGGTGTTGGGTGTTACTCCCAAATCATTCAGTGTTATTTGATGCCCAATCAGGTTTACACTTTTTTGTTGTATTTTCATAAATGTTTGTCTGCCACTCTGAAGTCCAGCAGCTCATCTTGGAGGCCGAAAAGCAATCCTCTGATTCCTTATTTTTTGCAAGTCACTCATGGGACAAAAGCACGAGGAGAAAAATGACTTTGAGACCAGCTTTGTGCAGAAGGTGCTCCACATTCCCAGGTGCTAAAGAAAAGATCCTCTTATTTCAGGAGACGGAGCTGGCACTGCCTGCTCGGGAAGAGAGGAGCTCTGCATTAGGTTTTTTCATAATGTCACTTCATCTTTCAGTAATATTAAGATGTGGAACCATATTCCAAGTGTTTAGTGTCATGGGAAATGAAGCGGAATATATTTTGTTGGTAATTTCTACAGCAGCAGAGTAAGGGACTGGGGGTGGGGGGAATCTTTCCAGCCAATTACTGGTTTCAGGTACTTCTATATTTAAATGTGTTCCCAGTTACCTCAGCATAATTAATAAATGATATTGCTTCGTATTTCCAAGGAAATCCAGACAGCTGTACCACCTATCACTCCTTCCTTTAATATGCTGTAAAAGTTCCTCCTCCACACTGTCTATTCTGTTGTTGTAATTAAGGAGGTGCATCAGGAAATGCCAGGCTTCAGACGTGAGTTTACTCTGTGCTTGACAGACTCCCACAGCTTCCTTCTCCAGAGCTCATTTCCATGGAAAATGCCTCGTGAAACCAGCAGCTTGTTCTAGCAGAGACCAGCTCCACATGCCATGGGTATGCTGATTTTAAACACATCGTGGAGGTCATGCCCGGTGCTATAACGTGGGGTATGTTTTATTCAGTGATATGGGAATAACATGTGGGTCCAAGAGAAACGTGGTGAGACATGGAAGGTCCATTTCTGTCCTGGTGTTGGTGCTCCAGGTACGTGCCTGGAGCATCAGGAGCAGGGAAACCCTGGCAGTACTCAGAATGAATTAGGAATATGACTTTTTGTCAGCTCTGAAATCAGGTCCAGTGTGGTGGATTGCTATCAATGCTGTGGCTAATGTTCAATTTATTTAGAATGAAAACATATGCACATTTCCAGGCCCTTCTCTTCACAGCTCTAGTGTTTCTGGGTCTTTATAACCACACTTCCTCCTCTCTCCTGTGTACCTACAGAGATTTTCATACGATTTGCATAAAAGAAATTGACAGCTGATTCCTATGATGTCCCAGAAATCTGTGGAGGCTGTGAAGGGAGTTTGTGCAGGAGTGTGAGATATCAAAGTTCTCCCATGAATCCTGGCTGGATTTTTCTCTTATTTTGCTCGATTTGTGCACACTGCTGAGAGGCTTCCTGGCTTGCTCGACCCTGGGAAGGAGCAGGATTGTGAAGAGGCTGTGCCACATCCTTCCTTCCTTCCAAATGGTCACCAGAGGAGCTGTCCCAGCACCGCTGCAACCTCCTTGGCCAACATCTGCTGGAATGTTGGTCCTGCTCAGCCCTGGTTTCACTGGGAAAAGGGGATTTGCCAGAGGCAAGAGCATTTTGTACCCCAGCCAAGCAGCATGTCACCTCTGATGGGACACGAGGAGAGCTCAGAGACCAGTGTGCCTTTCCCAAGGGTATGGAAGAGCGTGAGGTGCTCCCAGTGCACCCCAAGCCTTAGCACCAGTGGCCTGTGTGAGCAGAAGGGAAGGCGACAAATGTCACGCTGAA
>VZRF01010027.1:80073-190948 GCA_013396875.1 Vireo altiloquus
GGAGAGCGCAGAAAAATGTTTGTGACAAGTAAAAACTGATGTCGTGGAGTATTAACCTAATGAAGTAATTCCTGTGAATCCCTGAACTTGTTAAAAGAAAATCATAGGACATTTAACAGTTGGAATGATGTGGCATTCCTTTGCTTACAAGATGGTTTTTAATATGTGACTTTTTAAAAAAATAAATGGCCCAGTAGAGGTTTATTTCTCCAAAAGACCCATTGCTGGGTTTTCTGGATCAACTTGTGTGTTGTCAATGCCCTTAAAACTCACCCAGGCACTGAACAAAAGCAAAGGCCTTGAGTAGCAAGACCATGTGATTTATTATCGATTTTTCGCACATAAAAAATGCTGTTCAGAAAAAAAAAAAAGGAAAAAATTCAGTTCTCAGAGCATAAAGCACATGACAGTGTAAATCTGTTTGAAACGTGACTTTTGGAGCAAATGTGACATGACAAAACAGCCAAGTGAATGACACAAAACCTGAGTGATAAAAACCTGCCGTGACCATACCGCTGAGAGTGTTTTTGTGTGTCTGTACCTTCACCCACACACCTGAACCGGGATGTGCCAGGGCCCCATCCCCCAAATCCAGATCTCAAATGGAAACATTGCTGAGATGTGGTCTCACTTCTCGTACCCATCTCTCTTCACCTTTGAACAGCCAAGTTTTGAACAATTGCACAAATCTTTGGAGCCATGCGTGGAGCTCTGCTGGCCAAAATGCTCCCTCCTGGTCCTGCAGCTTGCTGGTTTGGGGTCCTGTGTGTGGTGCAGCAAACTGGGGCTCTCCCCTGCCTGGGAACACTTGCAGTTGCTTCACTGTGATGGTTTAAAGTCAGACCTGAAACAACATCTGGGCAGCAGCTATGAAATTATTGCTGCAGGTCCGTGGTGGAGAGGAGCAGGAGAATCCTCAGGAGTCCTGGGCTGAGCTCTGGGCTCTGGGCATCTGTGCTCCTGTCCATAATCCACAGTCTCTGCCTTCCTGGAACACATGCATGAGTGGGGAGAGGAAGAATAGTCAGATAAACCCAGTGAGGAAAATCCCACCCTGTGACTGTGTTGCATATAGTGTTACTTTGGGCTTTGGAGGGCATTTCTGTGAGCAGAACAAAAAAACACTGCACAGCTGTGATTGCAAGGCAGTCTATTATCTGCATTATCTCTCCTTAGGATGGGCAGGAATTCTTCATTTCATGCATCATTTAAAACTTGCTACAGTGATCCCACAAAGTCAGTAACGATGCTAAGTACAAAACTTTAATAGTGTTGCTGTTCAGACACAAGGCACCAAACTCATTTCCCTGCAAGCTGCAGCATTGGCTGATACCAGCAGTCACTTGAAATATTGCAATCAGTCCAACGCTCAGGCGAACCCAACCAGAGCTGCCGGTGCAACCTCAGAATTTCCCATTTTTCCACGCTTTGGTGTGATTTACAGCTTGATGAAGTCTTATCTCCCCAGCCTACTGCCATAGGCTAGTAGTCTGTAACAAAGCTCAGTCTCAAAAATGTCAAACATAATGAAAAAGGGAAAAGCACAGCAGAGGAAGTTGGTGGGAGCCTTTCCTAAGGGTGCCTGTCTTGGAGAGCGCAGGGACTCTTGTGGATCAGAACCCAGGAGACAATCACACCGTGCCTCTACCCATGCCAGCTGTGCCTCTCCTGCCACAGAGGTGCCCGTGGAGCATGCGAGGAGACACACTGCCCTCTGCCAACCCCAGGAAAACACTGCTTCCTTCCCTCTAAAAGCGCAGCCAAACCCAGCCCCGACAGCCAAGGTGGATTTCATAAGCTCTCGCTGGTCCTGTGCAAGGCTGATCCCAGCAGTGGTGCCCTGATGCCTCAGCTGGGGTGAGTGGGAGCAAATTCCTGCAGCTCTGGGGATGCTGGAGCTGGGCAGGGTTTGGAGCATCACCCACAGCACTGGGGTCCTCTGCCCTTGCACAGAGCAGCAGCAGTGAGCATGTTTTCATGGAACACCATCTCCAAGGTGCAAATCTCTCCAGAAAACACCATCTCAGGCTGCTGGAGGGTTGGAATTGGTATTCATAAAGGTCTTTTCCACTCCTAACAATTCCATGATTCTACTCCTCCTGCCAGAAGACTTATTTTGAATAAAACACTGGTTGTAGATTGACACCGCTCCATTCAGACCCAAATTTACCTCCATTCAGTGGAGCACTGCAATATTTTAGTGGTGAACTCTCCTTTCAATAACTGCTAAGCAACTGCTGCCCTTTGCTAGAAGATTGCCCTAATTGCTCCAGATTTCTGTTTGGTGGCTGGGTGCTGCTTCACACCTTCCTCACCCACCACGGACCCCTTGTGACCCAGGAATTAAAGGAGAGGGGTGGACATTAAGGAATTTTGGCTGCCAGCTTTCCCAGCTTGGATTTCAGTTCCCTAAACCACCTTGTACAGGTCCTATTTCCACTTCTCCTGTCCTCTTCTTACACGTGCAGATCACAGTCGTTAAATAAATGCATTTGTTGGATAAAGGCAATATTAAATACAAAGTGTTAATTGTTTTATTAACTAAGCACCTTCACTGCATTCCAGAAGGTTTGGCCTTTGGCATCTCCAACCAGGAAAGCCCCAGGTGTGAGAATACAGGGAATGACAAGAGAATCTGGGGACTAAGATGAGCCAAATGTTCTGTTTGGAAGCCTGTGACTCCCTGCACCTACTGGTGTCCACGTGCTGCTGCTGGAGCACAGAGGCAACTCACCTCAACTCTTTGTTCCTCAGGTTGCCTATCCTTAAAATGGGGATAAATACTGACATGGGAAGCTTGTCTTTTGCAAACTTTAATTTATTAATGCCTGAATAATGCTTTCAGGTCCGATGGAAGATGTTGTGTAATTATAATAAATAGATATTGACTTCAAAGAGTCTCTGTAGATCTGGGCTTTTTGATCCCATTCTAAAACTGTAATTATCCCTATCCCATAGGCTTAAATATAAAATTATACGAGTGCAGATTTTCATCTGTATTCTGCTGGTGCGTGGTTGCACATTTTCCAGAGGAGGTGGTAGGATATGGGCCCTCAGACAATAATAAGTGTAGATGGCTGCGTTTTTTCTGAGGAATGTGGAATTTCTGGGATGAACTGGGGTAGCACTGGCCTCATGTTGGATTGCACAGGAGACTGTGCTCCCCTGGGACAGTGAGCTCCCAGCTCCAAACACTTCTTGAGTGCCCCTCTGATGACCCAGTTTGTAATTAATGAGTGGTCAGTGCCCTAATCTGGGACAATGTGGCTCTGGACGAGGGTGATGCCACCCCCAGACACTGACCTGCACACCTCAGCACAGTGGCAAACACCACAAAAATCCCTGCGGGTCAGGGACTGTGCTCTCAACATTCATTTATTCTTTTAAAATGTTGTCTTTTTATACTCTTATCAAGCAAAAGAGGCCAAACAGATTTTTTTCCTCGACTCATTTTAATAAAATTGGCTTCCAGGCTGCGGTGTGGGATGCCAAAATTCAACCTGGAAATGCTGGCAGCCTCATCACTCGAGCGACGCCAGCAGTGGTGTTGCAATTATCAGTTGATCTTCTGTTTAAATACAACCCAGCGTGTGAGCTGAATACAGACAGGTTAGAAAAAAAGCTGTGAAAAAGGGAGAAAAAAAAAAAATCCTTAACAATTCTAAAACTCAAGTCATAACATACAAATTGTTTGCTCAGCTAAAATGTGCTAAACCAAAACAAATTAAATGTAGCAGAGAATACGATAGCAGAAGGGTGAAAGTCATTTCAACAAAAGTAAAAAGAATTGGTGTTTCCTTCCAGTCATCTGCATGGCTTTGGTTACCCAGACAGATGGAAAATTGTGTGAAAAAAGGAAGAAATTGCCATCAGAAATTGCAATCAGATGCTGATATAGCAGAGGGCCACTTTGGGGGTCTTTTCCTTGCCCACTTGCTACAGCTCTGGAATCCAGAAGTGCTGTACTGCAGGCTTAGCTGGGACTGGATGTGCTGAAGAAATCCCAGCTCTCCTGCTGACCCCTCACTCACAGCTTGGGGAGCATCTCCCGGTGAGCCACTTCCATGGGAATAACCCCAAAAACACCCCAGGTCATTTTTGGGGATAAATGGAACAAATAGCCGGTGGTGCAAAATGGTGCAGGGTTCTTGTCTGCTCTGGGTACAAAATACAAGGTTCTGACTGTGACCTTCCATTCCTGAAGGAAAACCACGGGGATGAATGGAGAGGGACAATTTCCAAGAGCTTGTAGTGACAGGACAAGGGAGAACAGCTTCAAACTTACAGGTTTGGATGGGATATTAGGAAAGAATTCTTTGCTGTGGGGGTGGTGAGGCCCTGGCACAGGTCACCCAGGGAAGCTGTGGCTGTCCCATCCCTGGAAGTGTTCAAGGCCAGGTTGGGCTTGGAGCAACCTGGGATAGTGGAAGGTGTCCCTGCTCATGAGAAGGGATTGGAAATAGGTGATTTTTAAGGTCTTCTCCAACCCAGGGCATTCTATGATTCTATCATCTGTATCTGCATCTTATATTTATACCATAATGGTGTCTCCTGGATTTTCCTGATTTCCTTAAGAATGGAAAACACATAATAGATGGAGATGCTCAAAACCCTGAAATGTCAAGCATGCCCTGCTGGACAGTGGCCAGGTGCCAATTCCTTTCTGCTGAAGGGAGCAGTGGAAGGGGAGCCAGAGCTGAGCCATTTGAGACACCAGGGGAACAGGATTTCACAAGTCAGGGGAGTGCAGAGAGGGCAGCTGCTTTCACAATATTTAACACACTTGCTTTCATGCCACTTTCAGGCCAGATTTTGAAAAGAACTGTTAGACAGCTCCCCAAACTGCGATAAGAACTCGGAGCTCTAATATTCCAGTGTTAGCATCTGTTCTTTCTTAGGTTACCCCCTAAAATTTCTTTTTCCAACTTGAAAACAAATCCAAACAGTCCTAAACTCTAACAAATTACCCAGCAGAGCATATGAGTGGTTACAGGTTTCCAGCTCCACTGGAAACACGCTGTTCTCCAAACTGTGCGAAGAGAATCCAACACTTCAAGCCCAGCTTTCCTGCCAAGACATGTGTCCAAAAAAACCCAGATGCCTTCAGTGTTTTATTACATGCAGCACTGAGCAGTTCAATGGCTGGGAGAGCAGTAGCCAGGAATATTGGGAAATTGCAGATGCAAACACATACACACACACAGAAATATGCAGGCCTGTGACTTTAGCACCGGTGAGCATCGGGCTGGGCGAACATCGGGGTAAGAATTGCTTCCAAGCTGGGATAACGTGGGATGAAAACAGATTGTTTCTTCACAGGCAAAGTCAGATCTGGTGCAACTTGATACGGCAGAACTTTGGAGCTGAGTTGGGGGTGTTTAATAATACCTACACGGTTTGTGCTCTCAGGTTTAGTGTCAGAAGAAGGGGTAAAATAAAATTTGGAATGACCTCTAAGGAAGAGTTGAACAGACAGTGGAGCTCTGGGATCATGGGAACAGTTTTGGCTGTGCCCACCAGTGTCCTACAACACGTAACAAATTAAAATTTCCTGTATTAGTGGTCAGAAAAGGTTGAGATGCTCGGGAGCACAAATACGAATTTTACTGCTGCAATTATTTGTTCTTTTTCTTCACTCACCTTGTTTTATATTTAATTCACAGTCACAGTTACCAAAACATGACTTGACAACCACAACTGTTCACAGAAGGTCTCAAATGCATGGAAATTTACATCATGTTGTTATCAGGGAATCCAAAATCTCTGGGACTACTTTAAAAAAAGAATCTGTAAAAAATTAAAAAACTGAATAAGCACATCATAAACTTAATTGAACAATTTTTTAGATGTTACACAGCCATGTATGAATTTTAGATTTTTTTCCAATAATTATTCCATCCACTTAAAACATACACATGGAAAAGTATCAAGGGACTCATCCCTTAAGACACTTCACATTCCTTGGGGATATCAACAAGAAGAATAAACCTTTGCTAGATGGGTGTTGAGTTTATGGAAGAACTTAATACATTATTAGTATTTAAATGTAATTACTCCAATGGGTGCATTGTTGTGTCTGAAGATACAATGTGAAGGGAAAAGGTACAGGCTGTTATAAGAAAAACTTGGATTTTTGACTTCCATTAGGGTGTTACTCCCAACTCCGGAATCTTCTCCAGAGAAAGCTGGCAGTGTAGAAAGATGTTCACTGGCTGTGTCCAGGGAAGGAGATGGGGATGAGCTCCTGGTAAGGCAGGACCAAGGTATGAGGTGTGGGAGCCTCATGGGGCTCTGGAGGCTTGGGGAGCACTCACCTGATGTTCAGACTGTGCTCAGCTCTGGGATCCCCAATGTCAGAAGGCCATGGACATATTGGAGTGGGCCCAGAGGAGGCCACGGAGGTGCTCCAAGGGCTGGAGCCCCTCTGGAGCCAGGCTGGGGGAGCTGGGGATGCTCTCATGGAGAAAGGAATTCTCACCTCTAGAGAGACCTCAGAGCCCCTTCCAGGGCCTGAAGGAGCTCCAGGAGAGCTGGAGAGGGACTGCGGACAAGGGATGGAGGGACAGGACACAGGGAATGGCTTCCCAGTGCCAGAGGGCAGGGCTGGGTGGGATATTGGGAAGGAATTGTTCCCTGGGAGGGTGGGCAGGCCCTGGCACAGGGTGCCCAGAGCAGCTGTGGCTGCCCCTGGATCCCTGGCAGTGCCCAAGGCTGGGTTGGACAGGGTTTGGAGGTGTCCCTGCCATGGCAGAGGGGTGAAACTCGATGAACTTTTCATGTCCCTCCCAACCCAAACCACTCCGTAACCGAATGTGCTGCCATGGCGAGAAGTTCACAGCGATTTTCCTTGGCAATTTTCCTTTTTCTTTCCTCTTTCCTTCCACCAGTCCTTTTCTCCCCGTGGCAGTCCCAGTGCAATGCTTGCTCTCCTCTCGGCACGATGGCATCAGGTTTCTCCTGTTAACCCTGCATGCCTGGAATGCCAAGGGCTGAGCCTTGGAGACCACGCAGAGGCATTTGTGACCCCACAGCCTCTTATCGCCGGCACTGTCAGGTTAATGACCTGCAAAGATCTGCGCTAACACTGCCGCAAGGTCTGCCAAAAACCTTGGCACATTTTTGTTGGCCCCACAGCCTCGCATGAAGCTCACAGAGAGGAGCCAGCGTGTGGACACAAATCGTGGTCCGTGGTGGGAACAAAGGGAGTGTGTGGGAAATGTAAAAGGTGAGAAGGCTCTTAGTTTGAGCAAGAAAAGCAGATTTCAGAAATAAAGCAAGGATTTTAGGTTCAGCTGCAGCTGCAAAAATCAGAATGTAGAAGAAGATACAATAATCTAGACTGCAAGGACATTAGAACAAGGGTTAGTTCCTAGGTTGGGCTCAGAGAAGTATTGAAGCTGCAGAAAATGTGCTTAGCAAGGACACTGAAGTTTTAAGCTTAATAATGGAATATTGTGCATTGCTTTTACAAACATACAAGCAAGTATTGTCTGTAACAGGTTTATGGGTGCTTTTTAGTGACTGGTTAGAACACTTGTCTGTAAACTTCAGAAGCATCCTATTGGCTGAAAAGCTTTTAGGAATGTTCTGTAACTAAGAAATCTTGGCTTGTCAGCAGTTGTGAGCCATGTACATCTCTTGTGTACATGAGGCTGATGCCTGAATAAAATAAATAAATTAGAAGCTCGTGGAACGTCTGCCTGCTCCCCTGTCCTGTTGAGTATTTTTCTGAGAGGAGTGAAGAACAAGGGAGGTGGCTCCTGAAGAGCTCCTGGGGGCACCCGTGGCTTGAGTGGCCACAAAACCCTGTGGGGATGTGGGCTCTGACTGAATTAGTCAAAGGGAAATTTTCGGCTTTTAGCTCTGGTTGTGGAAAATTTCCTCAACCGGAGGTGTGAGAGCCTGAGCTGTGAGAGTCAGGGACCTTCTCACGGCGGTGAGAGGATGGGAAACCAAGGGAAGTTTCTGTAAACTATCTGAAAGTGTTTTGGGAGCATCCATCTCACAGAAGGTGTTTTTACTTTTGTTATCCTAACAGGTTTCTGTGTAATTAACCAACGATGTGAGAGAGGTGCTCATGCAAGGACCAATACCTGTGTCCTGCCTCAAGTGATCTGGGTTATAAGAATAGAGGATTTCTTTCCGTAAATAACTTTTCTCTGAAAAAGTCCGTGCCACTTTTATTGCCATTTTTCAGACTCTACTGCGACATTCCTGGGGAGACACCTGGCACTTTAACCCCGTCCCTGAGGAAAGGACAAACTGGATTCCTGCACTCTGCTGCCAGCTCAGCCCCTCCGCTCTGGCCTCTGACTTTGTTGGCCAGTTTTGCAGCAGGAATATTTTCCACTTCGCTCCCGGGCGTGGAGGAGCAAAGGGAAAGGTGAAATGGGACTGGGGAAACAGGAGAGCAGCCTGGGCAGCAGGAGGTACCACGTTGGGTGGTCAGGCAGCCCTGCCTGAGAGCCCCAGCTCTGCAGGGGGAGGACAAGGCTGTCAGCCCCCGAGAGCCAACAGCGAGGCTGATCTTTGATCATTTCCCACACGAAACCTTCAGCCGTGCTTTAGTTTTCAGCAGACAGCACACACGGAAAGGTAAAATTTATATAAGGAGGCTGCTGGAAAACGCAGCACATTGAAACAGCCGAAATTCATGTGCTTTTCTTTAAAAACAGGTGATAGGGAAGATGTGTGCTGATGTCTTTTGCACACCATTCCTTGGGGAAGGTATGGGTGTTAATGGCTTTGAAATGGGTCTTAAAGAGTCTTAATATCTCTAGTAACTTCAAGCCCAGGCAGTTTGACTCCTGAAACAGAAAAATGGGTCTGCACATGCTTGAGTTTCTGAATTTTGGAGTAAAATGACAAGTTCAAGGGGGGATATGGGGTGGGTGGTCTGGGCAGGCTGTACCTTCCCCGTACCTTGCAATGGGAAAAGGAGGAGGAGAACATTTAGCAGGGGGTTTGGGATAAAGGAGGCTGTGCCCTCCAAAACCGAGAGAGAGAAAATCCTGTGGACTCTCTCCCCTTCTTTAAATAAAGTTGCAGGACTCCTCTTATGGACACCAGCTTTTCATAGAGGGATTTTCTGTATGCAGGGTTTCTAGAATTTCAGGTATTTTGCCAGATGGGGCTCTCATTACAGGATAGTTTGGTCTTTTGAGTGAATTAAGGGCTCTCCACTTAAATGTGCAAAAACGTCCTGAGTTTCAGTGGTGTTCATTAAACGTGGAAACTGTACAGGTTTGTGAATTCCAGAGTACACCATGGCTTTTCCAAGCGCCCAGTAACATCTCTCTCTGATGGAAACTACAAATCAGACTGGAGAAACTGCTCAGTTTTTGCCCTGAGAGGTTTTGCCAGCGCTCCCAAGTGCTGCTCCGCAGTGTCGGCTGGAGGTCAGAGCCTGAGGCAAGACCTGGGTTTGCCCCGTGACACGGAATCCTAGAATGGTTTGGGCTGGAAGGGATCTCAAGGAACATCTCATTCCATGGGCAGAGACTCCTTCCACAGACCAGGTTGCTCAGAGCTTCATCCCAGCTTGGAAGGGAGAGAGGTCTGAGCTGCTCCTCCGTGTCTGCACATAAAAACTCTACATTTTCCACACTTTTCTGTGTTCTTTTCAACAATCCCTTCAGTGTGACTTTCTCCCTTTACCTATTTCCTGTCGAGAACTTGGCCAAAATGAATTTGAGATACTTTCAGGGTGTTCTGGTATTTAGAGGCTCGGCTCTGAAGCATTTTGTGAAAATCATTTCCCTTTGCAATGTTATTAACACAAAGCTCAAGGCACTGCAAAAACTATCCAGGTATGGAGGGATGTTCCCTTATAGTCTGATTCAGCAAGAAATCCCTCTGAAAATCATCATATCAGCTGTATGAGACAGGAACTGCAAAAAAATTGCTATTAAATATGTGTTTGAATTAGAAACATGTGTTTATAGACATCTATTTGTCTTTTTATCTAGCTATATAAAAAATTCTACAGATGTATATGGAGGAACAGCGGTTTGGCTTGATATTAAATTACATTTAAAAGTTATTTACTCTTTAATTTCATCCGAAGCTGTCTCTGATGCTGCCGTTGAGTGCAAAGGAATTTAATAATTTCACTGGGCTTCGTAAGGAATTTAAACCTGTACAATTCATCTGTATTACCTACTGCATTCAGAATATGACATTTACCTGGCTTGAAAGACTCTTCTTTCAACTTTTTAAAATCTATGTGCTAATCACCCTTTTGGTTTTCATAAGTTGAAAATTGGTAGAAAGCTACATGATTCATTTCGAGACTATTTAGTTCTTTGTTTTATTATATGAGACAGGTCAATGCTTCATTTGCTTGTATTTGAACAGAGTTTCTTCAGGAACTGCTTTTTATTTTAGTAAACATTGACAATTTTATTTCTTCAGCTCCTTGTAAAACCACTTCTTGTGTACTCATGTAAAGAATGCTCCTGCAAATGGTTGGCACAATCCTGCATTGATTAGAGAGGAAATTGAGATTAAAAGAGAAATCTGCCAGAGAATTATCTGTAAATAAAAGCACGTTTAGCACTGGGCTGGTGCCTCTTAGGAAACAATCCCAGTGCTCTTTTGTACTGCGCTTCTCTATTTTATAGCAGCGCAAACTTCTGCCTTTGTATTGTAATCAGAATTCAAATGTCTTTGCATCTTGTCATCTGGCCTCTGGAGTTGAGAGTGATATAAACGGGATATCGCTGCTAAATGTCACGGATGCTGACGAGATGTCAGCAGACCACAGCTGAGAGCTCTGGAATTCAAATCAAGAGAGACTGATCCTTATCTCAAATGATGTGTTTGAGATTCCTCGCCCCTTCCCAAATTTGCCGGGGCTCCAGCAGGCGAGGCTGAGGGTGCAGGAGGATTTTCCTCTGCTGTAGAGGCTGCAAACTCCTGGAAATTCGGGGCGGTCTGGATGAGACGCTCTTTAATTCAAGTAAAAAGAAAACCAGGCAGGCACTTCCTTGCGAGCTTTGAATTTTATGAGTCGGTACTTCCGAGGGCTGTTCCACCTTCTGCACATTTAACCCGAGCCCAAACGCACTGATGTGCTGTCCTGGTTTAAAAGTAGGTGGGAAAATGCCTCACAGAAACGGTAAATGGCATTTTAGGATTAAACCTCTTGGATCCCTCAGCTTACTACACAGGTTACAGCAAGATGCTCTGCTAATGAATCATCACTGAGCAGCTGCATTTGCATAACGGAGGGAAGATGAGGCACCACACAGCGAGGGCAGCCTCTAATTTATGAACAGGAGACCAGATTCATTTTTTTTACAACATTTTTTTTCCATTTATGTTTTTATATGTCAATGTAAAAATGTTTCCATGGAGACTGTAAAGGTTTTTATTAAAAGGTCGATAATATACCTCCTACATAATAATTTAAGCAACTTGAGTGAAACCTTATGATCTTGTTTTTCGACGTGTTCCAGTTGGCGTTTTTCCTCCATTGTAACCTGTGCCAGAAAAATGCAGAGAAACTGTAAAACCTGGGAATATGGCATTGTAGCAGTACATATATATAGATATAAAAATATTAATGTTTGGAGGTAAAAAATACATTAGCACGATAAAAGTGCGTTGGCTGGGCGCTGTGGTTACGTAATACCTGGTGTTAACATGTAGCATGTACTGCTTGTGCTACACCAGCATATTTTGTGATATATAATCCAGTGTTTATCTATATTCAAATTAGAATCTATATTTTTACTCTGTTCTCTGGAGACATATTATTTAAACAATCTCAGTCACAAAAAATAAACGTAAGGACTAAAGCTAAAATAACTCTGAAGGATTTTTCCCAGTCCTGATTACACTGCACTCTCTGCTGTCTTAATATATCTTTAATTATTACAACTGATCTGAACACAAAGGGGACGGATTCTCAGCTGCAGGGACTTGGCTTCGCTCCACGGAAATTTCCAGTGGAAGGGAGTTAACTTTCATCAGGAGTAAATCAGACCCAGCTTCATATTTCCTGCCCTATCTGGTTCTGCCCTTCTCATTCTGCTGGTGCGAGCCAGAATGTGAACAAACCCCGAGCTCTGCTCTGTCAGGACTCTCTGCTTCCTCCCTGGTGTCTCCTGCTCCCCGAGTCTGGAATGAGGAGGCACAAAAAGCCGCAGACGCCGGCTGAGCATCGGCGCTTCCTTTGCTTTCCAGGCACAACGGGAACGGGAGGGGAGAGAGCCGAGGGCTGGTGGCTGCAGCCAGAGGGTGCCTGGGGTTTCTGTGCTCTGGGAGAGCATCCATCCCACAGAACATTTGCCCCTGCAGCAGCTGAGGACACCACGGAGCTGGAACTGGAGCCCTGCTGCCAATAGCACTGCCCTGAACCAGTGCCACTCCTGGGATAACAACACCCAGTGCCACTCCAGGGATAACAACACCCAGTGCCACTCCAGGGATAACAACATCCAGTGCCACTCCAGGGATAACAACACCCAGTGCCACACCTGGGATAACAAACACCCAGTGCCACTCCAGGGATAACAAACACCCAGTGCCACTCCTGGGATTGCAAACATCCAGTGCCACTCCAGGGATAACAAACATCCAGTGCCACTCCAGGGATAACAAACGCCCAGTGCCCCTCCAGGGATAACAACACCCAGTGCCACTCCAGGGGTGACAAACACCCAGTGCCACTCCAGGGATAACAACATCCAGTGCCACTCCAGGGATAACAACACCCAGTGCCACTCCAGGGATAACAAACACCCAGTGCCACTCCAGGGATAACAACACCCAGTGCCACTCCAGGGATAACAAACACCCAGTGCCACTACAGGGATAACAACACCCAGTGCCACTACAGGGATAACAACACCCAGTACCATTCCAGGGATAACAAACACCCAGTGCCACTCCTGGGATAACAACACCCAGTGCCACTCCAGGGGTGACAAACACCCAGTGCCACTCCAGGGGTGACAAACACACTTCACCTTCCTGAAAGGCGACTGGGCAAGCAGAGGAAACTTCCCAGCATTTGCATAACCTTAATCTCGTGGTGAGCATTTGCAGATTCTCCACTCTTGCTCACAGCAGCCAAGTCGCTAACGCAAGGCCTTTTAACTGTGTGCTTTTTGATTAACCAGTAGTATCTGGGAATAATAATTGGTCATGGCCATCCATCCTACGGGGTTGATTAACTGGGAATAAGCTGCACATTTTTTCTTTCTTTTTTATTTTTTTATTTTTTCTCTTTCCTTTTTTATTATTTTTTTTTTTAAACTGTAAAGCTTTTCTGTGGTAATTCCACCATTCATTAGGATGGAGAAATTGGCTCCAAACCAAGTACATCTGCCAAAGCCATTATTTCCATCATCACACTCTGCATCAGTCTGCAGTGCAGCCTTGTAGGAAGACAATGTTCTGTCCCCTTGTGGTTCTTAAGTTATGGGTAAGGAGCTTACATATATTAAAAGGAGGGTCTTCACTTAGTCTCTTAATCTTTATGAGCACTAATAATAGTCAACTTCGTTTCCAAAATTTAGAAACACTTGCTTTCAACATGGAAGGGTTGCACATGCTGGAAGATAAGTCTCAGTGCAATGAGATTAGGAGCTCCATGGTTTTGTCAAATATCTCCACATTTTAGATTTTAAAAAAGGGGCCTCTGTAGCTTTAACACGTACGCTCTTCCTCCTATACTTACATTCTGTATCTTTAAGAGGATAATTGCTGAATTGAAATTTGAGAGTGTTATCTTAATAACCAATTACTCAAATAACTTTGAAATTGGCTTAAATTGGCTCGTCATGCTACATTTACCTGAATCTTTTTATGGGAAAGTTAGGAACAAAAAAAAAAAAAAAAAAAAAAAAAAAAAAAAAAAAAAAAAAAAAAAAAAAAAAAAAAAACCTTGGCAGCCTGATTTGTTTAGCATTGCTGGAGGTTCCTGTTTGCAGCGGGGAGAGTGGCCCAGCAGGAATGCAGCAGGAGGCTGGGATGGCTGCACCCTGTGACTGCTCCCACCAAGGACCTGCCCAAACCCTGCCCGTGATCATCACCCACAGGGGAATTTGGGGATGGGAGGATGGGTATGGCTGGAGGAATGAATCCTCCACCTCTTCTCAACGCAGCTCACGAGACAACGGCTTGGGGAGAGGAAAATGGAGATATTTTACAGCTCTGCTTATTAAAAATAGGGAAAATGGAGATAGTCTTCCTTAAAGGTTTCATGTGTTTAGCAATACAGTTGGATAATGCAATGATGTGGATAGGTTTAGCAATGTGTGGTTCTGTGGTGGGATGGCAGATCCTGCATTACACACTCAGGTTCCTTTGTCGTTGCCTGATGCCAAATACATAAAATGATAAAGCTTCAAATGCCCTCACCTAGCACTATTCAGGCAACTGAATTTCACAAACATCCTATAAAAGGTCTGAAGAGAACTCATTTCCTCCGTGAGCAGGATCTCCAGCTGACACTGACTTTCCAAACTGTCTCACAGCTCAAAACTCACCATTTACCAGCTCAGATTCATTGTTTTGCTCTGGAACACCCAAGTGCTTTACTCTGCTCTTGGATCCAAGATTCTCTTTGCTCAATAGCCAACGAAATGGGCACTGCTGATCCTTGATGGATCATGTTCTCCGTGGCCTGGTGCCGTGAGGTGGAGCCGTGTCTGGAATGTGATGGATCTACCGACAGAGCCAAAAATCATTCTGAGCCCTCTTTTGTTTTCTGCCCCAGCAAATTTCAGACAAAGAAGGTCCACATGGAAAGAACCAAAATTTTGCAAAAGGGAGGCTGATTTAGGAGCAGTCAGAATAAAAAATAAAGTGCAATATGTTGTGTTCTCTCATAGACAAGCGGAGATTTACTCCAGACACCGAAGGAGAGTTTCTGGGACTGAAAGGAGCCCACTGGACCTCCGGAATTCCTGGTATCTCTTGTCCCAGAGTGCTGCCCAGAGAGTGCTATGAAACAGCACAAACTCTGAGGTTTTGGCATTTCCCTTGATTTTTAAATTTTTAAATTTTTTTAATGATAAAGTCTTCCATGTTAGAATATTTTTCCTCTCCCATTAAATGCTGTTCCATTAAATTGAAGCCTATGTTTTTCTATTAGATTATTCTGAATATTTGACCTTTGGTTAATCCTAAAGTGCAACAACATTTCCCTGCAGTGCTGGTTTTATTGAGCATCTCAAAATGGAGATAGTTCAGAATCAGAGTGAAGTTTGAGTTCTGTGATAATAAGGCCTCATTTTCCTGAATGGTTTGACAAGGAGGAAAAAGGGGCAGCTCTAAATAACCCTAATCCCACTCTTAATGATTTCAAACGTATTTGTCCTCCAGCTAAACAAGTAGTTTGAGGCTATTCCTAGTCCAGTCTTCTCGGTAGAATATCCAGATTTTCTTTCAATGCCTGGGAATACCCAAGGGTCCAACCAGATCTTTAACTGCTCCTTTTACAAAACATTATCTATTCTTATCAACAGACCCAGACTCTTCCAGGTTAGCTAAAATGCCCAAAGCAAGAGCTGAATGATCCAAACAGGATTGTTTTCCTTTGATTTCCAACCTGGGTGATTATAACAATAGGAATATGTCTCCCAGCCTTTTTATTTTCCCCAACATCTTTTTCTAATCCTTTTCTTCATCTTCTCCACAACTATCTGTGAATTAACTTTTTAAAGTCATTCAAATACGAAGTTAAAACTCCAGTTTGGAGTTGGAAAGGACTTTAAAGCCCACCCAGTGCCAGCCCTGCCATGGCAGGGACACCTCCCACTGTGCCAGGCTGCTCCCAGCCCCAATGTCCAGCCTGGCCTTGGGCACTGCCAGGGACATTATGACTCAACTTGAGCTGATTCTCATTCCACTTTAGCTCTCTAAGTCCAAGAACATAAATTACTCTATTCAACTTTTTGTTCCAGACCCGACCCATAATTTTCATTTTAGCTTTGGTCATTTTGAATACGCCACTCTCGAAAGTCAATATTTTCGCATCAAAACAATGTAAACACACATTTTGCCACTGCCAGGGTAAAGAAAATATTGCAATAAAGTTAATTAAATTCGCCAAAATCCAGCTGCAAACTGAGTCAGCCAACTTCCTACCCTTTGGAATCCTACCCACAGCCTTATCTGAAGGATAGACATGGAATTTTCTCTCAAAATTAAGAATAATATTTACATTTCCTGCTGGAGATCCTTAATGAACTTCTGTCCATTTACAGCCTTCAACAAGAAAATGGCATTCTTAACCTATGGCCATCCCAAATTCCTTTCCCTGGTTCTTCTGTCCCCATCTCCACCTTTTGCAGACACCTGAGGCACTTCTGGCTCCTCATCCACTTTCCTCTTGCCATGGTATTTGCCTCTGCTGCTTTCTCAGAAGCCACTGGAGAAGAGGGCAGGATTTTGAGAGAAAAATATTTTTGGCTTTGAACAAGGCACACTTCTCTAATGATTCTCTGAAGCGCCAAATGGCTCAGGGATGGAGAAAGAATGCACTTTTTCTGAGTGCTTTTTTTCCCCCTTGTTTTTAATAGAAAGCAGGTTTTAGATGGTATCCCTAATGGAAGGGGAGAAATCTGAGATTTCTGCAGGCATTTAAGGAGATATGTACAGGATTTAGGCGAATATAAATTCAAGTGCATAAATGATAAATGAAATACCAGCCACAGAGGATTATTTATTTCCGTCTGTGGACGATTCCACTCTGATTTTTTTTGCTGAGACCCTGGTCCTGTAGGGTCAGGTCTGTGCACCTGTGTCGTGTCTCAGAGAGATGTGGAGCTGCAGGGATGTGGCCTGGGGAGGAAAATGCTTTCCTTGCAGCTCCCGTGCTGGGTTGGATTTGCTCCAGGACATCCTGCTCTGGAGCAGGAGCCGGCTCAGCTCCACGCAGATAACACATTCGTAGCAGCTCATCAGATCTCATCATCTGTAACACGAGGAGCTGAATTCCTGCTGGAAACACCGAATCCAATAACGGCAGACAGAACTTCGGGACAAACCCATGTGTTTTCAGAAATTCACTTTTAACCAGGAACATAACACGAGCTCAAATCAGAAAAGCTTCCAGGGGAATTCGTCGGCCACTGGCTACACAGATGCTTTCCCACAGATGCTGGCAAGAAACGCTCCTGGAAGCCAGTTGGATGTGGGTCAGACACCAGTTATCTGCTCAAGCTTCGTGTAGCTGCATCTTTCTGCTCAGCCTGTTTGACAGTGATGGCAAAAACCAGAACTTTCATCATCATCCAAGATCTCAGGCTCCTGAGATCCCATCTCAGCCGGCCTTGCTCAGCCCTCCAAGTCCTCCTAAGCCACTCATTGAAAGTGAGGAATTGGTGGAGCAGCCCATGTGCACCTTTGACTCGTGGTACAGATTAAAAAACATCTCGAGCCTTGATCAAAACTGCAGCACAGCAAAAATGTTTGTTGGAAACATATGCAGGAGATGGCACCATTCCCAAATTTCTGCCAGCCAGGCTGGGTGTCTCCAGACCTGTTTCTCCATGAGATGAGTATCTCCACCAGCCAAGGCCCCGACAACAGGATTATGGTGCAGTTTGAGTTAAAGAAAATTGATAAATTCTCTTGTCCACATAAAAGAAGTCCATACCCCATTTAGCAGTGCAATTTGCCTACCCACCGTCACTCACATAAATCTCCTTTATTAACTGGCTAATCTTCCATCCTTCCCTCTTTTTCCTTCAGTCAGACTTTCTTTAAGTCTCCTTACTTTAAGGATAAAGTACAAACCACAAACCCCCACTTCATTCTTTCTACTCTCCCTGACTGCAATAACAATGGTCCTCCATGTGGGCCAGGGCATTTTTCAAAGAGGTTTTTTTATTTTACCTTACTCAACCATCCACTGGACATTTCTGCTCCCAGGTGTGGGCTGGTCCTCCTCTCCCTGAGAAAACTTTGCTCTTGCAATATTTCCCATCCAATTAGACGCAGGAAACACTGGATAGCTTAAGATTTTGGGGTTTTTTTCCTTAATATTTTCTGTTCCAGCTTTCCAGACCCAAGGGGCTCTGGGAGCTGAGGCTGGATAAGCACCTGAACTGCTGGGCTTTCCTTCAAGCTGCTGCCACCTCTGTGTTGGAGTCCAGGAAAAGCCTGTGAACTTTTCCTGCTCCTCTGGGTGAGCTGAGAGCACCAAAGAAATGAGGAGATGTTGTTTAGTGCACCATAGAGTGTGGAGTTGGAGTTTTTAGGTTTTGCTATATATATTATATAGAGCCAACATGGAGATTCTAGGCTGTTGGCTTCTTCTTCTTCATCTTCTTCTCTCTTCTCCTTCTCTTCCTTTTTCCCTCTGACATGAGTTCCTGTGGTTTGTTAATTGGTAGATAGAATTTAGTGTAGAGGAGACATGTCAATGAGGTTGATATTCACTGGTTTTGGGAACAAAATAAGATATGTAAAGTTTTCTAAGTGGTTGATAATAGATATAAAAGCTACCTGCTTTGGGTAGCCATTGCCATTCTGCCCTCGTGTTCCTGGAGGTCACAGCACAGTCTGTGCCTCCCAAACTTTGATAAGAAAGAAAAATAAACAAGTTTTGAAACAGCAGAAAGAAGCCTCATTTCATCTTTTGGGGACATGGGACACTGAAATAAGGAACACAGCTGGGCCAGGAGTCAGCAGGGTCCAAATAACTCCCCTGACACCTCTGTGCCCATCGTGGCTTGGCCTCCTCTGCCCCAGCCACCTGCACTGTTGTCACCTGCCCTCCACTGTCATCCTGCACGGCCGTGGAAAAGAGAAGGAAAGGGTTAAAATAAACCTTATAAGGCAGCCTGGAAGAAGTACAAGGCATACAAGTCTTATGTAAATGTGCAATAAAAATGAGGAAAGGGAAAAAAAAAATAATAACTTGAAGATGAGGGTGCTGTTTTTATTCCCAGTGTGGGCTAATAATTAGGGTGAGAATGTCATGCAATGAATTTAAAGCATCTCGTATTTGCTGTAGCCTTTGTTACTGTTTTTACCTCCTATTGGATTTACTTCCCTTCTAACCAATACAATATTTTTCAGCAATAAAGCATTCACTCAATATTCCTTTTCATAAAACCCTCCATGGCTGTAAGAAAACATAATTGGATGTGCACTATACAGCTTGAGCTTCATAAACATTAAGTCCAACAACATGTTATAAATAATAGTGATACAGAAGATTAGCTCTATTAACCTCCTAACTGAGCTGGAAGCATTAGCCTCTTCCAGAACTACCACTCCGCAATTCCGTGCAAAACTCGGGGTCTGCCTTTAATTCCAGCCCTTGCTGCCGTTCCCACATCTGCCTTACAGACCTTCCATGCTCCTGGTCCTCGCTGGGTCAGAATGCACAGTGGCAGATTGGCACATTGAGCTATTAATACATCTCTCGATGCGTTGCAGATGTTGCAGAAATGAACGGCGCTCGATCACCGCGCCTTGACACGGGGGGCCCCAGGGGTGGGAGCCTGAGACCCAGATCTGTCTGCAACCTGCCTCAAAAAAAAAAAAAGAGTTAAAAAAAAAAAAGGCAAAGGAGAGTTGCCCCTTATTGCGGAATCACATTCCAGCTTGCAGAGTCAATTTTTCAGATGTTCTGGCTTTCCTGTGCCTTGTTCCTTCACTCAGACCTCATCTGGCCGCGGTGAAAAATGATGTGACGCAGTTTTTTATTCTGCACTTGACACCCTTATGGAAGGCAACGTGGCTCATTGATTCCAAACTCCTCAAAGGTCAAGGCACTAGGAACAAAGATTTTTTGGAAGCGGCCCAGGAAAAACTTTAAACTCGGACCCTGCGTGCCCAGAAAAAACAGAACTGTTAATTGTTAGCCCTTCTGTCGCTATTAAGCCTCGTATGAACACTGAACATATGTTCCCTGATCATGTACTTTTATATTAAAATGTTATTGAGTCACCAGGTGAAATGTGTATTAAGTGCACAGCTGAAAATAGACAGTAGGTTTAAATCTTGACAGCAAACAGCTGTAGGATTTCAAAAACTTAATTCAAATAATGTAATCAATAGGTTATATCACAATTTCAAGTTTCCCCAAACACTTTTATATGAGAAAGGATATTAATTCATTGGAGATTAGTTCAGCTAAAAGATAGATTTTTCTCTGTCACCTCTAAAACACAGATAAAAAAAGGAATTTGAGATGTTTTAAGAAGTGTAAACCATATTTTTCTGGTTCAGCACACCGCAAAATCATGTGCTATTTTTCTCGTCTCTCTCACTCCTTCTCTGGTGCAGATTAATAATGATTACTCACTCCACTGTTTACTCATTCTGCAGCTGTACAGGTCTGGAAATGCTAATATGTGAATTATGTTCTCATTTTATCATTAAAATTGGAGAATGGGTCATATCCAAACAAAACACGGTGCAAGGAGAGGACTTGAGTTTTTTCAGATACATGTTCAGAAACCTGCCACGGCAGTGGAACCTACAGTGGAATAAAGTCATGGGAAATAAACAGGAATATTTGATTTCTAACCACGGGTTGAATCCTTCCAGGGGGTGCTCTGTAGGATGTTTGGTCTTTACAGAATCATGGAATAGTTTGGGTGGGAAGGGACCTTAAATTACATCCAGTCCCACCCTGTGCTGTGGGCAGGGACACCTTCCAGTGTCCCAGCTTGCTCCAAGCCCCATCCAGCCTGGCCTTGGAGGCTTCCAGGGAAGTTCTTCTTCTCACTCTCAATCGAAGCCAATGTCAATCTGTGCACCTTTAGAGTGACTTTTAGGCCAATCCTCACCTTTTTGTGGCCACCAGGCTGCAGATGACATCCCAGCCCTCATGTGGGGTGGAAAACAGGTCCTTTCCATGGTCAGGAACCTCTGCAGGGAAAGGAAGTCCCAATCCCAGGGAATTATTTACTGGGTAATGGCTGTCTGCCACACTGGGTTATGTGACCTGGGAAATGTTATCAGAAGGGGTCTGCATGTGTTTTACAGGAATTAATCTCTCCATTTAACACACATTAAATGGATTTGAATGAAAAGCACACAACTCCGTGGTGCAGCATTTTCTGAACGCTGGAGCTCTCAGCCCCTTTGGTAGCTGAAACTCTTGAAAAATACCATTTCTTACAAAAAATCACTGGTGTGAGAGGAAAATCTCAGCTCTCCCCTGTGGCAGGGACTCAGTTGTTTTTCTTTTCCCCTTTTTTCACCTGGATGATCTATTTGGCTACTTCTGGTAGCATTAATAGATGGACACATCATTTTGGGTCTCTTTAATTAAGTGAATTTTCCAAGGTAATCATGCTTGTTCTCCTTCTCTCCTCAACTTCTCATTATTTCATAGCAAGGTCTTTAACAGTGCAGACCTGTGCCATAAGGAAAAATAGTCTCCCTAAAGAGACTACAGAGTCAGGAATCCCAAAGTCCTACTGAAACGTGTTTATATTCATTCTTTCCTTTCATTATGGAGAATTGCTCCAGATTTAACTGAACCAAACCTAAAGATTGCACTGACATTTTAAAAGGAAAATTATTCAAATCTCCAGGACTTTGTTTTAAGAAAGGGGTTTTTATACGATTTAGGTTTGACCCCAGTCTCCATCAGGTCTTTTGTTTGATTTTATAGATTATATTAACATTTTAATGATTTTATTTCTATGTATTTATAGCAGGTTTTTTCATAGGGAACTCAGGGAAGGGTCTCACAAGATTCAGAACTTAAATCCAGGGTGTGTAGTTCCTAGAAAGAGTCTTCCCAAATTATCTTCAGTTTGTGTGGATCCTGTTGAATTCATACAGAAAAATCTGTATTTCTGTGTGTAAAATGAATAACAGCAGATTTTAACCCAAAAGGTTTTTTTCATACACAGAAATCTGTTATACTGAGTTGTTTCCTGTTCTTTCCCTTTAAAAAACTGCCTATAATCTATTCCTGCATTGTAGAGAACACAGATTTCCATCTTCTTGGAGGTCTAACTCCACCTGTTTCCTTGGTGTGATGTTTTCTGGGGGCTAAGCTCCCTGCCTTGTTTTTCTGGGATAAATGTGGAGCTCCATGGAGAAGAAGAGGTGAAAGCTCATCCTTAATCTCTGCCCTGCTCACACAGAGGCCTCCAGACTCCGTGGAGCTGAACTGATGACTCTGGAAAAGGGAGAAATGTTCCTGCAGAGCAGCCCTCCCTGTCCCAGGTAAACCAGACAGTTTAATAATAATAATAATCCCTGCTGATTAATTATCACCTGGTGGCTCCTCATTACCAGATTACCTTGAATCTACGAGCCAGACCAGCAGAGGGATTGGAATTTTCCCCCCTCTCTGTGCCCTGAATGATGGTTGTTGACTCTCTTTGATACCTGCAGGCCTGGAGGAGGTGGATGGAGGGGGTGGAAAGGCTCTGTCACCCCCAGGCTTTTTGCTCATGGGCAGGAATCCATCGTGGGGAGCCCCAAAATCTCTGCACTTGGAAAAGGGAAATGGATGGGAGGGAATTGCAGCCTTGCACGTTGCCAGCGCTGTGCTGCATGGAGGGAAAACTCCACAAATCCTGACCCCAAAAAGGCAAATCTCTGCCAAATACCATTTGAAGATGCTGCAGGGCTGGGGATTGGCCCCTCAGTAGAGATGTTGAGATTTCTCTCTTTGGGAAGGCACTCTTCCAGCCCATGGAATTTCATGGGAGATGAACAGGTAAAACCTGCCAAAAAAAAAAAAAATGTTCTACAGTGTGGGTAAATGCAGCAAACTGCACAAAAAGTTGTTCTCAGTATGCCAAAGACTTTCTGCTCAGTGCCAAGGAGTTGCAGTTTTAGCATCTCTTATATTTTTAGTATTGCACTGTATTAGCTAACAAGTCAAATACAATATAGAAAACGTAGTGCTCAATAATACCCACTGATTAGTATTTATTAAATACATATAAACAGGTAGAAATAGCTGAATTGGATCAGTGGATGGATTTTCATTATTATATTTATTTGATGCCACATAATAAAGTAACAGGTCTCTCCGAGTTACAATCGCTTAAACTTTGTAAGAACTAAAAATTAATATTCTAGAAATCACGGACTGAATTCAAATATGAAAATTTTTATGTCAGAGGCTATTTGGGTTCTTTTTTTCCTTAATATGTCTCCTGGGATTTATATGGACTCATGGAATAGTTTAAGTTGAAAGGGAAATTAAATCCCACCCAGTGCCAGCCCTGCCATGGCAGGGACACCTCCCACTGTGCCAGGCTGCTCCCAGCCCCAATGTCCAGCCTGGCCTTGGGCACTGCCAGGGATCCAGGGGCAGCCACAGCTGCTCTGGGCACCCTGTGCCAGGGCCTGCCCACCCTCACAGGGAACAATTCCTTCCATAAATCTATCCTAAATTTTCCTTCTTTTATTTGAATTAATAAGTGTATATTTACCCAGCTGGAAGTGCACAGAATCTAGATTCCCATTTCCAGAATGGATAGCTTCAAAAGGACTGGGATTACAGCAGGAACTGGGAGCAGTGTGGGAGTATCATTTCAGAGGTATCATACAGCAATTCTTAATTTCAAAATAAGTTCAACATAGTTATTTGGAAAGCAGCAGCATAAAAGCAGGCAGCCAATAGGCACATGAGACCTCTGGGCTACGTGGGGCATCATTGTCTTGCAAAAGGACAAAATCTGACTTGCAGCCAGGGGACAAAACCCTCTTGAATTGTGAAACTGCTCATTGAAAGGCATGATCTCAAATTTGGGGGTTTTATCCCTAAAGAAAATCAAATACTGGAAGGTTTGTAAAAGGAGTAGACAACATCCCCTGACTCATACCCACAAGGTTGGTCTGGAAAGAGGCAATTCTGCCTCCAGCTTTTCTCTTGGACCTGCAGGGGCGGCTCTGAACAACAGCTGAACTGCCTTGATGAGAATTTGGGCACCTCATGGAGTTTTGAGTGTCAGGATGAGCTACTTAAAACTCCATTTAGAACTTAAAACAGAGAGATTGATTTTCTGATGAAGCCCACGGGGACATTTTTCTTAACCAAGTCAAATGAAAAGGAAATAAATTTGGAGGAAATTAATTTGAGAAGGAATCTTTGCCTTTTTTTTTCCCAGTTTGTTTCGCATTTTCCTTTATCTTCTGTGGTCCTTTTGTAAACAACAATCCCACCCTGTGCAAATCAGCTCTGAGCTGTCTCCCACAGCTGGATGCAGCTGCAGCAGTGGAGATGAGGTGCAGCAGCACCTTGCAGGCACCTCACATCCCTTGTCCCACAGCTGGGATATTGGGAATGTCTATGGATGTACCCTCTTCCTCACAGCTCCCATAATGCCAACCATCAGCTGGGTGAGGAGATTAAATCAGGAGAAGGAAAAAAGAGGAATAAAAACAGCAGACCTGGGAATACACACATTAAGCATTCTATTGTGCTTGCCCCAAAATGATATTCTTGGGAATTTACGCAACATTTTATTACTTGCTGTATTTAAAAATATATACTTCATCCAACTCTTCTTTACACAGTGGTGCTGCTAAACTTTTAGCATATTTTATGTGTTCAAATAAACTCCAGAGCATGGCTTGCAATGTTAAGGCAAAGGCAGCAATTTATTAGCAGAATTCGATTTCACACTCGGGGTCTCTACCCAGAGCCTGACATTGCTCTGTTTGCTCCTTGTAAACCTTAGAACTTTTCCAACGAGCACAGAAATCATGTTTCACATCTGGGCTATGACTTAAACCAAGGTGGGGTATCAGAAGTGGCCATGAGAGCAAGAGTTCAGGGTGTGAAGGCATGACTAAACCTAAGAATTTCTAACAGAAATGGTTAAAAAGCATGTAACTGTCCCCAGTTCAGGCCAGAGAGGGAGAGGGGTGAGGATCTTCACATCCTGGTGTCTCCAGGAGCTGCCTCAGACTCCAGCTCCACCACCTACAACCTCTATAGCAGCAATTTCCACAGAACCTCTGCTCCAGCAGAAATGCCGAGGTTGGAAAGGTGTAGTCTCAATTTTCTTTCAGAAATCGTTGTCCATGAGTATTTCAAGATGCTCTTTAAGGACATCTTCTGCCTGCTGTGGTCACTCGGCTGGTCTGGACTAATCAGCCACTCCATGGGGATTTTTTTTTCCAGAAACATGGTAAAATTCTGCCTTTCTGGGGGATTTCTGCTTGCGAGGATGTTTTCTTTTCCTGTGCCTGGGAAAAGGGACCCTGTGGTCACCCCTGGAGCCCTGACCCGGCGTCACACCAGGCACACCCACGTCTTCTGCAGGCACAGCCACAACCCAAGTGCTCCAAGCCAAGCCAGAATAGTTAAACTTGTCGCCATCGCTGAGTTAGAAAGTGAATTTAATCTTGGGCTGTCAGCTCAAATTTTCCCCACATTTTCATGGAACAGCCTTATTTTCCCAGAGGAAAAAAGCTATGGGCTTCTAGCAAACCTTGGTAAGGAGTTGTTTTGTTTGCTTTTGCAAGACTGTCAACAAACCAAACTATGCAGGCTTGTCTTTAATTGGGAAACTTTTCCTCTCTTTTCAGCATTTTCCAGCTCCAGAGAAACGAGGCCACCGAGTGTGAAATGCGAGGGTTTGTAGGATCTGTCCTTCAGATGCTGTTACACCCTCCCACAGGTTTTAAACCAGCTGCCACTGTGGCTGCACATCAGCACAAACCCCATGGAAAACCCCCAGACAGGGAGAAAATCTCAGCTTGGTGTTTTCTCCATGCCGGTGCCAGGTCGAGTTATCAACTGAAGGGGACAAGAAAGAGCAAGAGGAAAACTGATCTGGTTGTCCTTCATCACTCATCCTGGAGCCAGGGCCTGTGGTTAGACTCAGAGCAAACAAGCAGCTGCTAAAGGTTGAGAAAACAAAGCCCAAAAACCACACGTGGGACTTTTCTCCTCTTGCATAGACTGGATGGATGGAAGGATTGCTCCAGCCATGGGGTTGGGTTCAGTGGGACTGTGCTGGGGCATGGGCAGGAGAGGAAAACACACTGAAAAGCACCCTGAGGACACAGCAAAGGCATTTCCATGCAGGTGGGGCTGCTGGGAAGGCAGGACTGCTCCAGGCACTGCATTAAAGCAGGAATGGCAGAGGATGTTCCAGCTGGTCAGGGAATGGTTTGAGTTGGAAGGGACCTTGAAAGCACATCTTGTACAACCCTCCTGCCCTGAGCAGGGACACCTCTGAGATTGGGTCGAGCTGGCAGAGGGAGCTTTGTGTGGGTTTTTCCTGTGGTTTTTTTTATGTGAAGAGGAAAGCAAACAGCTCCAAGCACAACCTCTGCCTGTGGCCCGAGGCTGGTTGTCCGTCCTTCAGGACCAGAGTCAGTGTTGGCACTACTGAGTACCAAAACTTCACAGTATGGTTTAGTGGGCATGGTGGCATTTGGTTGAAGACTTGCTGACCTTTTCTGACCTCTCTTATGAGGAAAGGCTGGGAGAATTGGGATTGTTCAGCCTGGAAAACTTTCAGGGTGAGCTAATTGTGGCATTCCAGTGCCTGAAGGGAGCTACAAGAAAGATGGAGAGAGGTGCTTTAAAAGGGCCTGGAGTGACAGGACAAGGGGGGCAGGGTTAGATGGGATATTGGGCAGGAATTGTTCCCTGGGAGGGTGGGCAGGCCCTGGCACAGGGTGCCCAGAGCAGCTGTGGCTGCCCCTGGATCCCTGGCAGTGCCCAAGGCCAGGCTGGACATTGGGGCTGGGAGCAGCCTGGCACAGTGGGAGGTGTCCCTGCCATGGCAGGGATTTGAAACTGGATGATCTTTCAGGTCCCTTCCAAGCCAGGATTCTGTGATTCCATGATTCTGAGCGGAGCCAGGGCTGGCATGGCTTCCTTGGCTCCTGCTCTCCGGGCTGATGGGTCTGGGTGCAGAGGGAATTGCCAACCCCAGGCTCCTGCTGCTGTGCAGGAAGGGAGATGTTATTCCACAGATATTCATGTTACCTCGCTCTAAAAGATATTTTGTTCTCAACAGTGCATGTTATCACCATGGAAATAGGTAGGCAAAGACAAAAATATGCATTTCCAGGAGTTTTAGGGAATTCCATGTGATAGGCCACTTTCTGCTATAACAGACAGAAGATTTTACAGCCTCCTGAAAGAATTAGTGGACTTTTTTTTTGTACAGCCCATGAGAGCAGCTGGAGCAGGAAAGTAAAGTTTATTTTTGGGAAAACTTCCTACAGATGCTTTGGAAAAACAGCATAACAAATACATGATTTTACCAGGACAAACCCAACTCCTTCCATTAGAATACCTTGAGGGGTGGCTAGAAGGCCATTGTCCATTCCAGCCTTGCAGGAACATCTGTGGCCAAACTGCATTTTGGAGTTTCAATTTTCAGTGAACTGCAGAAACCTTCATTTTTAGCCCTGCTGCTGACACAATTTCGGCACCTTAAACCATAATTTTGTGCTGTGTAGCTACTGCTACACAGTCAGATTTCCTTCCAGAGTGGGCCACGAAGTCACTAAAGGGCTGACTTTAATTAAGAGCAAGTTCAGAAACACAATTATATATGAAGGAACGTGGAAGCCAGAGAGCAAAGATGCAGAAAGTTCAAGGCCCACGTGCTGGTGCTGGGAGATGAGCAGCAGCTTGCTGCAGGCAGGTATTAGTTTTCATGAAAGTGCTGGAGAAATCCCCGAGGCTGTCAGGGAAGGAGCTGAAGTTACAGTAGGAGAAAAACTTCTGATACAAGATTTCCAACCACATCAGGCTGGTGCCCTGCTATGGTTTTCCAAATCGGGTACCAAATCTGACCACCTAAATGCCTTAATTGTTTTCCCAGGGAAAGCAACAGAAGGTAATCAGTACCTCCAACTGCACAAACCTTATGTTATCTTTATTAAAACAAGCCACAGAATTGCCTACATTGTACGCCTGGAAAGATTTTTTGACAGATCCAGAGATGAGCATGTGTTAAAATAATCATCTAGGAAAAAAAAAAAACAAATCTCAGAATATCAGAAATGTCAGTTGCCTTTTGAATTATAGCTTCCAAGCAACAGTAAGAAAAACACCGTCCAGAAAAAACTTTTCAGCTCTGGTGCCGAAACCCCAAAGAAATTATTAAAAAAACTGGCGGAATCGATGATGAACACAATGAACAGTGGGGAAACCTCGATGTTCAGCCACAGGCTGGTGTTTTCTCCTGTGCAGATGTCACAGAGAGGGTGTCAGCAGCTCGATCCCTGTGTCCCCTGGCCTGGAATGACGGCAGCCCCGCGGGTCGCTGCGGCGCTCGGGAGGCGCAGCTGCAGTGCACATGAGTTCAGGCTCCTGCCCGCGCCTCATGTTTCAGCATGACCTCAGTTTCCTGTGCTGAATGGGAACCAATGCGAGCGAGCACTTGTAAAACTGTTTTTGAAGAGTGGAGTTATGAAGAGGTGCTGCGGTGTCAAACATCTGTTCCATCCATTACGCTCGAATAGCGGCGCTGACTGTACAGTAGGGCAAGAGCCGTCAATAAATTAAAATCCTCTCTCGAGCTGCCTGCCTCTTGTGCCAATTCGAGCCGTGAAAGAGAGAAGCTAAATAAGAGAACAAAAATTTTGTTTGTTTTGATAATTGGGGGTTTCTTACTGGTTGTTTTTAGGGTGAGCGACTTGTGGGTTCCTCGGTCAACTAATATTTGTGAGGGCCCACGGTTAAAACTGGAATTTCAACCCATGTTAAAAAATAATTTTGCTTCTATTGTAATTTTTGGTTCAACTCAAAATGGGAGAAAATAATAAACATGTTTTTTTCGAAAGCTGTACAGTTTACAGATGGATAAGTACTGAAATTCTGTATTTATGATTTCTGGAGCCCAATACAGTTAATTACATTAAGATATGTCCTGTAACTGCACCACGTATCTCTTGTCAAATTTGGCATGTACGTTAATTACCTCAGGAAAAATACATGTTAGCTTAATGGGGTAGCTGCTTGTTGTGATAAAATAGAAATTGTGTTCCAGACAAGATACATTCTGCAAAATAAGCAAAATCTTAAAAGCAGAGATCTATTTATAGCCAGGAGGAGGGTAGGGGTCTGGGAACTAAAATATCAACCCAGGCAGTCTGAGAAAATGTTCAGAGGCTGCAAAGCTGCTCACCCTGGGGTTATTGGTTCAGGTCTTGCTGGGATTAGTCGTGTTCATCAGAAGCTGTTACCACCAGAGGGATCTGCCGTGGTCAGCATGGAATGGGCTGCAGGGGTGTGACCCCTGTCCAAAATCATGGTGACCATGTGAGTGCTTGGTCCTTCCCACCCTGAAAATCCTCCCTGTTTTCTCCAGTCCCTCTTCAGGCAACATGAATCCATCTGAGCCAACCTCTGGTCCAGCTCACTCAACTGCTGGCACCATCACACCACCTGGTTTGGGTCCTCTGCCTTTCTTTCAGCTCTGTTTGCGCAGGAAAAAAATACCAATATGAGAAAGATAAATGTGTAGGAGCAAATCAAACCACCACCCAGCAGTTTAGAGGGAAAAATGGAGGCACTGCTGGTCCCTGTTGGGCCTGAAATGGTTTTGGGAAGAAAAAATGAAGCTTTTGAGCTTGAAGGCTTGAGGATGAATGACCAGAATATTCCTATGAGCCAAACTGAATGTTGTCCAAGATATTTTTACCTCCCAGATATGTTGTATCATTCACATCCCCTTCCTAATTATCTCAGCTTTAATGCCATGCTAATATGACCATATTGCCCTGTGTATCCCCATCACCTCAAACAGAGGAACATGCAGGTCCTCATCAAAAAATCAACACCAAAACACCAATTTTCATGTGAGTTTCAAAGGATCTTTAACCCCAAATGGAGAGCAGGGCCCCCACCTGTCTGCAAAATACATCATCTCAAACAATTCAACTTCCTGACCCAACAACATGATGGAGGGAAGAGCATAATTCTCTGTTTTGTGGCCAAAATCCTCTTCCAATTTCTACAAGTTCATCGATAAGATACGTGATGAGGCATTGCAATTGTATGTCCGCATACGGGTAAAAAAAAAATTAAACTAAAGGAGGTTTTGGCTTTAGTGGACTCTATTTCACATAATACAGCATAATCTCCTCGGAGTCAGCACACAGCTCCAGGGATCTGGTTCAGCTGGAAAGCAGCCTCTTAAAAAAAAAAAAAAAAATAGAGGTGTTTTCATGGCTGCAGTTAACAACAAGCCCAAAAAGAATCATCTTGTGAAAAATATTTGGCTAGAAAGTGTGATAAATATGATATACTCCCTGCATGGCTGTGGAAGTCATGGGATTCTGACAGAGCAGGGCATGGGTTTAGAGGTAACAAATGGAAAGAATGTTCCAGCTGCCCTCCTCCTGGTCTGCTGCTGAAGATGGCCCACAAAGCAAACTGTTCAGCCTTTGAAATTCTCTGCAAACTCAGTCCTTTAGTGCAGATAAAGATTTAAGTCTTGCAGTTGGAACCTGCACGGTGAAAGTCAGAGACAACAAAAATCCTAACTTTTCCAAAGTGGTTTAGGGATTTACACATCTTCTTCTGGTGCAAACTGGAACCATTCCACTGACTGACTGGTTTGAGGAGGAATCCTGTAAAAGAGCAAGCGAAAGACAAACATGAAGCAAAACAAAACTAGAAATTCTTGGCACTTGGGGATTTGTGTTGGCCAAATGACGAGACTGAATCCCAGAATCTCTGTTTGGAAAGGATATGAAGTCATTGTTCAAATGTGCACATAAACTGGATCTAGAGGGATAAGATTAAAAAAATTTACAGAGTTCAGTCTCATAAAACTATCAATTATACAGGACTGTTTGTGTCCGTTTCTGTGAATTTTTCTGTAGACCAAATGTTTTCCTTTACTTCTGGGTAGCCCACGGAGCTGGCATAAAATCTGGAAGGTTACTGAAAACGAGGGGCCAAAGACATATTTAGCAAACATTTCGTGGCTTCATTCACAGAGCAGTTGCTGTAGGAGGAGCAGGGTTGGCTGCTGTGAAATAGGTGCATGAATCGAGTTTATGAATCCATCTGCATTTTGCAGATGAATCCTCTTGCCATTCCTTGAAAGCAGTGCTTGGAGTGTCAGGAAAGTGGATTTTCTTCTTCTGGGACCAGGCAACGTCTCTGCTTTTCTGGTGCTTAATTTAATTCACGTTAGATGAGCTAAATGCAGGCTGAAGTGTGCTCTGGGTGCAGCATCTTCCTGCTCTTAGACAGGGACGTGGTTCACGTCTCACATTTCTCAGGTTTAAACTGAAAAAAGGTTAATCAAACGCCAAATTTAAAGATTTTGTTGACAGCATAAAGTTAAAAGATGTGAGATAACAAGGTGTGGAATCCAGTGTTTGCCAAGGTTGGGCATGGTGAGCTGCTAACCCGAGGGTGTGGGACATTGCTGTGGGAGAGGAGCTGGGCAGTGGCAGAGGGCCATTAAATTTTAGTTTAATTTACTCAAAAAATTTACATGTCTCCCTCACGGAATCACAGAATGGTTTGAGTTGGAAGGGACAGTAAAGATCATCCTGTTCCATGGGCCTGGACATCCTCCATTAGACCAGGATGCTCCAAGCCCCATCCAGCCTGGCCTGGAACACTTCCAGGGATAGGGAATTAAGAAATCTGATTTAAGGAGTGTCTACCTCCACTTTCTGAGTGATCCTGTCTAATTTTCTAGAGGGTGGGATATTATGGGGTGGTTAAAGCCCATGGATAGCCAATGCTCTGTCCAGCCTGGTGTGTTTCTACCGTGAAATATTCAATTACATTGGAATATTTTTTTCATGATTTCTGGGATGCAGCCATGGAAATATCTCAGAAGGTAGAGTGGTTCTGTTGCCCGAACTCTGCTCCCTAAAAAAACAAAACAAAGAGGAAATCTGAGGTTTGTCCCAAGTCTATCTGACATCTTTCTCGTGCCAAACTGGGTTGGAAACTCATGAGAACATCTGTCCTGTGAGACTTCTGGTGCTTCCTGCTCCAGCCCGTGTTGGAAACGTCACAAGCACTTCCACAGCTTTTCACGTGGTATTTTAACATCCCTGCTGCCACGCTTGGGAGAGAGATGCTCAAAAGAAGAGGAATGGAAAGAAATACAGGGATTTTTTTGTACAGGTTCTTTATTTATTGCTTCATTTTCATTTCTGTTAGGCTAACAGTAAATACTCTTAAGTTTGAATCCTAAGTGCAATTACCACAATTTCAATTTCACTTCTTCTGCCTTTCCTTTGCACAAACCACCCCAGCTCGAGAGGCACCCCCTGGATGCCTCTTCCCACCAGCAAACTCCTAGGCTGGAAAATGGAGTGAAATCCTACAGATGAATTCCCAGCAGAGGAAAAGTCAAGCTTTGCCCCAGCCCTTCATTCCCATGGCTTTTTGAGGAACCACAGGTGGGATCAGGCTGGTGGCACCCACTGGATACCTCCCAGCTGCCAGAGAGGGAAGGGAAAGGAGAATGTCCCAGATGAGCAGCCAGCAGAATGAAAGGTCAGCAATTTGTCGGGTTAAACAAACCTCTGGGTTTCCCATTTGTTATTTGAAGGCTTGACAAGTCATAGAAAAGCATTTTAATTAACAACTCTCCGATTTTACAATAAAAATCAATAAGGCGAGCGTATTTCTTTAAGTGATGTCCAGAGTTCTCCTCCAAAGTTCCAGCCTGACAGATTTCCATTAGGTTTATTGGCTCGAGATGATGTGATTGTGTTTTAATATGAAGAATTAATAAAAGATATATGAACTTATATTTATATAACCCAGTACGAAAGGGTCAGTGCATTTCCCACTCTAATTTTCTTCACAGTTTAGATTTAAATGAATTTGATTCTTCAAGGAAAAACATCATGACATAAAGACATAACCCCCACACTCTTTGACTCCCATCACCCTCATTCACCAAAAAAAAAGAGAGGAAAAAAGAGAAGGAAAAGGGAAAAGTAAAACTCAGACTATCTTAATTTGTATTGACTTCATTATTCTCTAGATAAAAGGCTACTCAACATAAATGAGGACGCCGAGTTCAAACTTTTAAAGAATTCACATATTTACATCAATTTTTAAAGGGTTTTATAACTAATGAACTCAGATTTCTTTTGGCATGGCATAAAATCCATTTGTACAGTTTTTAATTAAGAATGCAGCCTGCGCAATTAAAATTAAGGGTAGAGACTTCATCAGATGTCCTGTGAGAACTGCAGTCGAAAAAATTATGTTAATGCTGGATGTCCTAAAAGCATTCTCTGAATGTTGGAAACACTTTGTGAGGAATTATTTCTGCTATACAATAAGGATTTATTTAAAGTTGAAAATTAGGAGCTTTTAATTTTGGAGTGTTAGGAACTTATTTATCACTAATCACTTTGGCATTTGTCATAGTGCTTTCAAAGCAGCTGGGATCATTTAAAGCTGCCTCAATTTTCCTAAAATTCATAAATTCATATCTGTATGTAAATTTATATATAAAGATATCTATATATACATAGGTATATATAGACTGAGACATGCACACAATCTATAATGCAAATAATGCAGATGTAGCCAAGGGAATCCCTAATGCAAATTTTAATATTTAAAGTGACAAGGGCCATTATTGGGAATATTAAGAAACTTCTTTGTTGAAATGATTAAAATGACACTTGAAATAATGACTGAAAATTATAAATAACTCATTCCAAAGTTGTGTAAGCTATATAGGAAAATCAAGTTTGATGTAAGTGGAAGGTATTAAATGAGCTCCCTAGAAAACTGTTTTCTCTTTAGGAAGTGATGCAGTGGAATCAATAGTTGGATAGGATTTTCCCATTTCCCAAACTCTCTGGATCAGCCTGGAAACAAGTGTTTAGGTGATGAGTTTAGTTGGGTTTTTCAGAGTGGGAGATACTCAAGGAGGAATACAGAGAGCGAGCAGAGAGCTCATGTGAGGGAGATGATACCACGACAAAACAAAGACCTGATCCCTTCCTCTAACACCAACCTCTTCCTTCACACTGGATCCAGGGATTTGCTTTCTTCCTTTTCCCTCTTTTTCCTCTTTCTTTTCAACATGGCTTAATGCAATAAAAATGTTTTATATTTAGAAGAGTAACAAGGGAGCTGAGGCTTAGCTTTGGAAGGCGAGCCAAACTTCATAAGGATTTTAAAGTGTAGAATAAGAACGTTTGGCTCGCAGGAGAAGAGGTTTCCGAGCCAAACTCCTGACAGGAATAAATGTGCAAAGAGGAGAGGGGGACACAGGTTTTGGGGAGGAAAGGGGCTGTGGTGATGGATGCAAACCAGGCAGGAAGGAGCAAAGGATGCAGTGGCCATGACTCACACAAGGATGGGCAACCACTCACTCAGTGCTGGCCACGTGAAAAGTATTTCATAAAACAAAGAGATTAAGCCTGAAATCCATGGATTTTAATGCTTGAATTCAACAGGTTTTAAAGCACGGATGTAGGGTAGAATAAGGTGCTTTTCACTCTAGGGAGAGGTCTCCGAAATTCAGCTGCGGTTCTCAGGCTGATGAGCTTTGTAATCTCAGCTCTGTTACTCAGAGCTCATAAAAAAAAAAGCAGTTTTAATCTTTTTTAGCAAGCAGACATTAGTCAAAAAGGGAAAAAAGATGCTCACAACTGAGTTATAGGTGGCTCTTATCTTTAGAGAGGCCAGTCAACAGCTCCCAGCTAAATCATAAATAGCAAAACACTTACATAGCATCCACCACGGAGGTAATTCTCCTCTAATTTACATCGGGTTTACATCACTGGAGCTTTTTCATTTTCGCTGGAGCTGCTCGAGATTTACTTGCTTATGAATCACAGCAGAATCAGGCCCCCAAATAGCTGCCTATGGCCAAAGATAACATTCTGGCCACAAACCTCATTTTTGTTCTTTCCTCCACCCACAAGCCAATAAAATTACACAAGACCTGGACCTGAGAGGCTCCCAGATCCGGGCCAAAAATAAATACAAAAATACAATAAAATTTTAATGTGGGGGCCTCATGCAATCTCGAACCAGTGCAATATTTAACTGTATGAACAAAAGATGAAACAGCAGCCAAAAAATACATTTCACCTATAATTCCATAAGAGCATAGGAAGAAAGAGCAAGGAAAAGGAGGAAAAATCATCCCATAAAATAATAGTAATACCCAGGAACTTTAAAATACCCATAAAATTACAGTACTAAATTATTAGTGCCCATTTTAGATATTCTTTGAGTTTGTCAGAAACTTTTGATGAAAGGCTGTCAAGAGTTTTGAAATGAGGGGAATAAAGTGAGGCCAAGGAAAAAGGACTATTAAAAATACGAAAAGCAACGTGCCTGATCCACTGGTGCCAGTGCCTGGAAAACCAAACGAGGCACATCCTTAGGAATTTCTAGTCCTGACAGCAGCATCACACCCCCATTGGGAATTCCTTCCAGGAGAAGGTGCAGGGAGGGACAAGCAGGCCATGCTCCTATGGCCACAGCAATGCAGGAGCTTTGCCGAGTCAATACTCAAAAGACAGGATAAAAATCCCTTTAGTACCTGTCAGGGGGGAGTTCTTTGCACCCTGACATCTGGCCCAGCTGTGTTCCTTGTTTCAGTGTCTCATGTCCCAAAGAGATGAAATGAGGCTTCTTTCTGCTGTTTCAGAACTTGTTTATTTCTTTTCTTGTCAAAGTTTCAGAGGCACAGACTGTACTGTGACCTCCAGGAACACGAGGGCAGAATGGCAATGGCTACCCAAAGCAGGTAGCTTTTATATCTATTATCAACCAGTTAGAAAACTTTACCTATCTTATTTTGTTCCCAAACCCAGTGAATATCAACCTTATTGACATGTCTCCTCTACAATAAATTCTATCTACCAATTAACAAACCATAGGAACTCATGTCAGAGAAGAAAGGAAGAGAAGGAGAAGAGAGAAGAAGATGAAGAAGAAGAAGCCAACACCCTAAAATCTCCATGTTGGCTCTATATATAATATATAGAGCAAAACCTAAAAACTCCAACTCCACACTCTGTGGTGCACTAAACAACATCTCCTCATTGCTTTGGTGCTCTCAGCTCACCCAGAATTGGGGGTAAATGCTCCCACGAGCTTGGTTCGCAGGCCAAGCCTTTTTTGAGGAGCTCTGAGGGTAAAACAAACACTCAGAGGAGCAGGAAAAGTTCCCAAGCTTTTCCTGACTCCAGCAATACCAACCCAGGGTTTCAAGCAGCAGGGGTATCTTAATGCAGCCTGAACTGCCAAATCAACCCAGCCCAGCTCTTCCCAACCAAGCCACTGGGAAAGCAGAGCAGGAGCAGCAGTGCTGCAGCCATGCCTCGCTCCCCAGATCCACACTCTTGGTCCTTCAGGCATTCCTGGCTTGCCCAGAGCTGGGAGAAACTCTGAGAATCTGAGAAAAGCAGCGGTGCGGTACAAAAAAAGCCTGGGGTTGGTAAGGAAAATGCAGAATTAGGTCTTTTTCTTTCTAATTAAGTCTGTAGGAGTCGCCGCCAAGCTGGAAGGGTTATTGGCCTTATCGGGGCCAGCGCAGTTTCTGCAAAGGCAGGAGCAGGTCTGCTGTGATCTGCCTTCAGGAAACCTCCCTGCAAAAGTGCAATAGTCAGAGCTAGTGTCATAAATAGATGGAACTTAATGTAATGATTTATAATTTATAATTTATAATCATCGGCTGGACGATCTATTCTGACTCCTCTTCAGATCTTCCCCTTACTTGGCAGAATACCAAAGGTTGTGTTTTGTTTCAGTGGGATTTTAAGAAGAATTTAAAATTATGTTCAGCACTTGTTGATGGAAGCACTTGAATTACTCCGTTCTGATAATGAGAATATTCAAAAACGTTTCTGTTTACCCAGAGTCTTTTAGTTGCCAAGTTCAGCTTAAAATTATATCAGAGTATATCTGTATTTATAGCTATATATCTATATAATCAGATAGATTAAAAAATATTTTTTATTATGAATGATGGCTTTTTTGGCATTTTACAGTTGCTGGATGTGCCACGAGTTTGATCCTTCTGTGTGGGTTTTTGGATAGGAAAGGCACTGCACTGGGATTTTTATTTTATATCAAATTTACCTTTGGCTTGATGGACTTTTCAGATCTCTGTGCCTCAGTTTCTGCAGCTGAATCATGGACCAGGCAGCACTGGGAAAGTGCTGGGAGAACTGGGATGAACTCTTTGATGTGGCACTGGGTATTGTTCTCTCCTCTGCAGCCTCAGGTGGATTTTTGCCCTGGGGTTATTTGGTAATGGATAATCAGAGAAATTAAAAAGCAGTGGGCAGAGGGGCTGCTTCTCTGGTTTGGTTTCCCCCATGTTTAGCTCACAATGTATGCATGGAAGTAAAAGTGCTGTGGAAAGCAGGGAGGATTGGAGAGCAGCGAGTGCTAAAGGTGACTTCGTGCACTCCTGAAAAAGATATAGTGCAGCCTGAGCAGTCCCAGACTGTCCCATCAATTCCCTCTAAACCATGACCTGGAGAAATCACCTTCGAGCTGACAGGGGCTTAGGCAATATTTCAGAATCTGGTCAAGATTTTACAACACCAGATACTGTTTCATTCTCGGGGCTTTCTCTGACCAAAGAATTTTGAACCGGGGCAAACTGTCAAGTATGCAGCGGTTTTGTAAAGCAGACAGCAAGCCAAAGAAAACTCGGCTGAGAACACCACAGTTGTTGATGAAGAGCCTGCACAGCAATAACGAGATGGACAAATGCTGTAAAAAACAGGGGCTGGGGGGAGATGGGGAAGGGGCTTTGACTAGGCTGATGCTGTGCAGCTTCCCAGCCACAGAAAGCCAAGCTTGGCTTCAGAAAGCTGCCAGTGCTTCGGTGTAAAATCCTAAATCAGCACAGATGCAAGTTTGCTCAGAGACTTTTCCCATGCTGGAGCATTTTCCTGCTTCCTGCCAAAGCCTGTGTTGCAACCTTTGGCATGCAAGTGTTGTAAGGTTGTTTTGGTTTTTATAGAACTCCGCGATAATCATGAGCCAGATCTCATCGTGCTGCAATCTTGAGGAGCCTCGAGTTTAGCCATTCAGCAGAAGTTATGTATTTTTTCTGCTGCTTAAATGAAATGCCTCCATTTCTCATAATTATTTCTGACATTTCACCCATTATTCCCCGAGCCTCCTCAAAGGACGTAAATAACTCACAACTCTCTCGTGAAGGCAAGTGTGAGCTGCAGAAATGTAAACACCACGACACTGCCACAGCTCAGCCCTCAAAACAGGGATGGTGGGGCTTGCAAGGAGCCAGAGAGAGCAAAAAAATACACATTTGCTACAACTGGTGTGGCAACTAAAAGAGTTGGGCTGATTTCTCCTCTTCCAGACACCCAGAACTAAACATCAGGAGCAATTAAAAAATTGTGGTCTTTTGTAAATTACTCCCAGAAGAAATCTTGGAAATCTTTCATTTTAGTCCTTTCGGTCCGCTGAAGCATAAAGCTATTATGAATGAACAAAAATACTAGGGAGAAAATTGAAATACAACAGTAATTAACAATATGAATGTATAAAAATCCAACCCAACGGGCAGGATGGGGCCATCAGACATTTTAACATTTGAGTGACGGGCAGGTAGGGCACCTTTGATGTCATTTTTCCACCAAGGAATGACTGAAAGATGAGCAATTCCTCCTGACAGAGGGATGTTCTCATAATTTCAGTCTAAAAACCTTATATTCAAGGTTCCCATCTTGTTTACCTTCGAATAATATGTAACAATTCTCATTTTAGGATCTTCTTTTCTGTTGCCATATGCTAAATGTCAACAAAGGATTATAGGAAAAATCATTGGAAATGTGCAGCTATCACAAATAGAGATTTCCCTCTGGGTTCTCTAATACTTTACAGACAAATGTTAAAGATTTATTGCACATGAACATCAAACATGGTTTTACTACAGTTCTCATTTGGATCAAATTGACACATTTTACATTCATTTTAACCTAATGAGATTCTTTCACTACACATTATATTCCAAGTGACCTCGTACATGAAATTTGTGGCATGGAACAAACCCACTGATAAAACAAAGGCCTTTCCTGACCAACTTTTGGACTTTTTAGAAAAGCAAAGAAAGAGTTTAGCAAGGTCATGAGTCTTGAACATGCATTTATTCATCTGTGCTCAAGAAGAAATTAACACAAATACTGTGTAGATTATCACGTTTTGCCAAATTTCCATTTTCAGTGTTCACATCTCAGGAGCCTTTTGAACTTTGATTGCAATCTGAATATTCAACACTTTGGGTCCAATCCAAATATTTATATTTACACCCGAAATATTGATGAGTTTCTAAAGAATTCCTGGGAGAATTTTGCCTCTGGTGGTCAGAATCAGGCCCCAAATGACCAACAGAATCCCAGCTCCTGGAATCTGACTTTTGGGAGCAGTTCACTGCAAAAAACCTTCCTGACAGCTTTACACAATGCAAAATTTGCTTTTGCAGGAGATTCAGTGATTTAAAAAAAAAAAAAAAAAAAAAAGAAAATCCTGGAAAATTATTTTTTTGGCTTATCAAAGCAATTAGTAATGGAATGTAAGTTTTTAACACTGTGCTGTAATGTTGTACCAGGGAAAGGTAGCAGATGACCTTGAAAGGAGGTGAAAGGAAACTAGAAAATGTTAATTAAAATTATTAGTGCTGTTTGAGGTGCTTATCTTGTTTACTGCTAAGGTGTTGCTCCCTTCTGCATAATTAGGGGTAATTTTACTTACTTTCAAGTCTGTAATTTTAAATATCACAAAGTTTTATCTTCCAACACGAAGTAATTCATTATTGGTTTGTATGTAGCTGCTTGATGTTTTAATCAATATATGCAACTTCCACAAAGTCTGTTAGAATTTGTCAGGAGGTTTTATACATCTTTTATAGTGCAGGATTAGGCATGGTATATGAAGCTGAAATCCCATTTAGTAATGAAATTTAAACATAATTCTGTGTTTATGATGTGAAGATATATTTTGACTTGATCTGTCCTTTTACATTTCCCTTTATCCACGATTATTGGAGGACAATGATATCGGGAAAACAAACCACAGTGAAGTTAAATCCATTTGAACACAAAGAGTTACTGTCAGTTAATCCTAATAGAGACAATACCGATTTTTTAACTAAACTGCTTAAGAAATGAATATGTCTTGCATGCTTTCAATTTGTTTTAAATCCTAATATGCAGAGCTCTTTGCTGTTGTCTAATATTTGCATAAAATATTTAATCTTGTACTTTAAATTAATGATATTAAAGGTCTAAATGTTTGAAAAATGTTGTTGTCAGAACAATGTAATCTTTTCTCTCCAGACTTTCTTCATATAATTGTAGTGCCCTTATCCTAATATACTTGTAACCTTCCTCTGCATTGTCCTGCCTTGAATGTTCTCTTCCAGGACTTTCTTTATTTCGAGATTCATACACTTTTATTTTTTTAATATTAAGAAGTGGGGCAGGGAAGTTACTCTGCTCTCCAGGACACGCAGCAGGAAGAAACATTCCCAAAATATCTCATGAGTTAAGGTCTGGACATCAGTGCGTGGGGCAGGGGCAAGGTGGGGGCTCATTTTTAATTTTGCTGCTGTGATAAAAATATCGCTGCTCTTTTATCTTCAGCAGAGCAATTAAAGCCATGCAGGGTACTTGAAACCCTGTAATTTTTAACCACTGGCATAGTAGGTAGGAAGAAGCCTACCATTGCCATGAGGCTTTAATTAAACCATAAAAAAATGGGAAAATGTCTTCAGGAGTACATATTAAAATAGGCAAGGAGCTTCAATTCATTTTCTTAAATTTACCGAATATTGAACAGGCTGAAGGTTTGCTGGCTTGGTGCAATAACAACTTAATACAGATATTTTATAAGGGGAATTGACCCTTTTTGCTTTGTTTCACCCAAATAACTCAATGGTGCCTACTGAGGGGTACAATTAGGTTACTAATTAATTAAACAACTGAAGGGCAGCATGTGGCACATGGGAGGAGGGCTGGGCAGGGGTGTGGGACCTTGTCACTGCTGTAGGACACAGCCAGGCTGGGGCAAGGCGAGGAGCCTTGGTTGGAGAAGGAATTACAAATAGGAGTTTCACTAAAGGAGGAAATTAGGAAGAAATTAGGAAGAAATGACTCCGTGTGGAGGTGGGCAGGCCCTGGCACAGGGTGCCCAGAGCAGCTGTGGCTGCCCCTGGATCCCTGGCAGTGCCCAAGGCCAGGCTGGACATTGGGGCAGTGGGAGGTGTCCCTGCCCACGGCACAGGATGGGCTGGAAGGGCTGCAAGGTCCCTTCCAACAAAACCATTCCACAGCTCCAAAGAAGCAGATGCCAATGCTGGTGCCAGGATTACACTCTTGAGGGTGGGAAGAGCTTCATGGCATTTGGAGCCTGGTTGACAAGACGAAAGGAATGCAGCCTGCTGTAATTAACTCGTGCAGGGCCCAAATGGTCACTGGAAGGAGAGCAGCAGCTCTTTGGCAGCCCCGGGTGGTGCTGCAGAGCCTTCCTGGTCATGCTCCAGGGTCTCCCAGCGCTGGCACACACACAGATCCTGGGCAAAGGAGAAAACCCTGCCATTGCTGGGATGCTGCTGTGCTCTGGGAGGATTGGGAGAGCCTCGCTGGCTGCTGGAATTCCTCAATTCCAACTCCTCAGCTCCGTGAGGATGCCTGCCTTCGCTCTGATTGCTCCTCACTGCCTTTGCAGGAGGAGGTGGAGCAGCCTCCTCCAGAGAGAGGAGAGTCAAGGTGCTGGCACTGCCCAGGAGGATGCTCTGCCAGCAGCTGGCATCTCTGGGCTCCTCTCAGGCACTGCAAGGTCTGTGGTTTCACTGGTGCCTGCTCAGAAGCAGCAGCAAGAGAAGAGCAGCGACACTGGGGGGAAAAAAGGGAATTAATTCAGCTTGGAGAAACAATAGGAGAGGAAGGCAGTAAGGCAAAGAGGCACATGAAGGATCTCAAGAGCAGAAGACAGCGATATTTCCAGGGATTTATGTGGCACTAAAAGGGATGTATTATGGCAAGTAGATGAAAGGACATATTATACTGCCATATTTGATGCATGGCCACATAATCACACTAAACTGAATTTTGAATAAGAATGGAAGAAGATTCCTGTAGTCAGTTGGAACTACAGGGAGAATTTAAATAGTGGACCTAACAATCCGAGGGGTTTTCCTTCGTGGCACAGGGTGAATGTTGGTGTGGCTGAAAACAGCCTTGGAAAATTTCAGGAGAGAGGTCGTCAAAATTTCTGGGTTTTTTGGTTTTTAATGGTGGATCAGGTGACACCCAAATGTCACCTGCACTACATGGTGTGGCTGTACCAGCTCTGGGCACTGCTGGCTCAGCAAAAGGTGCCACAGAGTTTTTGCAGCTCTGTCTTTGAAGAGCCCTCAGCCGAACGGTGACTGAGTCCAGACATTCTCTTTGTTTCCAGATGGATTTCGCCATGGACAAAATCTCCAAGGACAATGCCAAACTTCATGAATTTACCTTCTTTCTCCCCAAATCTATGTCAAATCATGAACTTGGCATGATTAACATCCCCCAGTCTGGATTCCCTTGCAAGGCTCCTGTGCCAGAACAGAGGAACATGAACGGAACCTGCTCCAAGTCTGATGCTTGTAAGGAAGCTCAAAACCTGGGGAATTTGGGGTTGCTTTTTCCAAACATTTCAAACAGTTCCAGTGACATCTAGTGGGGAGCAAACCCCTGCGAACGGCTCCAGCCTTATGGAAAAATCCCATTATCCTTTATTTTCTTTTAACCCACTGGGCAATAGTTTCCTAGTGAAAAAAACCCTCAGCTGTGGTTTGTGTGCCATACACCATGATTGAAAAATAGTTTCGTAGTCCACTGAGAATTTCTCCTTTCTGGAAACATTTCATCTATTAAGGACCATTTGGAATTTTCTCTGGGACATTCCACTATATCTAAAATAAACTCATGGAAGAAGGTCACAAAGCCTTTGGAAAAGAAAGCAGCAACAAGCACTACAAACTCAGAAATTTAAATTACTCAGAGAACAACAATAAAAATCTCAGCCCAACTGCTGCAGCCCTATTAAATAGAGATGTAACTAAATATAGTTAAAGTGATGTAAAATTAGCTTGGAGGCAACACCAGGTCATCTTTCCCTCCCTCCCATCTCCCCTTTTCCTCTGCGCTGCCTCTCTGTGCACTGAGTTTCCTTCTGGAAGGGGAGGTTGCAAACATCCTTCAATCGCAGCCAAATCTCTTCTCTTTTACTTGGGGTGAGTAAAAGCTGCTTCAGAAGCTCTCCTTGATTCCACAATACCCTTTTTCCCCTTCCCTCCGAGGCACTGTGCAGTGCCAGCCGTGTTATCCTGATTTAAGGAGCAGCTCAGGCTTTAGGGTAACGTCAGTTCTGAGCAGGGCTCCTGGATTTCCAGGAGGTTTTCCAGTGGAAACTGTCCCTGCTCATGGCAGTGGGGTTGGAACTAGATGGTCCTTAGGGCACTTTCCAACCCACACCATTCCATGATTCAGTGATTCCCAAGGCATAAATTCGAGTGATGAATAAATTATTAATCTCAGAGCAGTGGCAATTCAAGGTTCTGCAAGTCATACCCAAGATCTGTGTTTTGGAAGCAGAAAACCTGCAGCAAAGCACGGAATGTTTTCCCTAAAATGGAAAAGTTGCACCATTAAATTCAGGAGTAGATGTACACATGCCTGCAGTCTTTTTTTTGCTTCTTGATTTGGGATCGTTGCACAAAGTATTTCCTGCACATTTCCAACAGCAGTACCAGAGGAAAAATACAACATTACCTGAGGGTGATGCTGTGGGTGCTGTTACATTGACCTGCAATCGAAGGAATCTCTCAAAGTCCAGAAGCACCAAAGCTTTGAAAACCACAAAATTATTTTGAAGTCAGTTTTTCCAGCCAATAGAGCCTGTGTGGGTTTGCAAAATTTGCCTGAAAATTTCACAAGAATTCTGTTTCTCTCGAGTTTCCAGCCCTCCCCTTGATCCTGGCTGTAGCTCACAAATATGTATGAGAAAAAAAGAAAGAGAAACATCATTTAGCGTGGTTGCTTTTAAAAGCTTCAGGGATTTTTTGCAGTAAATTTTGGATGCAGGCTCTAAGAATCCAGTTCCTGGGACAAGGGCAGCTGTGTTTCAGCAAAGAGGCTGCCATGAGTCACCCATTTTCATTCTCTCTCATTTTTGTTTGCCTTAATCTGAAAAAGAAAATAATAATCCACGCTGGGAAATAGAAACTTTTCTCCTCGTGGATGGGAAAGGCTGGGAAGTTCTGTTCCCAGGTCTCGAGAAGGGGTTGGGGTGTGAGCAGGAGACCTCAGTTCAGTCTCTGCATCCCAGCCCACCCCAAACTGGGCCTGAACTGGTCCTGACTGGACGTGAGACCCTCCAAGCACTCACTGGAGCATGGCAACCCAACTGCTCGTCTGATGTGCAGCCTCCTCCTTGTTTTCAGATAACAAAGGAGTCTAAAATTCATCTGAACAGTTTTCCAAACTTTCTCTTTTCCTCCATAGGTTATTGTTTCAGTTACCATAGAGATTTTGGGCTCCCACCAGAATTGGAGAAGGATTCGCTCTGGAGGAGCTCTCCCGACCAAATTGTCTACGGACAACTTTGAAAAATTCTGGGCTAACTAATCCCTGCTTCATTGCAGTGCATTAATTAAAAATTAATTCATGCTTGTAAATCACTTGCAGTTATGTAGAGAGAAGCAAAAAATATTTACGATGTTCCATTTTTAGTTGCTTGGAAATTCTCGGAAAATGCATTTTGTCATTCTTCCTTCCAGAGGCACCGAATTGTTTTTATTTTATTGGTGGTTTTGTGAAAGAGGGAAAAAAAAAAAAAGGCAAATTTCTCTTTGTAGCATTAATTTGGTTTGGTATAAAAATCCAAGGAAAATGCATTCCTCCTAGCAAAGACATTTTTTGGGCTCTGTTGTGCACTCAGAGGCCTTGAGGTCAGAGGGTAAATTTGTCTTAGTTGCAGCTTATTTCCATGGGCTGAATCTTACATGATTAGAGGCATTTGGCCACTACTGGGAGAGACTGGAGAGAAAGGGAGGTCAGGTGGGTGTCTTGGGAGAAAATCAGGAGAATTACTATAAAATATGTGCAGTTAAGTGAGAAAATCAGCATCTGCTGGCTGTTTGTTTTCTTTCGGGTTCTTTTGGAATTGCGAGAAATGTTACAAGCACGGTTTTGGTTTGGTTGTAATTCTGGAGGGAAAAAGGGATGAGGATGAAGGTGGGAGCTTTGGGAATGTGAGTAGGAGGCGAGTATTGACAACAGAAGCAGTAATAGCAATACTATTTTCCATGGTGGTTCCAATCCTGTGGAAGATAAATTAGGTAAAGAGAGAAACAAGTCGCCTCTCCAGGTTTCCTTCAGCCCCACTTGGAGAAGTCTTCCATGAAAATTTTTCCCACTCTCCCAGTGCAGGTGGGAGAGCCAGGAATCACTGCAGCCACCCCCAATGGCAGGAGAGGCTCCTCCCAGCTGTAGCTTTTGGGGCAGTGTCACCCAGGGCTGGGGTTCATTATTTTCCTCTCATCTGGGAGAGGTGGAGGCGATTTTGGGAGATGTTGGTCTACCCAAAGCAATCAAAACTGAAAGAGGGAAGGTTTAGCTTCCGGAGAGCAGAATTAGATGGGGTTTTGGGAAGAAATACTTCACTGTGAGGGTGGGGAGGCCCTGACACAGCGTGCCCTGAGAAACTCTGGCTGCCCCTGGATCCCTGGAATTGTCCAAGGCTAGCTTGGGAATGTGCCCTTCTCTGATGAACACACTTCAAAACCTCCTTCCTCTGGATGTCCCTGCTCGGTGTTTGTCTGTCACAGCAGTGAATTCTGCCTGCCCAGGTCCTCCTGAGCCCTGATTTACCACACACCACTCTCACTTCCTGAACATTCTCTCTTTCTGGCTGATTAATTATAACCAGCCTGGAACAGGGAATCTCGATCAAAGCACTGAAACTTTGGGGAAGTGGAGAGAATACTCCAGTAATAACCCATGGCTGTCACACCATCAGCCCAGGGCTCCTGGAGAACTTTACACCTGCTTTGGAGAGACTCCATCCTGATCTGCTGGAGTTTAATGAATATTCAGTTCATGTCAGGAAAGTTATGGGGTGTGATGTTGCCTTTGGAGTTTCTCGTATCTCTCATCCTTCCAGGGGTGCTGTGAAGTTCCTGCGTGAGGCCAACCACCATCCAGCCCTGCTGGCTCCAGGATCCAACAAATAAAGCCTGGAGAAAGATGCCACAGTCCCATCCAGCCCTTCCCACACCTTCCCCAGCTGCATCCAGCCCTGCTCGTGCTGCTCCTCGAGCGAGAAGCACCAGTTTCTCTTCTTGCTGTAATTTCCGTAACCAGAGCTGGGATTTATCCCTGAGTGCTGGCAAAGGGGAAAAACATCCCAGTTTGTTGTTGCTGCCACAGGTCTGTCGTGAAGGGATTTCTACACCTCCTCACTGGGGGCACAGATGGGCACCTTTCCCAAAAAGATGGGCTCCTCTCCCAAAAATCCTTTCCACACCGGAGCCAACCTCCAGGCTGGGCTGCCACAGGAGCCTGTGCCTCGGTTCCGCTGACTTAACTGAGTCAGGCAGGCTGTGCACATGCAAAAATGATGTCAAAGGGATAAAACAAAGAGTATTGTGTCTGGCCTATCTTGCAAAAAAATTATGCGCCGAGGAAGAATAGCGCGGAAGTGGGGTAAGTACAAAACGCACACTGAAGTGTCTCCTCGCTTCTCTGAGACAAAGGCAGACAAAATTAATCAGCAGTGATTTGTTGTGCCAGAAAACGCACGCTCCTGACTATCTCTGGCAGATTATTGCCAAAGAAATAGTTCCTCAATATCCCAGGCACATTCCTGACCTGTATATTATGAAGTTATTTCTGCTTTATGATTTGTAACCTGTAAAATGCCTGTGATCTTAATAAATGAGAGCTTGTTGCCTCCTGAAATCCACTGTATTTCATCTCCTGCTTGCCTCCTTTGGCAGTGTTGTTATTTAGGCTGAGTTAGCATTAGTATTCTCTCTGAGCATATCCACTTCCATGAATCCGATATCATCGCTGCGAGCGAGCACCCTTAGGACACGGTGACACCATCCATATGACATATGATCATGGGTGGAAGCATAGCTGGAGGCTTTATGGAAAACACTGAGGATTTCCCAACCTGTACATTTTTTAATTTTTTTTTTTAATTTTTTATTTTTTTTAAAATTTCCCCGTGAGGAAATATCGTGGGCTTGTTTAATTGTGCAATCGAGCCTACGACCTGTGGCTGGTTCTTGTAACTTAATAGTAAACCCGTAGAAAGCAAACTATACAGGGTTGTCTTACTGACAGTGCTCCTACAGTACAATTCAAATTGCCTGAGGTGCAGCCTGGCACAGCTTCTGAAAATAAAGATATTTTCCTCTGTCATTTACAGGAAGTTTTCTCGCTGTTTACAGGAGTTTCAGGTGGCAGGAGAATGCAAGGTGCTGCTCTCAGAGGGGTCCATCCATCCTGGGAGCAGCTCATGGAGCCACCCATGATCAGAAACACGGGGAAATATTCAATATTCATAGAAAAAACAACTATGAATCCTCTCTATGCCTCTCCATGCTGAAAGCAGCACAAAAGGCCGCAGGTTATCCTTGCTCTACCAATTAAATGACACCAAGAGAAAATAAAATGATACCAAAAGTAATTTAGAAACCAAACCTCACAGGGCCGAGCCTGACAGTGACCCTTCACACCACCCAAATTATTGCATCCACTGTCTTTGTCCACTAAAATATATTTCACTGTGTTTGAAATAAAAATGAGGATGTATTTGTATAATTAGGAAAAACTTCCAGCATTAATGCCCGAGCATGGGGGTCGTGCTGACGGGGGTTTTGGGGTGAGAGAGGTGTGCAGAGGGCAGCCCTTACCCCAAAATTCCTAAACAACTCCAGCCTGTGCAAGGTCTGAAAAATCCAGACATCTTCTGAAGGCGTTTTACGAGTGCATATGGAGAAACTGCCGAAAATATAACTGTTAGTGAATAAAATGGAAATTAGTGCTGTTGTGTTCACCTGTAAGTTTTTCTTTAAAGCCAGTGATTGCATTTGAAACCTGCAATTCTCAACAAAAAGAGAAAAGTTCAGTGCTGATTGCTGGATATTTGGACCTCCCAGTGCAAACATTAACTGGCTGAGAGGCACTCTGGAATGTAATGAAGGAAACAATACTGGGAATGGAGCCAAACGCAGAAACACTGGCGCCTGCAACCTAGGGATTTGCCTCCTAGTAATAGGAGCTGAACAAGGCCCAGCACTTCTGTTAGGCTGGAAATGACATACTGTGATCCTTGACTTAGCCAAAGGGATTTTAAATGGAGGAAAGAGCTGGCAAGACAAAATCTCCTGCACTTTTCACAGTGTTTTCTAAAACAAGCAAAGGAAATCAGGAGAAAAGACTGTAGTCTATTACATTTGATCCAGTTAAGTCAAGAGTGGAAGCTTTTTAACTGCTGTTATTATTTTTTATACTTTCTCATCATGTCACACCACCCAGAAAGCACAGACATGAAGCAGAAACTTGAAACTGCTTTCATTCAAGAAGAAGGGCACCCCAACATTGCGTTATTGACAGGAGGGCTGCAAAAACTGACAGCTGCAGAAATTGTACAGTTGAAGTTCAATTCCCAGGAGCAGGAACAATATACTGATGGTATTAATTCCGTTTGGAATTGTTAAAATAAGAAAAGGTTATGGGCTGAGGAAGGGACCTGGTATTTTTTTTTTTTCTTCTTCTTCTTTTTTTGCTTGTAACAAAGGCGAACCTTCCTTCTTCCCTGGTGTCCTTGGACTGTCATCTCCAACCTTTTGAAACTGTATCTGATTATCCATGTGGCAATTAATCATAATTAAGCAGGCTTGAGATTTGGAAAGGTACAAAGAAGGTGGCTATAGATCTGGCTTTTGTCCTGAGTAACCTCTTTTTTTTTTTTTTCCCCTCTTTTTTTGGCTGCTGAATCTTGTGTTTGGAGCCATGAGAGGGAGGACTGGAAAACTGGGAAGGAAAAAAAAAAAGAGAGAGGCAGAAAAAAACCAGCGTTTGTGTGTGTGTTTTAACATCAGAGCCCTGAGCATCCTGGTTGCTCTTTCTTTCTCTTTTTGGACATCACAGTCCCTAGAAACTAAGTTCCAGCAAACTTGGAAGCAGTCCGTTTCCAAGAGGAAGCTAGGTAACAAATTACCTTTCTAATGCCAAGTGATTTGGATCCATTCTTACAAACCAGATTTTTTCAATTTATTACAGGAAAACATTCAATCATTATATGCTGGCACTCTGTCTGGGGCACATGGAATACCGTTCTACCCACTCCGCCCACATCCAGTTTTTAAAGGCTTAGAAAGCCCAGAATGTCTTCTTATTAAATGTTTTATATATTTATAATTAAAATACTGGGCTGGCATTAGAATCATTTTAACAGATGTAACCTGACACAGGCTTTCTCTGCCCAGGGTCAGGCTGGGAAACAATGGCTTCTTTAACTCCTGCGTTCTGCTCAGGTTTCTGTTTGCACATGGGTCCAATTTGTCCCATTTATGATTAGGTTTAAGTAAGTTGATGTGCTATTTATTTAGGAGAATTGCCATTTCAGACTATTACCATATTCCCTACAATATACATTACAGTGTGGTCTATGCCTGCACTGTCCATTATTAGGTTATTATAGTCCCCAATATGGTCCCAATTCACCAAAACAACAACAACTGACTTGGTTCAGGCATTAAGTGATTTACTGCAGCTCTTTAGGTTGGAATTAATGTACACACTGCTCGCAAAAAGCCAACACCCCCCTGCTTGCCCCCAACCCTGAAGGCTTACAAGGGCCATGTGCTGGCATGTGAAAGAGACTTAAATGTCTGTGTAATTGATTTAAACATCGAGTATCAGCAGCGGACAGGGAAAACCAACGGGGCCAGCCTGCAAAGTGCCAGTTCGAGGTTCTGCTTGAGGATTTGGGGAGAATTGGGTTTACCTGCGGGAGCTGCTGGGAAGTCCTCCCGAGCCAACAACCCATCCCAGGGAGCCCAGAGTGTGAGTTTATCTCTTCTCCCAGTAAAATGCGCTCGCCTCATCTCGGACACGGCACCGAGGCAGGGGAGGGGTAATTTATAATGACTGGTCTCAAACATATGGCCGGGTCTCTGCACTCCCCCTCCCCGCCACAGCCCCTGCCCTGCCTCCGAGGAGGAGGTTTATTCCATCCAAAGCCCTTTTCAGCAGCTCTGCAGCTCCCCCCAGCTGTGGAGATCCAGCCCCGTGCCCTGCCAAATTCCAGATCTCCTTCCCGAGCCCTGGGCATCTCCCCGAGTCCCCCCTGGCCAACGCCACCAGCTTGGGTGGATGCTCCTGCACCACCAACTCCCAAATCCATTTATTCTCACTCTCGGACCGTGGCTGTTTTTCCTGTTCAGGGGTAAAACACGGCATCAGCAGCTGGAATTCACATAACAATAAATTAATAACTGCAGCCCCAGCACGCTCCAAAAGCTACAATAAAAACAGCGGCCGAGCAGCAAACAGCTCCATCGCCTCCACCAGCTCTCCCTGGCTCACATCCCGCTCCTTTCCCTTGCAGTGAAGGCATTGGGCACTCTTCCTTCACCTGGGAAGCAGCCTGGAGCTTCCCAATCTCCTCCTGGAAGGCTTTATCCCAGAGCTCTGCTGGGCACAGCCCCGTGCAGCGAAGGGAGGATGATGCTCCTGTGCCAGCGCTGGGTTTGCTGGTCATTCCTCGATGGATGGGGTTCCATTCCCATGGAGCGTGTTATCCAGGTGATAATCCCTGGATTGTGGGAGCACCAGAGTGCCTGGTGATGCCCTGGCCACGAGGAGCAGGTGAACTCCCACCCGAGGACTCTGTGGTGGGACAGCAGCAGGGGATGGTGCCGTGCCCTGGAAGGAGCAGTACTTTAAGAAGCATGAAAAGCCTGGGAAAACAAGGATGGCTTTCCAGCTCTGGTACACACTCAGCTCAACAAGCACCATCGAGGTCAGGAAACACTGAGAATTCCTGCAAAAGGAGAAGAAAAAGTGGGAATACGGCTGGGACCTGGATGTGGAGGAGCTAACAGTGCTCATCAGAGCGATGACCGAGACATTCCCTTCCAGGCCAAGGCTGAGGCTGTGGAAGGAGCTGAAATCTGAGCTTGCTGCTTGCACAGCTCAGAGGAGAGGCAGCAAGAAGCCCTAAGATGTGTCACCACCGTGGGCAAGGACATCCTGCAGGTCTGGGACTCTGTCCCTGCCCTCTCCGCAGGCATCCAGCACACACTCACAGCTCCTGTACTGCAGAACTGCCACCTCGGAGCTTTCAAGTCACCCAGTTAGTAAATCACAGATACACCAGGTTCAATTTACACTCACGTGTCGCGTGATCTGTCCTGAGAGTAACCTCTTAATAAATTAAACGGAGCCCCAAAAGAGGTTAGAAAATGAAGTTAAATGCTTCACCATCTGGGACTCAGCCAGGGCTAGATTCAATATTTGGAGTGATGGAAGGTAAAAAGCAATTGTTGTCGTGTATTTACCACTTCTTTTTTTTTTTTCCCACGGAGATAACAAGGTAATAGAATAACTCCACTATTTTATTTTTTTATTTCTTTTTTTGGGGTGAAAAAGCTTTAAGCCGAGCCTTACCCAGACATCTCCAGGAAAACAACGTCACGAAATACCTTTAAAACTACAAGCCTGGAGTCTGCGAGTTATTCTGCTTTTTGGAGGTGAGGCAGATCTCACAATTTGGGATTCCTGTCTGTCTCCTCCAGCACTGCAGCCTCCACTGAGCTGAGCTCCCACTTGCCTGCAGCCACATTGGTTTAGGACCTTTTCCAGGTCGTTTGGAAGCCAGGCTTGGAGCCTGCTCCAGTCACAGAGCCACATAGTGTAGAGCTATGAGAACTTGGGAAAACCTGCTTGGCAAAGCCACCATTATTTCCCTTTGGTTTTAAAAGACAAAAAAAAAAAAAAAATTGAGGAGTTTCTCTTCTCTCCCCCCAAAAAATCCCTAAATTGACTGAGCTCGTGAGTTTGATTAAACCCACCAGGGAATTTTAAACAGAAGAAGGGGAAAAAATCCAAGCAGAGAGGAAAAATCATGATTTTTTTTTTTGTTTGGTTGGGTTTTTTGGTTTTTTTTGTTTGGTTGGTTTTTTGGGTGGTTTTTTTTNCCCGGGCGCAGCCCACCCTGGGCAGGCGCTGGCACAGGCTGTGCCTGCAGATGGATGGGGAGCGGGCACAGCCCCCAGAGCTGGCACCAGCGCCGGCACCGCGCTCGCCAGCTCCCGGCACATTCCTGCTCCTGGGAAAAGCTGCGAGCCCCCCACACCACCACCAGCAGCAGCAGCAGCAGCAGCAGCAGCAGCCCCCCTTCCCCTTGCCCTTGCCCACATCCAGCTGCAGAGCCTGTCCCTGTCCCCGAGCTCTTCCCGAGGTGGCAGCAGGCTCTGCCCCGGGGGATGCTGCGGCTTTATCCTCCTTGTAAATCTGAGCTCTTTAATTCGGTCGGGGTGGCGGTCCCGGCTCAGGGACAGGGCTCGGGGACTGCCTGCTCCGAGGGGGTTTGTGGGGAGGGATGCTGAGCTCAGCCTGGACTCAGCTCTGGCTCTCTGTCCCATCCAGGCAGCGAGTGGAGGGTGCTGAGCCCCCCAGGCGGTGATGCCAGGATGATTTTTTGCCTTTTATACCCCTCTTATATACCTTTTTATATAGTTTGATGTGTTCTCAGTGCTTTTAACCCACACACTGTGACTTCCCAAGGCTGATAACTCAGCTCAGCCCCACGGCACCGTTAAACCAGGAGAGCAAACATCCTGGGAGCCCCAGACACCAAGGGCCTCTCCAGAACACATTTTGGAACCTCAGACAGGCCCAGCCAGGGGGAAGGTTCCTCACAANCACCCCACATCTCAGCCACGCAAACTCCTCCTGCTCAGCGTTTCTTAAAGTATTTTTATATAGATATTACATATTGGGTCAGAGATTAGGAAAAGGCTCCTCCCACAGAGGAAGGCTGGGCACTGAACAGGGCAGTGGTCACGACATCAGCCCTGCCAGAGTTCAAGGAATGTTTGGACAATGCTCTCAGGCACATGGTGGGATTCTTGGGGTGGTTCTGTGCAGAGCCAGGAGCTGGACTGGGTGATCCTTGTGGGTCCCTTCCAGCTGAGGACATCCTGTGGTTCTGTGATAACCTCATGTGGATGGAGATCACACCTGAGCTGGAGTCTGCATTTCCCTACAAATCCCATCCTGTGTTTGCAGTAGTTTAGGAAGGCATTTGCCCAAATTTGGAGCCACTGAGGGATTTCAGAAGCATCCTGAGGCTACCTGGCAGCAGCTGTGAGTGTGTGCTTTGTGCCACAGGAACACGTCAGCAGCTCCCCCATCCCTTTGGTTTGTTGTGGGCCTCTGATTTTAGATTTTGTTTAACGAATTCACAGCACCACGGCATGGAGACTGCGGCAGAAAAATAAGAATTATGGTTAAAATTTAAAATCACCCACCAGTGAAAGGGGTTTCCTGAATGCTACTCTGGTGTCCAAGCGCAGGTTATTTGGGTTTGTAGGTGGAACTTCAGCAGTTGTTGTGCTTCAGCTCCTCAAGCAGAGGGAGGGAGAAGCTCCCTTTGTTCCCCATCTCCCTTCGGTGGGTGAGCTGCAAGTGAGGAGGAAATGAGAAATCAGTCTGTAATCCTGAAAATCCTTTTCACTTTGAACATCCAGGCTGCCTCTCTTCTGGAGCTACCACCCTCTCTGACCATCGACTGTGCTGTTCTGCTCATGTCACTTCAGAGGAAAGAAAAGATGTGTTTTGTCTTTCTTTTTTTTCCCCTGAAATATTCTTAATAGTTCAGCTTGGTGGACTAAATATCCAGGATAAATCTGTCTTTGGGGGATTTTATATCACTGTGTATGATCTATAGTTATGCATATACCTGCAGGTATAAGGTGTATGATTGAAATTTCATCTCACAAATCAGCTTTTAAGATTATCAATACTGGATTTTTAGGTTTTACTAATTTTTAGTGTTTTGCTAATATTAAGATTCAGATTTAGGCTTAGTCTGTGTATTTTTTGAGAGTGGAAACAAGCTCAGGGCTGGAAATGGTCAAGGCAAAACACAGTTTAAAAGTCACTTGTAGCACAGACCAAAGAGGTTCCCCAGAGAAGTCATGGAACAGATTTTGGAACACGTTGCCCAGAGAAGCTGTGGGTGTCTCATCCCTGGAAGTGTCCAAGGCCAAGCTGAACCTGGGACAGTGGAAGGTGTCCCTGCCCATGGGGTGGAATGAGATGAGCTTTAAGATCCTTTCCAACCCAGCTGTGGTTCCATAATTCTCTGAAACCTCATCCTGCCACGTGGAGCCATACCAGGAGGTGGAACAGCTCCAGGTTTGTGGAGGTGATCAGAAACACACAGCTACTCCAGCAAAGTGCAGCAGGATGGAGCTGGAAACAACCTGGGATGGAGCATCCTTGGAATACAAGGAAATTGGCTCAGGATCCAGCTCTGCCTGGAGCTGGGAAGATGGGCAGAGCCAGCGGGTACAGCAGCCCAGGAATTCCCAGGGGGAGGCAACTGAGCCTCCTCTTCCAAGCTCTGCTCGTTGCTAAACCACAGCACCTCTCTCCCCTTGCATTTATTTTATTTTTCATTTGCTTCATGTTTATTCTGGCCTTGAACAGCTTAAGCCTCACTCCAGGCATGAAACCAAGTGACTTCCCTCTTGTTCTGTTCTTACCTGGCCTTGGATATGGAGACTGAGTCCTTAAGGAAAATACACCACACTTTATATTGGCTCACTAATACTAAAAATCCCCACACAAATGACTCCCTCCCACAGCCAAATTTTACAGCCCAGGAGCAAATGTTCTCCTCCCCATCTCTAGGGATGTAGAGGGATTTTATTTATCATAGTAGACCATTACTAACTGTCAGGATAGGGAGGGATGGATGGATTAAGTTAGAGGAACCTGGGGGTGAAAAACCACAGGTAAGTCCTGTTGATACTTCTCAAAATACCTGGAACTGCAGAGAACCACTGAACAATTCCAAGGAATCATTTCCATACTTCTCAAAATACCTGGAACTGCAGAGAACCACTGAACAATTCCAAAGAATCATTTCCCAAGGTGATCGCTCACTGATCTTTGGGACACATTCAGAAAATAATTCATTTATTGGCGCCATTCCGGGGACTTCCCTGAAACCAAGGTCAGCCTTTCCTTTGATTTCAGTTTGCTCTGGGTTGGGACCTCCAGCGCAGCCCTTGGAGCTGTGTGACCCCAGGTTCTCCTCACACAACCCCACCACACCCCGGCTGCAGCCGAGCACGCGTGGGGAGCTCGCTTGGCTCCTGGTTTGGGCTAAACGCGAATTTCCTCTTGGCTCTGCTCGGCGCATTTGGATTTCGTGCAGCCCATTCCTTCCCTCCCAGACCTGGGAGGAATCTCTGAGAAGAAAGGGGATGTCAGGAAGAGAAACTCTTGAGTGCCAAGGGTTGGCTTTCCTCGGCAGGCGCGGGGCTGGGAGCTGCCCGCTGCTCCTGCGAGCTTCCCCGAGCAAATGTCAGCTCCCTGCTCCATCAGGCCTTTACCTTTATAGCTTCAAGGAAATGACAGCTCCGAGCTGTTGCTTTGCAGGAGGGAATAGTACAGGTCACATCCTCGGCTAATGCAAAATGGCATAATGAAATGCTGATTGATACCCGCCAGTAGCCTGGCTCGCTTGTTAGCTACGCAAATGCAGGTAAAAATCCTTGTTAATCTCGAATTTCAAAGCCTTGGTGGCCCTTGATTCGTGGAGGGAAGGTGCATCCACAGCGTGCAGCTACAGGTGGCCTCTGTCCTTCAAAGGAGAAGCTTTGAAGAGATTTAAATACTGATGGCGAGCGCCAACGCAATCCTGACGAGTCAAAGTGAGACGAGAGAGCCTGAGCTGGGAAAACCACAGGAAGGATATCCCAGCAATGCCTGGTTGTGTGGCTGTGCGAGCCTCGAGCTGGAGCTGATATATTCCTGGATTTTCTGGAGTTGGCTGAGTTTCTTTAAAAAGGAGCATTTGCAGGTGTCCCGCGAGGAGCTCCCCATCTCCAGCCAGGATGTGCACACAGCTCCCCAGTGCTACTGCCCTGCCCGCCTTTGAAGCCTCCTCAAACCCCCCTTTAAACAGGAATCTGTGAGTTTCTTTGGAGCATAAACACGAGCTTAGGAAGGAGNTGAGAGGCGCTCCCCATCTCCAGCCAGGATCCTCGCACAGCTCCCCTGTGTTACTGCAGCCCTGCCCGCCTTTGAAGCCTGCTCAAACCCCCCTTTAAACAGGAATCTGTGAGTTTCTTTGGAGCATAAACACGAGCTTAGGAAGGAGAACCAGCATTGCTCCATTACCAACCATTTTGCCTCTCTGTTCCCTTTTCCGTGGGAAATATCAGCATTTTGTGGTCAAGCTCATTATTTGCTTTGTACAAGACCAGGGTGTTTTGAGCGAGGGAATGAGCTCTGCTCCTCGTTCAAGTCATCAAAGGGCCGAGTATTCCTACTGATATTTAATACATTTCATCTCCACCTTCTAATGCATACATTGAAGTATACTGTGTCTTTAAAAAAACCCTCAGCTTTGCCTGTTAATTTAGCTCCCTCCACACAGTCTCATTTACTGTTATCTATTTTTATTCTCACTGGGGATTAGGTAAGCAACTCACAGTATTTCCAGCTGTCCTTTTAGCATCACTATTTGAAAACTGTGTAGACCACAAAGAACATCATTACAAAAACAAATTGCTGGTACAACCGCTCTGCTAATAAGTAGGGACCTGTTGTAAGTTCTGAAAGTTAGAAAGACCATTTCAGACTTCTGTTTTCATTAAACTGTGGTTGCCGAGAGCAGATATAATTGCATTTCTTTTCTTTCTAAAGGCTCTGGGTTACCTGGAGTAATTTGTATATTACTTTCTTTTTTTTTTTTTCTCCTCTGCAAGTCCAAATCAGTTCTCTCAATGGAAAACATTACATAGGAGGGGTCATTCCACAAGTGGTTTGCATTAGTGCAAGAATTGCACTCGTGTACTAAGATGTTTAAGCACCTACAAAGTTGTCGCCAACCATCTGCACTGCTGGTAGCACTAAATCAGCCAGGCCCGTATGCAAAGCCAGAGTAATTTATCTGTCAGGCAGTATTTCATTTAAAACATATTCCTGTAAAATATGAAATACTTAGAGGCACCCACTTTCCTCTTTGTATCTGACATTTTCCATTACTGCACAGGCAAAATTGTCTTTTTAATGGAGCAAGGAAAGCTTTGTGCGCCGGGGCTCGGGCATTAGGAAAGGGGTTTCAGTTTGCATTATGTTAATGGGCAATTATCAGTGCAGGGAAAATGAGGGATGCTGCAGGAGTGTGTGTTTGGGGCTCTTACGTCTGCTGATGCTGGACTAGGTGGGATTTTCTCCTGCGACTCTGTGTGATCCAAATCCAAACACAGAGAAGCCAAGGTGCTGCTTCACAGCCCTGCAGAGAAAGGCAGGAGAGCTTCAGGAAGCTTGAGTTTAATCTGTGACTCAGATTTATGTGAGGAACCCTTCTAAGCCTGGAAATACCCAGGACTGTTTTGCCATTCCCCAGGATCCGTGGGACTTGCAGTCCTTGTAGGATCCAGCACCAGCCTGTTTATTTTTACAGTTCATGCTCCAAATTGTTTATGCAGAAAATCTGAGCGGGGGGTGGATGGAGAAATAATCCCATTTTGTCCTATTCTTCACTTTCTGCGAGGCACAGTGCTAATAAAACATTTTCAATAAACAAACCAACCAGCCCTAAGTTGCTGCTTTTAATATAAGACACAAAGTCTCGGTATGATTTTTCCAGATTCTGCACCTGATTAATGCCATACCACTTTGGCTGAATTTATGTTCAGGGAAAGTGCAGGGTGTATTTCCTTTGCAAACAGAAACAATATGTGCAGCCTCCTTCCCTTACCTGCACCAGATGCCTGGGAGAGGAGGAGGAGGAGGAGCAAGAAAACCTCGGCTGGGGTGGAGGCAGAGTGGCCAAAGTCTGGGGACAGGGGATTTATTTAACTCTATTTATTTAGGTTTATTTATTTAGGTCTATTTATTTAAGTCTATTTATTTTGGTCTATTTATTTAGGTCTATTTATTTAGGTTTTGCCCTCCCATAACCAAAAGTTGTTGTTTGCAAACTGCTGGGAGTGAGGCACTCAAACTGAAGCTGTCCCACCAAGGTTAGTTAATTCCATGTGAGAAATATGAAAAATGCACAAATAATTCGAGTAGCTGGAGAAATGGAGTATCTGTTCACAGCAAAGACAATTGAAGTCATCAAACCTCCTAAAATTTTATATAGCTAATAATTTCTGATTATACCAGAAGGCAGAGTTAGTTCAGAACTGGGTATTTAAAGACAGGTGTTGTTACAACCAGGATATTGATGATTTCACAATAATACTCTTAGCAGTGATAAAACAACATTCACCTCTGCTCCATGTCTGATAACATAATTATACATAAATTATCATATTCAATGCATTGAAAGTGAAAACTGAGTCCTTATCACAGTGACGGAAAAATCTCTGTAAGGATTTGAAGCCAGGACAAAACCTAAAATTTCAAAAATTACCCAGATGTTTTTTTAAAAATAAACCAAATCAATCCAGTCCTTGTGTTTGAGAGGCTCATATGCATGAAAAACAAAGATGGCTGGAATGAAGAATTACTGATTTTAATAGATGTGGGTTTCTCCTAAAAGCTCAGCTCCCATCTTCCTATTGGATGCCCATTTTCAGCTGTGACTAAAAATGAAGAATTTGGTAATTTATGTCTGGTCAGAATCAGGAATGGGTTTTTTTCCAACCAGGAAAGGTTGGAAGGGACCTCTGGAGATGCTCCAACCCAAGCCCTGGAAGAAATGGAGGAAAACTGCACCTGATGATGACATGGACCTGATCATATCCCAGAACCATGGAAGGTGTGGGTTGGGAGGGACCCCAAATCCCACCCAGTGCCAGCCCTGCCATGGCAGGGACACCTCCCACTGTGCCAGGCTGCTCCCAGCCCCAATGTCCAGCCTGGCCTTGGGCACTGTCAGCCAGAGAACACCACCAGGTATGAGCATCTCACACCCAACCACATCTCTGGAAAAGGATATTTCCAGCGTTTCTTTCCAGGGAAACATGGAGGCAGCAACACATTTGTCAAAGCAGACCCCGCTGCAAAAACCTTTGGGTTCACAAATTTGTTGCTCTGATGTTCCATCTCAAGCCCCTGACTCTGCCCTGTTTCTCTCTTCCACGAAAAAGGAGATTTCTGGGAAAAGTCCGTGGGCTGCAAGGGAGGCTAGACCCAAGTGCTTCCTTCCACTGCTGGCCTAACTTTTAAATCAGTTTTTAATTGCATGAAAAGCCGCCCTCATCCCTTTTGATTACATCCTTCTATCGCCCTCAGAACGGCAGCATCTGAACATCTTATTAATAAAAGCTATTTTGGAAAATAAAACTCCTTTGGAATATATGAGGATTAACACTATATATAGACCACGATGGCTTAAAAGAGATTGTTATGGTCTATTGTGCAAATACATATTTACTAGAGCTTTTGAAATACAGATCATGCAAATATGTATTCAGGGACTTTTAAAAATGCAGATTATTGACCTGACAGATCATAAAGGCTCCTTTGAAACCATTCTGGGTTACACTATCATGTAAATACTTATTTAGGCAATTTTTTAAAATCTTTGCAAGTACAGTCAGTGGAAATCCTCATGGAAATAAATGCTTTTCCCACCTGACAGCCACAGTGATTTTAAAAGTTAAATACCTGCCTCTCCTACGTTTAGAAAATCCAAATCTGTCCTGTCTGAGGATGGCTGAGATACATCCCATGGGGTATAATATCACCTGACAGTGAGGTGCTGACCACCCCAAGGCTGCAGAATAAATCCTTTCTTTGCAATCATCTGGTGAGGCAGATGTGCAGAATCACAGAATCCCAGCAGGGTTTGGGTGGGAAGGGACTTTAAACCTCATCCAGTTCCTGTGACGGGTGGGGACACCTCCCATTATCCCAGGATGTTCCAAGCCTCATCCACTCTGACCTTGGACACTTCTCTGGGCAACTTCTGACAGGGGATGGTGAATAAATATTTTACAGCAAAGAGAGAAAAATGAATATTCCTCTTTCACAGGCCAGGTTCAACCAGTCAGGTAAGTGCAACTTCCAGCAGCACAAGCTGGATTTCAGCTGGTCATTTTGGGAATAAAAAGTGTATTTATTAGCAATTTCCTGAACCAATTGATACTCTCAGTTTTCCACAGATCCCTTATTATTCAATATTACATCAATAACAAAACGGGACTGGTTAATTTGGATTCCTGTGCAGGACTGAGGAAGCAGAAGCAGCTTCCTGCCTCCCTGGCCCCGTAGCAGGGTGGTTGTTATGTTTTGTTACGTGTTACAACAACACAGCCTTCCAAGGATCTGTGCATGTGTGTGAAACTGATTGTGCCAGGTGATTGGAATATTCCTGGAGCACAGACACTGCCTTGATGAATAGTGGTGTAAATGCTCCAGCAATTTTGCACATAAATGTGTCAGCTCTGGTCTACATAATGGAGAGAGGTCCTTTCATGGACTGGATAAAAGCGGGTTTATGAATCATGGAAAAACATGGGGAAAAAAGCATGTTATGTGAATTTTCTTTGGAAAGTCCAGGGAAAAAAAAAAAAACCAAACCACCACCTGGAATGTGGCCAGAGCATTTTAGTGCTCTTTTGTCATTCTGGTGGTTGAAGAGAGCTGTTCATGGTGATTAACAAGGGTGTGCGCGCTGGGGTTTTTTTAAGATACAACTACAAACAAAAGGTAGTAAATTTAATTTTCATTAGGGTAGAATTACTGTTCTCTTACTCCGGGCAGGAATACACATTAACAAAAACTCCTTGTTACTTTCTCTCTGCAGATCTGGCTTCTATTTGCCTCGGCTGGAGGAAGGTTTGACTGAACATTCACGATTCAACCAGGCACCATAAAATCCCCCGCAAGAAAATTTACTGTAGGTATAAAGTAAATCACATAAGGGCTGTGCACGCTCATTTACAAAACACAGCCTACAGTTCCATTGTACGAGCAACAATTAAGGGGTGCACCTCGTGCACGCCCCATTTTTAATGCTATTCCCTGGAATTTGGAGGATTTAAGACAGTGAAAGTGTCTCGCAGTGTTATAAACAGAGCCATGCAGGAAAAGCGAAGTTTGAACCACTGGTTTTCAATATTAAAATGTTTTGGTGAGTTCTGAACTCAGTTTCTGTGATTTTTTTTTTCTTCAGGTGATCCACAGGTATGGGAGAGATGATTGTTCCTCATGGCAGAGCTCTGGTGGACTGAGGCCACAGGTTCAGTGCTGGCAAGAAACCTGAACTCTGCTTCAGAAAACCCCAGGATGGAATCACAGAATTGTTTATGTTGGAAAAGACCTTCTCAGACCATGGAGTCCAACTCTTCCCCAGCAGGGCCACCACTGCCCCGTGTCCCCAAGTGCCACATGGATTTTAAATCCCTCCAGGGATGGGGACTCCAGCATTGCCCTGGGCAGCTCTGCCAGGACTGGGCATCCCTTTCCATGAAGGAATTGTCCCAAATATCCAACCNGTGCACGCCCCGTTTTTAATGCTATTCCCTGGAATTTGGAGGATTTAAGACAGTGAAAGTGTCTCGCAGTGTTATAAACAGAGCCATGCAGGAAAAGCGAAGTTTGAACCACTGGTTTTCAATATTAACATGTTTTGGTGAGTTCCGAACTCAGTTTCTGTGATTTTTTTTTTTCTTCAGGTGATCCACAGGTATGGGAGAGATGATTGTTCCTCATGGCAGAGCTCTGGTGGACTGAGGCCACAGGTTCAGTGCTGGCAAGAAACCTGAACTCTGCTTCAGAAAACCCCAGGATGGAATCACAGAATTGTTTATGTTGGAAAAGACCTTCTCAGACCATGGAGTCCAACTCTTCCCCAGCAGGGCCACCACTGCCCCGTGTCCCCAAGTGCCACATGGATTTTAAATCCCTCCAGGGATGGGGACTCCAGCACTGCCCTGGGCAGCTCTGCCAGGACTGGGCATCCCTTTCCATTAAGGAATTGTCCCAAATATCCAACCTGAGCCTCCCCTGGCCCAGCCTGAGGCTGTTCCCTCTCCTCCTGTCCCTGTTCCCTGCCAGCAGAGCCTGACCCCCCCCCGGCTGCCCCCTCCTGTCAGGGACTTGTGCAGAGCCACAAGGTCCCCCTGAGTCTCCTTTTCTCCAGGCTGAGCTCCTTTCCCAGCTCCCTCAGGAGTTCTCCAGCCCCTTCCCAGCTCCCTCAGGAGTTCTCCAGCCCCTTCCCAGCTCCCTCAGCCCCTCCTCATCACCCTTGTGCGCTAGTCCATAATTCTGAAGAGAATTTTAGGAAGAAAAGCACAAAAAGGCAGCAAGTGCCACTTGTGTTATCCCTTGTTTGGGAATGGGAAGTAGAGCAAGGAAGAAGCCCCTTTGGGCAGGGATGGACACCAGCCCCACACATCCAACCTGCTCCTGGGGCTCCAACATAAAGATTTCCCCCCACAAAAAGGGGGAAAACACAAAGGAGCTAATTAACCTAATCACAAGGCCATCCTCAGTCACCCTTCTCCGAGCAAACCCGTCCCAGCAGCCAGAATTAGGGGATTTAGGGAAAACTGATCCTGCTGCGGGGCCATAAACAGAGGAGTGCACCTGAAGTAGCCGTGGGCCCCTGGGGAGTGCTGGGGGAAGTGAGAACCTGCTTACTGCAAAGACAAGTGACTGTGAAATCCTGCTTTATTCTTCCTGCCATAAAAGAGTTTCGGCTCTCCAAGGAGGTGTTTGAGGAGCTGCTCTGTGTCCTGGGGGTGGGGACAGGACAGCACTCCTGGGGACAGTCCCATGGTCACAAATCCTTCTGGAGAAATGCAGAAGGGGTTTGGCGAGCTGGGAAGGCTCTGGGTTTGTGCCTCTGTGGGTTGATGTTGTGCCTTAATGTGGATAATTCCTGGTTTTAGTGATAGGGTTAGATGGGATATTGGGCAGGAATTGTTCCCTGGGAGGGTGGGCAGGCCCTGGCACAGGGTGCCCAGAGCAGCTGTGGCTGCCCCAGGATAAACCTGGGACAGTGGAAGTTGTCCCTGGCACAGGGGTTTGGAACTGGATGAGCTTTAAGGTCCCTTCCAACCCAAAGGATTCCAGGATTCTGTGTTTGTGAGGAATATATTCAACCTGCACAGGAAGCTGTGTTGAGACAGTGGGGAAATAGCATTTTAAGGACACAGAGCTCTGCAAGGAACATTTGGGCCTCCATTGCCTCTTGATCTTCCTCTCCTTACCTCAGCACCACAAACCATCTACGTTGTGCTACCCAAATATATACCCAAGGAGTGGATATTCAAATTTGATCAGAGAAAATGAAATAAAATCATCTAAAACTGCTGTTATCTTGCAAAGTGTTGGTTAAACCAACCCTACTCTTTATGGTCTTACCTCCTCCCCAGCTGAAATAAGTGATTTCCCTTTCATTAAATTTAATACTACAGAATCAAACCCTTACCTACGAAATATCAAAGCTCGTGGGCTTGATGCTAGAGATGTTTTTTCAAGAGGCAAGATGCAGAATTTCACATATCTCTGGTTACCTTCACTTTCTCAGTTGATTACAGATATTTTTTAGATTAATAAGGTGCAAACAAAAGTCTCTGAAAGCAAAACCCAAGCATCAGGAAAAGCTAAATTCACATTTTATATTTATCCAGAACAGCTTCTGAAAAACTCCTCCTCCCAACTCGTGCCTCAAACGTGTCCACTTTCCTTCCACGTCTGATCTCAAATACCCTTGGAGGCTTCACACAATGCGGAGGAACCCCAGAAAATAATAAAGGTATTTGGTGAAATGCTGCTTAGTCTCTGGGATAAACCTGGAGCGCTGACTTGTATAGCTAGGGGCTTATTTTTAGATCCTCCAGAGAATTTGTGTGAAAAAGGTGAGAGAGAGAAAGAGAGAGGAAGAACAATTTAAATCATCGTAACTTCATAAACCAGAATTTTGGCTAAGCTTATTTGATAAAACGCAGCCTCACATATATATATTTACAATTAAAATGGCTTTATTGTGATTTTAAAACCTTTACCTAAAAAACAAATAAATAAAAAAGTCTTTGCTTTGCATTAGCTCCTCCAAGAGGCCAGAACTCTTAAAAAAATTATTAAAAATTTAATGGATGTAACTTATTTTAATAAATTATTGGAATGGTCAATCCAAACCCAGACCCTTTTTTCCTTGGGGAGTGGGATGGATGCCCCTGGAGAGGGTTTGGGAGGGAGCCTGGCCAAGGGGACACCAACAAAATGTGGGCTCGGGGCCAGAGTTTCCCCTGGAAAAGGGAAGGAGAAGGAACAAAGTACCCATCAGGGGCTGGCACCAAAGTCCAGGGCTGAAACCTGACCAGCGGGTGGAGCGGAGGGGAAACAAGCTCAGGACACTGATAAATTGTTATTTTTTTCATCATTCTCTCTCTTCTCCTGATCTTTTTTGGTTCTCCTTTCCTTTCCTTTCCTTTCCTTTCCTTTCCTTTCCTTTCCTTTCCTTTCCTTTCCTTTCCTTTCCTTTCCTTTCCTCTCCTCTCCTCTCCTCTCCTCTCTTTTTCTCCCTTCCTTTCCTGAAGGGCCAGGAGGGAGCAGACTGGGTGGGAAAGGAAGTATATTTTACAGCACTTTCATTACTCAACTTGATGAGAGCTAATAAAAATTCTTAATTGAAAATAAGTACCTTAATGACAATATCATAATCAGGAGTTATATTTCCTATTTATTTCAATATAAAATACCTTCTTTCTGAACGGAATTATTCCGAGCAGTGTTCCTCATTGGCTCACACATTAGGAAGATAGTAAATACAGCTTTAAGTAGAATCACCTGTGCTTGGTTTTTCACTCCAAGTCTCCTTTCTGTTGCTAAAACCAATGTTAGATACTTTCCTAATTGTTATTGAAACATATACAGGCCCTTTCCCATATCTTTATTTGGCTTTTTGGTGTGGAGTCAGCATTTAATCCAAGCATTTGTGACATGGTTAACACCCACAATCATTTCCTGTTATGCCTCACACTGACTAGAGTGGGCTGCTGTATATTTTCCAACGCCCACTCTGCTGTCTTTACAATCAGATTATGCCATTAGACATAGACAATGAATCACTGTAATTGTTCTAATATGGCCAAACTGCCAGCAAGGATTAACCCTTTCTGGGGATTTGGTAGTTAATTCAGTGTGGACCTGTGGTTACAAGGTGTTAAGAGGTTTCGGGGGTTTAAAGCTGGGGAAAGGCTCATTTTAGTTAATAAAATACCATTTAAAGTGCCACATTTGGCTTCTTCAGAATGGCTGAGGAGTTCAACAAAGACAAAGAAGAAATAATTCATAAAATTAAAAAAAATGAGGGAAAACTTCCTCACGAGGGGAAGCAGAGGGGCAGCTCCATTCTCTGCTCCCTGAGAGCAGGGACAGGAGCCAGGGAAGGGCTGGAGCTGCATCAGGGGAGGTTCAGGTTGGATTTTAGGGAAAGGTTCTTCCCCCAGAGGGTGCTGGGCACTGCCCAGGCTCCCCAGGGAATGGGCACAGCCCTGCCAGAGCTCCAGGAGCGTTTGGGCAACTCTGCCAGGGATGCCCAGGGTGGGATTTGGGGTGTCTGTGCAGGGACAGGAGTGGAACTCAATGATCCTGATGGGTCCCTCCCAACTCAGGATACTCCATAATTCTATGTGAATCCATGTTTTTAATCATAAGAATTCCTAGGGTGGAACTTTGAAGACAACATCTCCAAGAAGAGAGAAGAGCGTTGGAGTGTTTGCGCATTTGGGGCCGGACAAAAAAACTTCATTTTGTGCTTCTTCAAGAGTTTTCTCGAGGCCAGGAGGAAGGCACAAAGCCAAGCATCTGGTCCCTGAGTCCCACCCCGGTTAGGAGGCTATTAAATGACTCTTTACACACACATTCCTGTCAGCACACTGCAAAAGTGATCCAAGGATCCGTCTGCCCAACACCCTTTTGTTCCAGCGCTCGCAGTAAATCGGCTCCTGATCAAAGTGAGGCGAGGACTAATTGGAAATCAAAAGTCCATTAGCATTGGAAATGCCATTCCTACAGCGGGCTGGAGAGATTTTTTGCAAATAATTTGTTTAGGCCCCAAACTAACCATCATTAAATGAATGAAAGTCTCCATACAGACACCTTTTGACATTAATTTAGGCTGGTAATGTATCAGATTAGAGTTTAATATGAAATTCTGACTTGGGTAATTAAAATCTTATTACTTAAGTGGATGTTCTCAGTTTAATGGGGATACAGGGAATCAGCTTGCCGTGTTCTACCCTTAGTCAATAGTAAGGAATGAACCCAAAGCAGGAGGACAGGGATAAGATCAGGCACCATGGATGCTGTGCCCATCTCCCACCCAGCTTCCAGAGCAGCTGAGGATTCACAGTCACCTTTAAAATGTTCCTTTTGTCTCATAAAATCTGGCAAAAGCAGTTTCTTGAATCAAATATGCGAATTATAAGCGAATCTTGGAGAAAAGAGGGGGAAAAAAATCACTTTTAAATCTATTTTTTTTTAATTTTTGTACTGAGAACTCTGCAAGATTACCAAGAAGGAGAAAGAAAGCCAACTCAGAACAACAAAGAGTAAAAACCTAATAACTAAATAGAGGAAAAACAAACCTGCCTGCCCCAAACAGGGAAAATGTGGACAAAAACATAACGAAGAAAACATGAAATTCCAGTGCTATCTATGGGAAATATATACATACTTAGAATTAGGGGAGGCACTGATGCAGAAAACAGAATTATTTTAAAGCCAAGAGAAATCTTGGAAAAAAGTCACAGAGTGGTGAAAATTTTAGGCATTGAGTTCAGGTAAAGATCCACAGCCCTGTGGCAGAGAAAGTGCAACTGAGCCTGTTGGAGTCTAGGAAAAGCTTGGGAACTTTTCCTGCTCCTCTGGGTGTTTGTTTTACCCTCAGAGCTCCTCAAAAAAGGCTTGGCCTGCGAACCAAGCTCGTGGGAGCATTTACCCCAAATTCTGGGTGAGCTGAGAGCACCAAAGAAATGAGGAGATGTTGTTTAGTGCACCACAGAATGTGGAGTTGGAGTTTTTAGGTTTTGCTATATATATTATATGGAGCCAACATGGAGATTTTAGGATGTTGGCTTCTTCTTCTTCACCTTCTTCTCTCTTCTCCTTCTCTTCCTTTTTCCCTCTGACATGAGTTCCTGTGACTTGTTAATTGGTAGATAGAATTTAGTGTAGAGGAGACATGTCAATGAGGTTGATATTCACTGGTTTTGGGAACAAAATAAGATAGGTAAAGTTTTCTACCTGGTTGATAATAGATATAAAAGCTACCTGCTTTGGGTAGCCATTGCCATTCTGCCCTCGTGTTCCTGGAGGTCACAGCACAGTCTGTGCCTCCCAAATTTTGATAAGAACCAGAAATAAACAAGCTCTGAAACAGCAGAAAGAAGCTTTGTTTCATCTTTTTGGGACATGAGACACTGAAATAAGGAACACAGCCAGGCCAGGAGCCAGGGTCCAAAGAAGAACACCTCCCCCCTGACAGAGCCCCTCAATCCAGTTTGGGACCACAACTGCTCTGCTGATGGGCAACACCTCCCTCCAGCTGGGCTTTGCTGCTCTGAACCTCCAGCAAAGCCAAGGTCCCAGTCTAGGCAGGCCATTGAATTCCCACCATGGGATGTGGAAAGGGATCCATGTGTGCTCCTGCATGGGATCTTCAGGCCTGCCCTCTCAAATTCCCTATATTTTAATGACAATGTGCACGAACAACATCTGACTCAGGACTGGGGAATCCAGCCTGCTACATGTAATGTGCTTTAGGAACTTTTTGGGATGAAAGTGCCTTATAAATGCCAGATAAAGCATCATTACTTTCACTTCAGCTTTTATAGCTTTGGCAAAAACGCTCCTGTCAGGACGAAACTTGGCCTGCTTCTCCTGGGCTTGGGAGGGAATCGTTTTTTCCCAAATCTGAGGAATCTGGTTTGGCTGAATTTCAGTTCATTTAATGCAAAAAGGTTGAAAACATTTGACACTGAGACCTTTTTCTGAACTCAGCTCAAATCAGCTTTGTCTTGAAATGCCAAATCTGGCAAGCTCTTGCTCAGCTCTTTTTTTGGAAGACTTTCCAAAAAAAAAAAAATAAACCCAACCCTTCTCCTTCGTTTCTCAATAACATATGTCCCACTTGCCATTCCTAATCTATTTTCTCAAACAATTCACTACTGCTGGTACATATCATACTTTTGCACTTCAGACTGAACAACATCTATGGAAATCTGCTGAAATGACACTTGAAAAGCAGTTTGCAAACAGGACATGCCATCATCCAGTGTTCCTTCTAATCACAGGGAGCCCTGGCACTGCACCTGATCCAAGATTGTGGAAGTCAGTGCTGGGACTTGTTCCAGCTCCATTCAGCTGATGGCACACATGAAATGAGGCACAAGATGTTCTAAATATAGTGGATTTTTTAACTGTGTGTTGGAGGAAGAAACGTGAGCGACTGGAGGTGCTCAAGGAACACCTGGGTGTGACACAGTGCTCTGATCTAGTTGATAAGGTGGTTTCCAATCAAGCCCTTACAACCTTAATGGTTCTATGATTTAATGAGAATAATATTTGGAAATAAGGGAGAATTTTAAACAATATACAATTGTGTGTGTGTGTGTCTATGTAAACATAAAAATACATATGAACAAAATAACCAGAAGCATCTTTGGAAGGAAATAATCTATTTACTGTTAGAGAACCACCATTACCAGTACACCCAGCACAGCTCACCAGGGAATTCTGAGAAGGACTGGGAGCAAACATGGCGCTGTGCACGTTTATGCCATGCTTCAGAGGAGTAGGAACAGCAAAAAATGCAGTGGCAAATGCTGCTTTAGAGACTAGTTTAGCCATGGAAAGGCTTTTGAAATGCCCACGGAGAGCTGAGAGAACAGCCCAGAGTCACCATCCAGGTACAGGGCAGGAGAAGACAAACAGGGATGAAACAAAACAGAGACCAGAAAGGAAAAGGAAGGAAGTTGATGGACAAAACCTCAGCCAAGTGGGATGTTGAGGAGAGAACAAGAAACCTTGGACTTTCTGGCATGTAAACTGAAACTAAATATACTGCTGGCATTTCTAACTGGCTCTCACATGGGCCTGGACATCACAATTTGCTTACTGAGATAGAAAAGCTGGCTCAGGAAAATGGGATAGACATGTTTTAATTCTTTTTCCCCCCTTGATTTTGTGTTAAAGACGTAGATTGACTGTGTAAGGATCACCTTAGTGAAGTTGTGAATGATTTACGACACGAGCAGCCCTGGAGAAGTGCGGGGAGCAGAGACGGGAAGTGCCGTGCTGGTTTTTGTTCTACACAGCTCAGCCAGAAAAATCCATTAAGTCCAGGCACTCAAAAAGGACAAAAATCTCCTCAACACTTGTGTGGTTTTGCTCCTTTTACTGCTGTCCTCAGCAACAGGACCCTTTTCTCAACGTGTTAGACAATGTCTGTCCTTTCCTTCTCTTGCTTCACCTGCTGCCGAACCACATCCCAACTAACACAAACTGATGCCTTTGAGGGTTTATGGTGCTTTTTAACACAGAAAGCAGAAATTTCCTCCCATCTCTCTACAGAGAGGTAACTCTCAGTCCCTCTGAAGTAGCTGCTAAACGCCCTGGCTCTGCTGCCATTACCAGAGCAGGACCTGAGGGAGCACAGAAACAGCCCAAACAGCCAGAAAACATCTCTGGGGTGAACTGATCCTTCTGGAGGATTTTCACACTCCCCCAGCATTTTAAGCACTCACAGTGGGGGTAAAACATTTCACTGTCACACTTAAGACACTGAACCACTGCGGAAAGGTTCCCAGTTTTGCTGTGGAGGTTCAGAGTTAACGTGAGCAGTGTGGGTGTCTCCATTTCTCCGTGGTGCAATTGGCCTTGGCTGCTTGGGAGTGACTTTGTTGGATTGGGGACTGATGGAACCTCATCCAGGAGCCTGTGGACCACAGAGGGCTCTGATCCACAGCATGTGTTGGTTGACAGGTCCCTGGCAGATCATCCCACACGTTTTGGAGACGGACCTGAGGAGCAATAGGATGAGAGGAAATGGTCTCAAGTTGCAGCAGGGGTGGTTTAGATTGGATTTGGGGAAAATTTCTTTATGGGAAGGATTTTCCAGCCCTGGCATAGCTGCCCAGAGCAGAGTCCTCATCCCTGGAGGGGCTTAAAAGCCGTGTGGATGTGGCACTTGGGGACGTGGGGCAGTGGTGGCCTGGGCAGAGCTGGGGAAGAATTGGACTCAGCGACCTTAGAGGTTTTTTCCAAGCAAAATAATCCTGTTATTCTATGATTTAAGGTCAGTATTTGGAGAGAAGAGACAGTACAATGCTTAACTTCAATTAAACTTCAGAGCCTGAAATTTTAAATCAACCTACTGCTGTGCAAATAAAGCAAAGTGACAACCAGAATGGGTCAGCACAGGCAGCAGAGGTGTCTTTGCCGGGCTGTTTGGAGTCCACAGCCCCCTCAGTGGGATGAGTGAGGGGGAAAGAAAACACAGGGATGAGTTGGAGGGTGGCTGAGGTGGAACAGGGCATGGCCAGGGGCACACAAACCATCCATACTCCAAAATGATCTTTGCCTTCCTCTTCCTAACTCCTCTGACCTCACCTGATGGCGTGAGCAGGACAAAGTGAAGCCTGTGCCGACTGATCAGGTGACGAGGAGAGCTCTGAGAAAGAGCAGGAGCATTTTGTCTTTGTGAAAATACAAAATCAGGTTGTGCATTAACCACTCCTCATCACGGGAAGACACGTGCGAGAGGTAAAATGAAGAGGGAAATGAAACAAGGGAAAGCTTTCAAACAGTGAATAAAAGACTTCTTACATTATATCTGCCCGTGCTTCCTTATGAGTGTATGCATTGCATCTTTTGGGAGAGAACGGGTATTTTCCTAGATTCCTGAATAAAAGCAATATTTTATAATTAATAAAATAAAACTAAAAGGTCGATCGTGACCAACAAGACATGCCTGTGATTTTCAAATCTGCGGAGTTTAAGTCTCTTTTCTGGTGCATAGCTGGCATTAAGGGAATATTTTTTTACCTTTTTATTCAGAGCTGAGTTGCAGAGGTCATGGCAAAGCAGAGCTAGGGCTATTCAAAATTATGTTCATGCTTATAAACTATCTTGACTGCTATAGGCTCTGCTATTTTCTTTAGAGACAAAACATACCCTCACACTCACTTGTCAGTATGTAGTGGAGCAATCTCAGGAGCCTGAGCTTTGTTTTTCTTTTAATTTTATTTGAAACTCTTCCAAATCCTGGAAGGGTTTCAAATCAGAGAGGGATCTTACCCAAGGACTCATTTTTAAAGCAAAGTCACACAGTGCAGTGTTCTCTTTTCTGGATGTTATGTAGATGTTAAGCTCAGCCATCAGTGCACTGGGACACGTTTTTGCCACTGTCTCTGCAGTGGGTTTCCAGTAAAGACCTTCACTGTCAGCCAGCTGTCCCCAAACCCAGCTCTGTCCTTCTGTGGCTCCCTGGGAACACCTGGGGAGTCCAGAGGCAGCAACACTTTGATGCTCTCCTTTAGCATCTCACAAAAACTGTTTTTTCAAAGCAAAATAATGGGGAGACGAGTGAGGAAGGAGAGCAGCTCATGCCCTACAGCAATAATGACAACACTCCCCAGGTACTTTCACAGTGCAGGTGACTGGAATTTTTGCTCCATCTAAAAATGTTGGTTATTGGATTATATATTAAACGTCATAGGTTGATGAGTAAAATTAAAATTAATGTTTTGTAAGACTGGTATAGATTATATTCTTCTAGATAGAATGTTATAGAATCTTGAAATTATTTGGGTTGAAAAAGACCTTAAAGCTCATCTCATGCCACCTCCTGCCATGGCAGGGACACCTCCCACTGTCCCAGGCTGCTCCCAGCCCCAATGTCCAGCCTGGCCTTGGGCACTGCCAGGGATCCAGGGGCAGCCACAGCTGCTCTGGGCACCCTGTGCCAGGGCCTGCCCACCCTCCCAGGGAACAATTCCTGTGAGAATTGTTCTAATCTCTGATCAATACCCACCCTCCTTCAGCTCAAGGCCATTCCCCTTGTCCTATCACTACATGAACTTATGAACTACATGCACTTATGTCATCCACCTAGATATAGTAATATATCCTAAAAGGGGCATAAATAATAGTATTTTTAGGAGTCCATTACATGTTAATATCCCAATCTCTGAGCATCCACAGGGCTTGCATCCCAAGGCTGTTCCCTTGTCCCCTGCTTGCAAATCCCTGATGCACCCCCAGTCCTTCACCTCCAGCAGGACACCTCAACCTCTTGAATTTTCAGGATGTGCTGGACTTGGTTTTCCAACACAGTGCCAGGGATGGGTGAACAGAGCTGTACAATATCCTCTAAAAGGATGTCCAGGCTGTGCTTACAGTTGCTCTGGAGCACAGTGCAACACCACGCAGTTTTTCCTGCAGCACTATCATCCCATTTTACAGTACTTCACTCACTTTATGCACCAAATGTAACATTGGCAGAGAGGGAGAGAAATAAAATCATTTAATTCTGTCATCCTACACCACTGTCATCAAATGAGAGATTGGAAAGGAGGTCAATAGCAAAGGTACAATAGCTGCAGTGCTGAAATATTTGGGATTATTCCTCTATGACACTGTGTTGTTTTCCAAGAGGGAAGTGAGGGCAATGTGTGTAAGACCATTAGAAAGGAAGAAAAAAACCATCAGGAAAGATCAATGCTTGACTGAGCTATTTTATTAAATTCCCCCCGGATTTAGTCCAAGACTTAAGGCATGATACGATCAGAGCAGATTGCCTTGGGTTATTCCACTCTGAAGTTGTCCATATATCTGACATTGGTCATGACATATTTAATTTGAACTGGAAGTTCAGATTTAATGGTTGAATTCAAGTGGAACGGGAAGCACAGAACCAAGTCGGGACTTACTGTCCATGACTATTGCTGCTCACCTCCCTCGCCAGGCACTCCTGCTGCAGGGGGGGACCTGGGAAGAGCCCTGTGCTCCCTCCTCAACCTTGGATGCAGGGTGAAAATCCCAGTAATGAGGAGCAGGACCCAGAGTGCTTTTCCGAGGCTGAGCTCACCCTACCAAAAAACTCTGAGTGATGCAGTTTGCAGGAGTGAGGTGAGACTTCGGCTCCTGGGTGCTGACGGGAATTTTACTGCTGAGTGTAATGGCAGCATCCTCGATGTAAAATCCCCAGGAAAAACACAACAGAGCAAAGCAAAACAAAAGGGAGTACTTCCAGGCTGTCCAGTTCAACTCCTTTCCCGTTCCCACTGAAATTTTATTTGGATACGAGTAAATAATTTTGTCCATTGGTTACTGCACCAAACAGCTGTTGCTGTTCTATCCCGACCGGTTGGCTTTAAGGGTATTTTTAATATTGTGCTGGGTAAGATTTAGCACATAAACACTGTTATCTGCTGAAAAACGAGAATTGAGTTCTTATGAACATGTTATCCTGTGTCAAAATAGTGTCAGTAGAGCAGAACTGAAGGTATAATTGGGAGCAGAAGTCTTGTTAGTAGCAGAAATCAGCCTTAGCAAGAGCATTTCTAGGTTTACTTTCTCCTACCACACGTTTTCCAGCCCCAGTTATGCTCAGCCTAATGGGCAGTGGTAACATCTTGCACTGACCTTCCCACGGTGCAAAAGTCAGCAGTGCCAAATCTTTTCCAATGCTTGGAAGGACCCTGCTGGCTCCTGCACTTATCTGGATTCAGTGGGGTTTGACCTCTCCGTGAAATCATTATGGAAGCAAATCCGTGTGCATTCCCTCCACAGCCAGCAATGAACACAATGAAGAACAAGGAGGTGAATGAACATTCAAAATGCACCAATACTCCTCATCTGGAGGAGTGTAAACCAAAACAGCTTTGATTTTGACTCCTGAATTGATTTCCCAAGCCTAGGTCTTCTCAGCATCTTTGGTTTTTGTTTTGTTTTTTTAATTTGGTGGCTGTGACAAAGCACAAATGCCTTGGATGGTATCAAGTGCAGAGTGAAGCACTGATGTCTGTCTGTTGGGGGTTTTCATTCCACATGTTGTCAGCTGTGTTGTGTTGTTTAAGGTGAGATACACAGGTCTGAAGAGAAGGGCACACACCCCTCCCTGTGTCTGTCCAGTCACAGACAGGAACAGGGACAGAAGGGAGAAGAAAAATGACATCTGAAGGTTTCATGCTGTCACAGCAAGTTCCTTTGACAGCCTCTCCACCTTCCCATTGCCGTGTCCAACCTCTCCATGGAGCTGGGGGGTCCCACATCACCTCCTGACAGCCTGGGAATGCTCCCATGAGCCGCTGAGCCCAAGGGCTGCCCGGGCACCGTGAGGAGCACAGCCCTGAGCTCCACCAGCTGCTCCTCGTGGCCAACCCTCCCCACCCACCCTGGAGATGCCGTGGGGGGCTTGGGGCAGGCAGGCACAGCTCCCCCAGCACCTCACTCCTCCCACAGCCCCTCCACACCTCTCCCACCAGCAGCACTTAGAGTTTTGGACAGTGCCATTAATGTGAGAGGCACTTACGGAGATGGATCTGTATCCACCCGATGGCTGAGGTCGTTTTCTCCTCCCATATGATTCATTGGGAGGGAATTAGGGAAAAATGGGAAAAGTATGCTGATGTAATGGTGCATTTTTCAGGAGCTCGTTCGTTGTCTTCACCTTGAGCTTTCAGATGGGCTGAAGTTACAAAGCAAACAATAGGAAATCTCCCTTTAAAATCATGCTGAAGAAGAAAAAAAATTAAAAATAAGAGCTCCTTTATAGCCTGTCTCAACTCTGACTTATCAAACGCAAGGTGTTTGTTAGATGCAACAGGTTCCTTGCTACGAAGCAGTGTTCTTACATTCCTCACACCCCCTGTAGGCTTTGAAATCAGTGTTCAAAGTGGACTTTCTGAATTCATGAAAACCCACAGGTCTGTAATACATCCCTAATGGAAGTCAAACATGACACCCTAGAGATAAAACACAGTGGCCTTACCCTCTGTTCACAGTAGGTGTCTGTGTATAATAAATATTTTATTTTACTACAAAAACAAATAACTAAATATACCCCCTGTGTTTGTTCTGAACTCTACAGTAGCTTTTGTGAGTTTACTATATTTCAAAGCTGAGGTAGGAAACCACAAAGTCACATCAGTGATAATCCACGCTTGCACAAGGCAAGCCAGCTCTGATTCCAGCCCCACCAAGCTCCTGGGACCTGGGTGGCTCTGGCCCTCCAGGAGAGGACCCAAGAGGAGCCTGGCTGTGGGGTGGAAAGCCCACCAGGCACAGCCTCAGTTTGCCAAGAATTCATAACACCAAAAACTTCCCGTGGGTTTTGCCACTTTTAGTGGTAGGTGATGGTCCTGCAGGACCTCGGTTAAACTGGAGTTTGTGCTTTGTTCACAGAGGGATCTGGGGGGACACCCAAAATACGTGGATGAGCTGACATCAACAGAGAAACAAAGTGTCTTCTCTGAGCTCTTTCATCATGGCCATGCTCTTGCTTTTACCTGTGACTGTTACACTTCTCCACTATTCCTCATTTCTTGGGATATTTATTTTGAGAGAGGCAAGTGGACACTGAAATGATTCCCCCTCCCCTTTTCTTCTCCATCTTCAGGAGCTCTTCATTTGTGGGCCTACAATTATGGAGGACCTCATTAGCTTCCAAAAATGATGGGAGAAGAAGCCTGCTGGAAAGGTGAGCCATGGGCTGTCCCTCACCTCCAACCAGGCAGCAGAGCCAGGGCTGGCAGCAGGATCTCCTCAGCTCAGCCTCAGTGGATACATGAGGCACAAAGCACACCTGCTGTGAGAACGTGGAATTTTTGACTGGATTGGGTTGGAAGGGATCTCAAAGATCACTCAATCCAACCCCCTCGATACAGGCAGGGACACCTTCCACTAGACCAGGTTGCTCCAAGGCCTGTCCAGCCTGGCCTTGGACACTTCCAGGATGGAGCATCTCTCACCACCCCTCTAGGCAACCTGTGCCAGCATTCTGTGTTCTCCTTCCCGAGGTGTCCACGCTGCTCCTCTGGCTCTCAGGATGCAGTTTTATCCTGTTGCTGCCTCCAGGCACAGGTGACAGACGTACACACACCTCCTGGTGCAGCCCTAGCTTGGATATCATCCCTCCAGCTGGACCTGGAGCAGCCCAGGAGCTCAGACACTTCTCCATCCAGCCCTCAGTAGCTGCTGATCAGAGCAAAGTGCTGCTTCTGCCACCCGTGGATCGGCTCAGGAGACATCCCTCTTCTTTCAAGGGCAGTGTCGAACCACCCAACTTTTAAATAGGGATATATATGGAAAGGAAACAGAGAAATGTGCAGTAAATGTGCATTTGCTGATGAATCACTGAGTTCTGACAGCTTTACACAGATATAACTGCACCCGGCCAATTTCTCAGCTGGTGTAAACTGGCATCCATCCATGGCCTGTAATGAAGGCAGCCCAATTTACACCAGCCAGCTGACCCATTTTTATTGATTTTCAATGATTTACATCGGGCTCGGGATGGAGTAATACATTGTGGAATCAGGCCCACGAAGTATGGGCCCTAACCTTACATTATCAGGGAATTCCAAATTAGGATTTCTTGGTCTATCGTTATTTTATGCTTTTACATCTATCAAAAATGAGCTTTTCTAAGTGCTGCACCGTCAGGGTGTCATTATCTAGACACAATAATAAGAGAGTCAGGCACTGTAAAAACCCTGAAACCTTGACTTGTGGATTTATACAAGACATTTAATGTTATTTTAACATAGTATTTGGTATGTACTTTTATATGTTTCAGTGGCTTATATCATCATTCTTACTGCACTAAAACTTCCATGTCCTTTTTCTTAAATAATATCCTTGTGTAAATTTTTTTGTAAGCTCTAGGTTTATTTTATGACCCATAAACTTTGACAATATATTAAAATCTTGGAGGAATTTAATATCAGGAGAAGATTATCTTTAAAAAATCATTTCTCTGTGTTATAGAGACTTAGACACATTGAGTATGTTAAAAGGTTTAATAGCTGTTTATAAATTTTACTGCAACTGTCAATAACTTCATAATATATTAAACCAGTTAATAGGTCAACAGAAAATATTTATAACTTGCTATAAACTGTTTACCCAGGAATAAACTTAATTTCTAATGATAATGAAACATAAAAGTCAATGAATATTAATTTTAATATTTTATCCTAATTTAAACACAGTTTTACCATTTGCTGTAAATACTGTCTGAGCAGAGGTAAAAAGCACTGATTTTTCAAACTCTGGGAAAAAAAAAATCTCTGAAAGCATCATCAGCGATGAGAGTTTACATTGTCCCGGAAGGAGATACTAGGAACATTGATCCAAAAAAAAAGCCATATGGACAAGAAATTTAAGTTAGAAACTACACTTGGAAAGACATGGATAATTTTAGATAACACCTCCTCTTCCACATGACTCCTGCAAAATTTAATTTTTGCCATTTGAAATGTTTTCACACCTAAATCTGATCTTTTATTCCAGTCTAAGCCTAAGCACACCCAATCCCACAGCATCCCACATCCCTCCTGTCCTGCAAGAGGCCAGACCCAAATCCTGGTGTCTGTCCATCTCCCCCAGTCTGGAAAGTCCAACCACGCCTTTGCTATCCAGGGGCAAAATAATAATTAATAATTAATACCTTTTAACACTGTGGATGTGCCAGCTCTGTTCAAAAATATCAGGATACACAAATTTCCACAGATCCCCGAACTTCCAAATTAGCAAACAGCCTTATTCCCATTATGTTTCCTATCATTGAGTATTTTAGCTGTTTTCCAGAGAGCAGAGGCCAAATTTTCCAGGATCCCACATGGATCAGGCTGTGTTCCTGCTCATTCCCGAGTGGGCTGTGCCAGGTCAGTCATTCCAACTCTGAATTTCCTGTCCTTGCTCCTCCATCCCATGGCCACAGTCACTGGAAGGGACTGGCAGGACTCTCACCGTGGTTTTCACACTACAGAGCTGACGAGCTGCACCCAATTAATTTTTTATATTTAATATTAGGTTTTATTAATCTAGTATTTTATTAATAGATTTTCTAAATATTTAATGCCAATTTTTATATGTAATACCAAGACTTATTAATCTCCTAAATTTTATTAATAGAATTTTTGTAACTTTCCTTTTTTTTTTTCTTTTTTTTTTTCCTTTGCCTCCCTCCTTCAGATCATTCCTGTGTTTTCAAAACCTTGCCACGCCAGAGCCAAAAGCACCCAACCCATCCTCTTGGATTGGGATGAGCGAGGATGGGGCTTAGCCTTCCCTCCTCCTTCCCTACCCAACGTTAAGTGCTGCGTGAGTCCTGCCAGGGTGACTGCGACCCCTCCCTCCACTCTTAATGAGCCCTAATTATACTTCATTTGCGTGTTAAGAGCGGATTCAATAAGCAGGCGACTCCCCTGTTAGGAAACTCTCCGGTTGCACATTCCTGAGGCACTCTGTGGATGCCATTCCGACCGTAATGGGATTTTTTTTTTCTTTTTTTCCCTCCTCCAAATTAGCACCACAGTCACATAGCAAATTGGAATATGCATGTGGCTTCACCACTGATATGGCGTTGCCTTCCCCTCTTCCTGACACTTTTGATGTTGCTCCCTTTCATCGTCATCACCGTCCTGCTTCTGCAGCAGGCTTCACATCTAAGGCCTTGTGCAGGGCATAATTAGAAGCTGCAGGACCAAGACATGAAGGCTGGGCGCCTGTTTTTCAGGGAGCAGCTCGGGGAAGGGCAGCTGGTCCCTGGGCGGTCGCTGGGTGGGCAGGGACGGCACCCACCCCACGGGGACACCCCAGGCTCCCTTGGCTGCTCCTTGACTTGGTCACCAGGGTGTTCACTTGGACATCCTCTCCTCAGTCACCTTTGTTAGGGTGTGGGAAATGCCCCGAAAGCAGAGAAGCTTCGTCTGACCTCTCCCATGGTCTCACCTCTCCCATCCCGGAACTCTCCTTCCTGAGACAGGCCAGGGAAGGAAAGCGGTGGGAGAGCCAGGGAAGCCCTTCCTTCCCTCTAACAGACCAGAGACAAGGCTTGCCACCTTCTAAATATCACTTCCTCACCTTTACGAGGACATAAATACAGGTTTCAGTGTCATAAACCCTTTTCCTTGCATTCCAGTCCACATCTAGCATCCACGTTCCCCTTCCCATTCGGAAATTTGCTCATAAACATCCTAGTTTTGCTATAATGCAGTAAAAACAGAGTTTTCAGTTTGCTGTTGCATGAGAGGCAGCCCAATCTCCCAAAGAATAACCATTTATCTCGGAAAAGCACTGAGCAAACAGGATTTATTGCAATAGTGCAGTTGGCTGATCACATCGTGTTTGTTTTCCTGGGAAGGGATGGTGTTTGGAAAATAAACTTCTTTTCCTAAGGAGACCTGAGTACCTATCCAAGAAAAATATCCTGTTAGTGTGAAGGAAGGACACCACCAGCCCTTCCCAGCTGTCAGGCCCTTGGAGAGCAGACCCAGGGGCGAAGGCACCAGGAGCCAAGGAAGCTGGAGTAGCTTCCAGACAATTCATTCCCAAACTGGAAGGGGTTGTGGACAGCTGTGGACAAGCCTCGTGCTCACCACAACCTCTCTTCATTCCTGCACCATGATTTGCAGGAAAACAGTGATGATTTGGGTTCAAACTGAAAGAGGGGGAATTTAGGTTAAATAGTGGGAAGAAATCCTTCCCTGGGAGGGTGGTGAAGCCCTGGCACAGAGTTCCCAGAGAAGCGGTGGCTGTTCCATCCCTGGAAGTGTCCAAGGCCAGGTTGGACAGGGCTTGGAGCAGCCTGGGATAGTGGAAGGTGAGATTTAAGGTCCCTTCCAACCCAAATCATTCCACAATTCCATGATTTCTGCATCACAAGGCTCATCCCAATGCTTGGCCAATGTTTTTGGTGTTGGAGTGATCCATAATCCCTTTTCAGACACTTGCCTGCCATGCTGGGCTCACCTCCTGTTGCTTCATGGGAAATGTCCTATTTCCGTGTTTTTAAGCGAGAAAAAATAAGTGTTTCCACTATTATTAATGGTAACGGCAAAGCTTGAAGAAGGAAAAAAAAAAAAAAAAAAAAAGATGAAGACACAGCTGTGTATTTACTCAAAACACTCCAGTATAAAATAATAAAGTCCTAAAAACAAAAGGTATCTCATCCTGCTGCCACCCCACTGGGCACCACACCGAGGGGGTCTCCGGCACGAGAGCAATTTTCTTACAATACCTCACATTCCACAAAATTAGGCACAGTCTACGTGTTAAGGAGGGAGCATCAGATCAGCGTTGGCTTTGAATTCCCTTGCTTTTGTCAGCCTCATTATTACAGCTCGAATGTTATTAAAATGCTGCTCTTCGTCTGTTAATAATCATTTCACTTCTCTATCTCTGCCACATGAACTTTAGAACACTGTGAAATGGGTTTTGTAGTTGCATGTTTTTTTCAAGTTCATTGATCAAACATTTGTACATTTTAATGTTATAAATAATTGAAGAGCCTTCATTTTTCAGTGTTAAAATTAACTTTTCTGTTCTGCCTTTTAAAACTAGAACAAGGGGAAGTGTAATTTAAGCCATGAAAAGGCTGCAAAATACGTGAAACTCTCTGTAACCCTTTTCTGTGAGACTCTCCTCGTTTTACTTTGATTCTTGCCGAGACTGAAGTGTGTTCAGCCAGCCCTTGACAGGCTCCTCCAGCAGGTTACTTGCTAGAGGAGTTCACCTATTTTCAGAGAAGTCTTTAAACATGGGATGGATACAAGGAGACTGTTTGAAGCCACCCAGCAGGTTTGGAAAAGCTGGGGGCAGGGAGGAGCTGGAGGAGGTGGGTGCAGCAGAGCCAGACAGGGATGTTCGGATGAAGGACAGTGGTTTATGTCTCAGTGTGAGTTTCAATTTCCTTCCCAAAGTGTGTGTTAAATAGGAGTAAAACCTATGGAATGAATGAACCCAGGAATGACCCAGAACGCAGGGAATAGGAAGAGGAAAGCATAGGGTTGCCTCTGGGAAGGAGAGGGAAAGCAAGACTCAAACCTGCACTGGCATCCTGTGAGGGCAGTGAAAAGCAGTTGGGTTTGATGTAAAATCCCCATTCCTGGTGGTCCCAGACCTGCTACACCAAAAGTTTAAAGGGCAGCAAGAGAGCTTGTCCCTGTACCAGCCCTCAAACGGGGCTGAAGAGCAGAGAGAAGAATGTCCTGCAGTTTGCACAAGTCTGGGAAATCACCACCAAAATTAACAGCATTTGGGTTTGTGAAGCAATTTGGTGATGTCAAGGGTGGGATCTTTCACTACAGATCTAAGCCTGACTCCAAATCTAGGTCAGAGACAACCTCTCGAGTCAACCAGAGTTAATCTGCAGTACTGGTGCAAGAACTGCTGGAATGAGTCCATGTGGAGCAAGCCTAATATCTCCAGTTTCTGGAAGAATATCACAAGCAGAGGCTTATCCAAGAGACATCAGAAGACACTCAACCTCCTCCATTGAGGAGCTGTGCTGGGAATTTTCCTGCAAGGGAGTTCCCATGGGGGATGGCTGGGGTTTCCTGACTCCAGCCAGGATGGAGATACTGTGGGAAAAGCAGATCCCAAAGTCAGGTTCAATTAATTTTGCCAGTGGAGGCAGCCCCTGGAGCGCCTTCATCCCGGCAAACACTCGGATATGGGAGAGGACAACCTGCCCACCAGCAGATTTTATGCTGAACAAACACATTCATGAGATAAGGTTCCCTGAAAGTTAGGAGGAAAACGATGAATCTTTACATTAAAAGAGGCAAACCATAAATGCTGGATTTTTCTCCACCCTCAGATTGCTGCTCACTCACTATGAATTTTATGAAAACAGTGTTGAGTGAAATGGAGATTTACTGAAAACACTAAAGGCAGTGTTGATGGAGCAAACTACCCCTGACATGGCTCTGCCTGAATTCACTCCAAAGCCAGCATTCCCAAAGCCACTGCTGGGAAAAGACAGAGACCATTCTTCAGCTTAAGAAAATGGGCAAAGATTTCTGCAGCAAATCCAGCCTGGCTTGAGCTGTACCCCTAGGCAAAAGCCAGGTCTGGCCATCCAGAGCAGCTCTTTAAGCCATGGGCACTGGGGTAAGAGCCAAAATGGCAGATTTAAACCCAGGAAATTGCAATAGTTACCTACTTGTGGCATCACACTCCAGAGAGGTGTAAATTGGAAGAACCCGAAGAAGAAGTGAAAGAGAAGGGAAATCCAGAAAATGAGTACTTGGCTCCTTTGCTATCAACCACAGCTTTGATTTCTCACATGCTTCTCCTGCACAAAACAATGGTTTAAGAAGTGAAGAGTGGGAAAAAAAAAAGAATATCAGATGAATGTTGAACTGAGCTGAAATAATAGGTAGGGTGAAGTTCGGTTCTGGATATCCCACTGCTAACTCCAGGAGATCAGGAGGAAGGAAGACTTACCTCATCTCCCCAGCTGACAGAAAAAAAAAATAGAAATAAATAAGAAAAGAATACAGGGGGAAAAAATCTTTCAGAGATTCTCACAGTTTGAGGGCACATATGGCTCATTCTTGCAAAATCCTGTCTCTCAGTGTGCGGTGCACGTTCCTGAGTGGGGAATTGGGGAAGCTCCTTCGGCAGAGGTTGGATCATCAGGGAGAGCTCTGTGCCCTGGGCAGGGCTTGCCCAGCCCCTCGCTCTCAGCTCCTGCCACGTGGGTCCCACCCTGGTCCTGAGCAGCTGTGGGATCCCTTTGGCTCTCTGCCTGTTTGCCCAAGCGCCAAAACCCCAGAAAGAACTTTCTGCAACTATTCCTTGGAGCTCCTCAGAGGAGCCATTGCCCTGGGGCACGCAGCATTATCAGCCCCTCCAACAACCACCCCAGCCCCCAGCATTAATCTTGGAATTCTCTGCATCTTCCAAGTTTTGGTCCACAGGAGGTTTCCCCTTTTTTTCCCTCTGCAGCGACTGGTGGGGATGGATTAAGATGAGCACAAGCAACACTTGCATGGCAAATTCTTTCTTTGCTTGACAGCTGGTTTGAATGTGTTACAGGATTGAGGAAAACATTGGTTCCATATTCAAAAAGGACCTCAGCTTTTCCAAAAGGCTTTGGCTCATCCACAAGAAGTTCAGCTGCTGATATTCGCTTATTTAATTCTGTACCAAACATGCAGAATCTCTGACAACCTTTTGTTTAAATTACTTACACAACTTGCCGTTTTAATCTTTTTTTCCTATTAATCTGTGACAAACCATGGAATTTAATATTTTTTACCATGACTAATGTATGAAATTTCTTAGCTTTGTCTGTAATTTACAGAGAGCCCTGAATAATTGAGCCTTTAAGTTTAAAGGCTTATATTTTGTTATTCTAGCTGTGATGGTTTGTAATGGTTTGAAGAACCTGAGGGGCTTTAGTGATGTGTGCCAATAAAAAATACCAAAACTGATCTCAGCCCTCCTTGTTTTTCTCTGTTGGCCTTCAAATTATTATAGAGAAGGAGAAATGAAAGAAAATAAATAAGAGACAACATGGGGGGGAGGGAAGAGCAAGGAATTAATGTACCTCAACGACTGCACAAGAGTTTCCAGCACCTCTGCTGTCAAATCTCAGCCTACACATTCTTTACCCTTCTTTAATACATTAATGCTTTGCACTGGCAGCCACGGCTATTTGAAAAATAAAAATTGCAACAAAAATGTAGGTAAATGGTCAATCTTTCTACAACCTGCAGACATTCCCAGTCCCAACACGGACACACTTCCCCAGCCACGAGGATCTTTGAATCCAGTAAAGCCCAACCAGCCCCAGACCCTCAGGAGACACAGATTGAGAGGCAGGTTTGCCTTTACGAGGCCAAGCCACATTTTTCCAGGTCATCTCTACACTCACAGTGGTGACATGAGCAAATTGTCACCTGAACCAGAAGAGAGAGAGACCCAGTGCCCCCCAGCCGCTGGCCAGGTTTTGGGGGGCAGGACCTCACCTTTCCCCAGTGCTCCCACCCACATCTGCTCTGCCAGGAAGCTGCAAGGACTTTGATCCATAAACTCCTTGCTCACGGACCCATAACGACCCAGTAATGGCTCAGAGGACAATCCCTAGTGGAACATTCCCTAATCTCCACATGGAAGGATGAGGCTGAAGACCCAGGAGCATCCTGGCAACAGCTGAAACACAACAAGCACTGGTGAGATCTCTCTCATCTGGGAGGAGGAAAAGAGCACAAAGAAGCTGCTGCTGCACATAAACACTGGAAAATAGGTCTTGGAATGATGCAGAATACCAAGTGATCTAATGGCACCTTAGCCTTAAACCAGGGAGCACGGAAAGCCTTGGCACAAGGATGTTATATATATATTCCTCAGGTCATGTTATTTCTTTTAAATATTAATCAGAAAAATTGGAAAGCTTTATTATAAAGATGACAAATGCTACTGTGCCTCGAGGAAAGGTTGCGCACAGGATGTGCAAACTCGTACTTATTTGATTCAACATGGTGACTGTGGGCTGCACTTTTAATGAGGGAAATAAAATATCCTCTTAATTGGCTATAAAAGGATGTGCACCACAGACTTACTGAAACATTAGGCTGCATAGTTAGGACCTACTTCGTAACAATGCCTCATATTTATTAATATTATTTTTATTGGTTGCAAAATCTATGAGTTTATCTATATGATAGGAACAAAAGGCCCTTTTTTTTGGTTTGTTTTTTTTTTAAGGGGGAAAGAGAGAAAGAAAGAAATTCTATTTTACACAGGGTAAATTGAAAACATCAGCATACCCTACAGAGTAATAGCACTTTATCATGATTTATACATGGGAACATAACTGTTGCCAAAAAAACATAGGTGACCTCTCCCTACCCTATATTAATAATTACAGTATGGAGATGGAAGCATGATATGTAGGACACTCCTCTCTGCTACAAAAAAATAAGGGGGGAATTGTATAAAAAACATAAAAAAGAGGAGAATCTGACTAGGAAGTGTTGACAGGCGTCGCATCTCATGCAATGAAAAACACATTATTGGAATCTACCCAAAACGCAGGTTTAATTCCAACTGTTCAGACTATATATTTATTTATTTTTATTTTAAATTAAGGAAGAACACGCTCTGAACACCCTTTCTGTTCAGGCTCTGGTGAGCACAGAGCACCTCTCTGAACCCTGCTGTGAGATACAAACTACAGGAAGGGGCTGACAGAGACAGAGCAAACACTTGGTGACAACTCTTGAATCCCAGGCAGGGAGTTCTGGGGTCATTTGAGGGGCTTTTGTGCTTCTTAACAGATCCCTCCACCCACCAGACTAAGGCTATTTTCCCTACATGAGTTTAAATATTATATTAACAAGATTAGAAAAACCATGGAGAATGACGGCAGCATTTTTTATATGGATGCCACTTTTTTAAAGAGCATTTTCCCTGCCCTCCCTCTGAAAAAAGTTTAAACCCATCCTTTAAGGACTCATCTGAAGCTTTCCTTTGGATGTCTCCATTTGTGACACCCAAAAAGGGGAGAGGATCCCACTCAGGATCAGCACCGAGATTGTTGAGGCTGCTGCCTGCCCCCTTCCCATCAGCTTTGATGTGTAATTTAACAAATAAAGCCAAAAGCACCCTCTAGAATAGAGAGTGCAGGAGAAATAGCAATAAAAAAACCCAAACCAAACTGCAAAGCTTATTCAGTTTACAAATTCATGTTGAAACCTGTTAGTGATTGTGTTCACAGGAGTTTTCATAAAGCTCTCTGTTAAAACCTGACATATGATGGAGCTTCCTGCATTAAATATCCCTGATACATTTTTTTCCCCCAGTAGACGAGGCAGGAAGAAATCTTCTTCCAAGCTCCACAGTTGATTTTCCAGATTTTCATATCCTCAGGCTTATGAAATGCTGATCCAGAAGGAGCACACCATCACTCTGTGCTAACTCCTTTCTTTGTTCAGCTCCAGGCAGGGAACAGCAGGGCTGGACACAACACAGGTGAGGAGCAGCACTAAATCCAGCTGCACTGGGGGGGCTTGGTTGGAGCAGACACATTTTTTCTCCTAAATGCCAGGTTTAAATTCTCCTCCTTTAGGGCTGAGACCTCTGGAGGGACTGGACAGAAGAAATCTGACACCCACAAAAAAATTAAGGTCTTGATTTTATATCAAACCTAAAGGCAGACACCCAGCAGCATCTTTGTATCAGGTGAGATAAAGCAGCAATAGGCTGTGCTGATTTAAATCCCCTCTTCTGTATTTTTCTTAGGTGAGTTTTGTTTCCCACTGAACCTTTCAGGCCCTGGAAAATGTAAAACTAAGGCAGGAAGCATAGGTTTAAATTATGTCAGACAAGATCAGACAGTGCCTGGAGCAGACAGGCGCTCTGCAGGTCCTCGCTGTGATGCTGCTCGGGCAGCCTTCTGGGAGAGCAGGAGGAGCTGGAAAACACGACTGGAAAATAACAGAGCTCCCTGTGCTGGGCTTCACCAGCATGTGGTGCTGCAGTGGCCTGGTGGGGTGTCCCACTGGAGCTTTTCCTGCTGATCCCAAACACTCCCACGCGGAGTGGCAGGGCCAAAGATGCCCAAAAAATAACTGTGAGTGCCATGGAAAGTACAGGCAGCAGTTCCTCAGCACGGCCTCTGGCTCCCTCAGAAATTTGGAATCACCAGTTCTGCACCATAACATGCAGACTCCAGAAATTCTACCCGATTGGGCACCTGAATTTAAGGAGAGTGGTTTTTGCCTACCCAGTCCTTGCAGCAGCTTTTTTGATACCAGCTCATTGCTAAAACCAACACTCAAGTTCACTTTATCCTATTTCCAGCAATTATAGCTACTTCAAATAGGGAATTTTAATGCAAGAAGTAGAATAAATGTCATTCCTGGAACACGTATATTACTGTAATCTAATGTGAGTAAGAAGTCACTTGAGATGGAGAAACGCAACAGCCCCTTTAGGGCTAGTGCCACAGCAGAGGCAACAAAAGGGAAACCCTCGTTAATCCATTGGAAATATCATGTTAATAAATGAAAATGAGATAATGACTTTTGTGGCTAGCTGAATCTTGTCTAAAGCCTCTTATGAGCTTCATGTGTCTCAATTAGGGACTATGTTACAAGGTAAAAAAAAAAAAAAATCAGCTGCGGGCTGAACACAATAAAAAACAAAGTTAAATAAGGAAATGTACTTGGGATTATTATTATTGCAACCCTCCTGCCTGACCTAGAAGCGTCTTATGGTACAGATCCACCCTGAGCTCCCATTACAGCTTTTAATTGGAATTTCAGTAGCTGCTCCTGCAATGTGAGGAACGATGGAGGTTTGCTTTTCTCTTCCCTATCAAAGGGCACTAAGTCAAAGTCCATTTACCCTCCCTGATCCCACATCTCACCGTCACACAGACAAACTCTTGTGTTCCAGCACTAGAGGCAAAGTCCCAAACTGTCCCCATTTAGTGAGAAGCAGCACAGACCAGGCTGGGAACCAGGCAGGAGGAGTGGGATGAGCTCCCCACCGGGCAGGGAAGAACCTCCCACATTTCAGTGTCTGGGCAGGGAAGGAGGAATCTGGCCCCAGCAGACTATTCCTTACAGATTTGATGTTTGCAGTCGGTGATGCATATTTATCACAAATAAACACACCTCACAATTTCAGCTTTTTGACGTTCTGGTGGGAGAAGGTGTTTGAGTCAAACCAGGAGTTTCTCTGCTTCAGGAAATTAAGAACCACTTAAAAAGTGCTATGTAGGAACCCTTATTAGTTTATATCCTCCTAGACTGTTATCAGAGTTGCCCTTCTGCAGCAAAGATATTTATTTCCATAAAACATGCTTTAAATCAAGATTTTCTGGTAAGAGAAACAAAAATTCTACATCCTCATTAGCTGGTAGCTAGCATTAAAAACTGAGAGATTTATATGAAAAAACAATAAAATAAATGGACATAAACCATCATCTACCAGTGGAAATGCTGTAGTCCCCACCCCTGGAGAGATTTAAAAGCGGTGTGGAGGTGGCACTTGGGGACATGGGTTAGTGGTGGCCTTGGCAGTGCTGGGGAATGCTTGGACTTGATGGTCTTAAAGGTCTTATCCAGCACTAACAACTGTAGCATTCTAAATACTTCACTTTTTCAACCATCTGTTCTAAATACCCCTTCTCCAAAAAAAAATTAGATTAATTTTTTCCAATATTTTAGCTGTTTGCTCTTTTTGTGGTTTTTTTTTTTTTCTTTTTTGGCTTTTTTTTTTTTAGTCACAAAATGGTAACTCTTCACGAGTTCGGTTATTATAAGTTCATTTGGTATTCATGGAAATAGCAATGATTATAATGAATTCATTTGATATTCATGTGCATGTCACACGTCCTTCGGTGGCAGTGCCATTGTCACTCAGCTCTCATTAGGCTGTGCTCTCCTGGTGATGTCCCTGCTCTGGTCCTGCACCTGGGCAGGGTGCTGGGAACAGGGACAGCACAGACACATCACACTCCCACCTCTACTCACTATTTCTGACCTTAAAAAAAAAAAAAAGACGTTTTAGCACGATATGATTAAATAAAAACCACAATTTCCCTCTCAGAATGGTTCTGTAGTTTATAAACTCCTCTTTTTCCATTTCTGCTCCCCAGCCCTATTCAGTTCTGAAGAAGCACAAAAGTTGCTAGAGAAGAAGAATTTACAACTCAACATATTCACTTTATGCTCCTCTGCCCTTGCTTTTCAGCCACAATAATTCCATGGGATAATTTACTTCTGAAACTCTAAACTTGCCAGGATTTCAAGAATAACTTTCCATCCAAAGGGTTATTTTCTGTGTGCCAGGCTTGTGATGTTGCTGCTGAGAAGAGCTCAAGTTTAGAGCAGACCCCAAATTCCCTATTTGCCTTCGTAAAAAGCAACCAAGCCACCAATATTTTTCTTATTTCTGCACAAAATTATAAATGGGGATGCTCCAAAGGCCCTGGAGGAACAAGGGGCTCAGGACACGCTCAGTTGAGTGGGATTTATTTCCTTGAACCATTTTGGCCCCTCTCAAATCCCTCACTCTAACCACGCCAGCGACCGACCGCGAGCTTCGGGAGGAGCGACATTGCAGGAGCCATCGCGGTGACTTAAAACACAGAACCAGCATGGCTAAGGTCAAAAGTTCTTCAAAAAGTCTTATATATACATCATATACATCCCCAGAGGAGCCAGCTCTATTCACCTTAATCCTGAATCAGCAGCACCTCTCTAAGCGCTGCCCACGCCTCGTCCTCCGGGGCCACTCCCAAGCTTAAAGTTGGACATGGAAGCCTTGATGGATTTGGGCTGTGGGTCACCAGGGAAAGACACCTGGCTCTGCTTCCCCAGGCCTTGCAAAGCATCATTAAGGCTTTACTTCCCACCAGCCTTGAACCTCTAGCAGGCACTGGGCTCTGCAATTCCCCAGCAGGCACGGGGAGCCTCTCCCAGTGACGCCAGAATGATTTTTTGCTTATTCTTTTATACCCCTCTAACATAATCTTTAATATAGTTTGATGTATTCTCAGTGCTTTTAGCCCACACACTGTGACTTCCCAAGGCTGATAACTCAGCTCAGCCCCACGGCACCGTTAAACCAGGAGAGCAAACATCCTGGGAGCCCCAGACACCAAGGGCCTCTCCAGAACACATTTTGGAACCTCAGACAGGCCCAGCCAGGGGGAAGGTTCCTCACAACGAGGGCTTCACTCCAGCCTCTCACTGGGGGATCTTTGATAAATATGTTAATTTTGCAAGGCCTATAATTGTGTGTATTTCGGTGTGATGGTGTGTGTGTATTTTGGGGCATTCCACCTGGCCCAAGTGCTGCACCCAAGGATCCTTAAATAAATCCCGAGGTAAAAACCCCTTTTCCCCATAAACTGTGTTTTGGTTTTAATTTTACGACCAGGGAAAGGCAACACCAGGATCCCCCTTGAAGCCAAGTGGTGCCTCAAGCCTGGCACATGGGATCAAGGAAAGGAGGAAGGAGCAGAGAAGGATTATTGTCTCTGTGTGCAAACTGATTGTGCTGAGAAACCTGATGAGTACATGAAACCAGCAGAAAATCCATTGGTGTTAAATTTGCCTGGGACAGATGGACAGAGAGGGTTTGACCTCAAAGTAAGCAATGAGACTTAGATTAAGTGTCCAAAGCTTCAATTTTTAAAAGAAACAAAACAAAACAAAGCAAAGCAAAAGCACAAAAAAAAACAGCAAAGGAAAAGATGAGCAGCTCTTGTTTCTATTTCTAATGAGAAGCTCTTGGTTGTGTCCAAGGCCACCTGAGGGTCACTCATCCATCATCAAACCAGATGCCATCCGAAATTTCGTCACTGGCATCACCAGTAAAGTTGTTATTCCTGTGTACAGGCACTAAAAGCTTTTTGGGGCTTGTTTCCCCTCACAGAGGTAAATCACATCGTGGGAAACGTGTTCCACATGAATGATGGTCCTTCTGGCCATGGCTGCTCTTACGTTTGTGTACAAAGGGATCACGCAAAGATATTTGCTGGATTAAGCATGGTTTTGGCTCACATTTGTCTTTTGGTCATTTCTGATCCACATCCTTGCACTGCACAGCACAGGGAACATGTCCCTGCTCCTCACACACGGAGCAAACGTGACTCAGCTGTGCCTGCCAGAGGAAGCACAACGCAGCTCTCGTGAGTTATTCCCACTTCTGGCATCGGCACAGACGCAGCTTGGAGCTGGACTCCACAGGCAGTTTATTGACCTATCAAGAAAATGTGCAGGCCATGCTCAGAGATATTTAACTCAGGAATAAATCTGGTGATTTATGGTTTAGCTGATGGCCCTGAATTGGGATTTGCAGCTCGTGCTCTGGGAAGGCTGAAAGGAGACCACTGCCCAAAGGGGCTCCAAGAGAGCTGGAGAGAATTTGGACAAGGGATGGAGGGACAGGACACAGGGAATGGCTTCCCAGTACCAGAGGGCAGGGATGGATGGGATATTGGGCAGGAATTGTTCCCTGGGAGGGTGGGCAGGCCCTGGCACAGGGTGCCCAGAGCAGCTGTGGCTGCCCCTGGATCCCTGGCAGTGCCCAAGGCCAGGCTGGACATTGGGGCTGGGAGCAGCCTGGCACAGTGGGAGGTGTCCTTGCCATGGCAGGGGTGGCACTGGGTGGGCTCTGAGGTCCTTCCCAACACAAACCATTCCATGATTCCATGAAAGACTGGCTGGGAGTTGCTGGGACAGAGCTTGGGCTGTGCAGGGAAATCTCCCATGGTCTGATCCTCCACCTGCACACTCCGGCAGAGTTTGCAGACAGAAGATGCAGGGCTCTGCCTTTCTCCCAGCAAATCCTTCTTATTCTTGACATTATTCATCACTCAACTGCTTTTTGAGGATACTTTACCTACCCAGAGGGCAAATGTTTACCTACAACTGGCCCTGCTCTTGTGATTTTCACCCTCCCTTTTTGAGGTTGCACCCACACGAACACTGATGAGCTGCCAAATCCTTGCTGTACCCATATTCCTCCAGGAAATAAACCTTTGTCCCATCTCCAGATGAACACAGTAAAACTGGGGCCCCTTTTCCCCAACAAGGACCTACATTCAAAATTATTTTTGGATATATCATTCTAGAATTGAGATTTTTTTCCTGCCCCAAACCTGTTTATGATTCTTTGGTAAAGTAACGGAGCTGCACAACAGGTTAAAACTTCACAAAAGCAGTGAGTTTGGTAAGTTTTAAAACAAAGACGCAATTTCTGTTTGCCTTTTGTGCTTCCCCCAGCCCTGACACACAGGTAGGATGAAATTCTAGAAGTTGATGTTGTCTCAGCTGAAAGATTGAGATCAATTCCAGCTCAATCCAGGAAAACAGGCAGATTCAGCATTCCTCCACCCAAACACGTGCCCTCCTCGGATTTCAGCTTCAGCATCTCCTCAAAACATTTAAAAATGCGTTAATTGACTGCTCGCTTACACTCTGCAAGCGAGATCGGGCCAAATATCGATACTTGGAGGCATGTCTTGAAACAAGAGTGTTGCACATCTGCGCCAAAACATCCTTTTGTGTTGCTCTGCTGCTCCCCGTAAGTGCACGGCGACAATTTGCATCGAGCTCACAAGGCTTTGCTGCGCCAGTCGATGCAGATCAATAGAAAAAGGCTTTTACAAAGAAAACAAGAGCCGTGCGGAAAACAGTTCAGGCAGCAGGAGCCTTTCACAGCCGGGGCTGGCAAATCAACAGGCTTTTATCTGCAGGGAAAAAGGAGCCTGTCAGGTTTAAGCTGTGCACTGATTTCAGTGAGTTCAGCGCTTCAGGGGCACACAGGGCTGGGTCGGGCAGGGCACAGCTCCTGGGCAGCAGGATGAGGCACTGGCACAGCTCCTGGCTGGGGAGAAAGCACCTGTATGTCAGAGTACAGCTTTCAACAGGATGGGGGAGCAGGCAGAGGTTCCATGAGCTTTTAATTTATTTACTTTATTCAGGCATCAGCCTCATGTACACAAGAGATGTGCGTGGCTCACGACTGCTGACAAGCCAAGATTTCTTAGTTACAGAACATTTTTAAAAGCTTCTCAGCCAATAGGATGCTTCGAAAGTTTACAGACAAGTGTTCTAACCAGTCACTAAAAAGCACTCATAACCTGTTATAGACAATACTCGCTTGTATGCTTGTAATAACAATGCACAATATTCCATTATTAAGCTTAAAACTTCAGTGTCCTTGCTAAGCACATTTTCTGCAGCTTCAAGACTCCTCTGAGCCAAACCTATGAACACTAACCCTTGTTCTAATGTCCTTGCAGTCTAGATTATTGTATCTTCTTCTACATTCTGATTTTTGCAGCTGCAGCTGAACCTAAAATCCTTGCTTTATTTCTGAAATCTGCTTTTCTTGCTCAAACTGAGAGCCTTCTCACCTTTTACATTTCCCACACCTGTCCAGCAGCTCCACACACCTGACTCCCGTGTAGAGCTCTGGGATAAACCCTCCTGACCAGGAAAGGACTTCACAGGGAGACCTGAGCAGCCTCGTGGTGAATTTGGCATTATCCTTACAAACCAACTGCTTCGTCTGGTTTGGTGGTTATGGAATGATGCAGCAGGAAAAGCTTCAAAAGTGACTCACTGCTTGAATGGTGAGGGTGAATTATGGACTGAAAGAGTTCTCGCTTTTTTCCTGAGCAGCAGCTATTAATGACTCATTCTTGAAGGCAGCGGCGGAAGATGCAGACAAATGAGGAGCAGGTTAAAGAAGAAATATGGTTTCACAGACACAGCAGCTTCATGCTCTGGGAAGAGACTCGAGTTGTTCCAGCTTCTATCAACTCCCTATTTTGCTCCCGCTAGGAACCTGAAGTAGCTGAAATAAATAGTTTCTGTTTCGTTCAATTAGACAACTGTCAAAATTATCAAAAAGGGGAAAAAGTGACTGGGAGCTATCAAAGCAGGCAGTTCTGAAAAGAAAGGAACTTATCCTATCAGAAACTCTGGCATTTGGATCTTGGCCCTGCAAATGGAATTAGAGAATTCCAGCCTTGTGTGGTTTGGAATGGACCTTAAACACCATCCCACTCCACCCCCTGCCATGGGCAGGAACACCTTCCTCTATCCCAGGGTGCTCCAAGCCCTGTCCAGTCTGGCCTTGGACACCACCAGGAATGGCAAATCCACAACACCTCTGGGCAAATAGGCTCAGCACACTGTGCTAAAGCCCTGTTTGCCCAAGATTTTATTTCCTACTTGAGGTCAGACACTAAAATATAATACTAAGTTACTAAAATACAGTGGTTTATACTAAAAACAGTACTAAACAATACTAAAACCAGTATGTTAGGGCCATCACTCCTAATCAAACCCACGAAGAGCAGAAGTACACAAATTGAGCAAACCTATGACTAGAATTTCAAGTCTTAAAAAGCAATTTTTGGTTCTCATTGGGTGAGAGATTTATTTTAAGGTTCCAGCTGAGTCTTATTTTAGCCACGTTCATTTTCCAACTGTTTGAAATAAGGAGAAAAAATCCCCCACCCCAAACATGCTCAGTTTAGGAAGTGGATTTGAATAACACTTAGAAAAACAGGAGGGGCTTCATGCTGCTCCTACAATCTGATGGAAAAAAAGTGATTTTTTTAGGGCAGAGAGGAGGCTGTGGTGCTTGTCTGTTCTGGCTCACATCACATCACCAGTGTCACTGAGCATGAGGCAACAGTGGTATTTCTATTTTTGTGCATGAAGTTCAGTACACATTGGATAAGAGAACACGAACGCAGCTCACATCACTGAAAAAATCTCCCCCTGCCTCCGTTTTTCTCATCTTATTTCCCCAAGAATTAGTAACACTACCACAGCTTTACAATTAGGCTACTTTGCAGGTCACGCAAACAGCAAAAGCATTTCTGGACCAGCACTAAAATTAGTAAGATCTCTGCTGGGTGCTTCCTTGTAGGTCAGAGCACACAGGCACCTCCCTTTGCTCGCTGGCATTTCAGGACTGATGCACTTTTTGTTTTTATCTGTTTCTGTGAGCCTGGCAAACCCAGACCCTGGCACGTGTCGTGCTCGCAGCAGCGTGACTTTGTGCTCCAAGGGAATTCCGGAATCTTTAATATTCACAATGGGATTTTTACAATAAAGTTATTTGGGTTGGTTTTTTTGGGGGTTGGGGCTTCCCCCCCACACACCATGTTTTATTCTGTTTTCCCCCTGATACCACAAATTCAGGGGATTTCATTTACAAAGAAAATTTACAAAAAATTGCCTCTGGGAATGATGAAGATTCAGCAGAGGATGCAGCTTANGGTGGGTTTGGGTTGTTTTTTTGGGTCGGGGCTCCCCCCCCCATGTTTTATTCAGGGGATTTTATTTACAAAAATTTTACAAAAAATGGCCTCTGGGAATGATGCAGATTCAGCAGAGGATGCAGCTTAAAAGCCAAGAAAACACCTTTAGGTACAACTCTACCTATTCCTTGTGTCACCTGGGCAGCTCATCTTACACACAGAAGGTACCACCCACCCTCTGACCCATCACACACCTTTCCTCACGTGTCTTGATAGTTAAGATTAATTATTTGGCCTTTAGCTGTGTAATTAGTGAAGAGATGGGTTATGCTAGCAAAGGACAGAGCTGATTCTGCCCCCCAGCTGCATTATTCCTGGTTTTCCAGTGCTCTTAAATGGCAAGGAAAGCTGCTTCCTTTTTCACCCTGCTTGAATCAAGCACATCCATATTCTTATTTCTGCTCCTTTCCTTTCTTTATACTTGTTTTATCAACACACATCCTGGGAATCTGAGTGAACTTAGAGTTTATCTCTAGTTCATCTCCTCTCAAATTCCTCCTCAGCATCTTGAAATCTTCAAATCAGATGATCCTTTAAACAGCTTGTTCTTCCCCCCAGTGAGAACAGATCCAGGTTTCCCAGGCTCCCTGCACGTAGAAATTCCATGAGTGCTTCTGTCATTGCTGCTGTCCCCTGCCCTTCCCAACCCCTGGGATGTGCATTCCAAAGTGTCCCTGCCTCGGGCAGGGCAGCTACAGAGATCCAGGTAAGTATTCTGTGATCTGCCACATCAAACTCTTATATCTGCACAGCTCACCCTTCTGTGGGTTTAACTTCTGCTTTGCGACAGTTCCATGCCTGCTTCTCACCCAGAGCTCTGCCAAACCTCTCTTTGGTGAATATTCCCACAATTTAGAGCTACAAATGTAAAAATGCACAGTTTTTCCCAAGCAGAACCGGTGCAGTGTTTTTTCCACCCTTCCCCAGCCTTGTGCAGGAGTTCTGTGCAGCTTTAATCCATCACCTCCCCTTTATTGGCTCTGCTGGAGAGCACCTTCACTCTGGTTTTTCCAGAGGGTGTGTAGAGCTGGAGCTTAACCCTCAGGATGACAGGATTAAGGTTGGAAAAGCCCTCCCAGCCCATCGAGTCCGAGCTGTGTCCCAACCCCACCCTGTCCCCAGCCCAGAGCTCTGAGTGCCACCTCCAGGAATTCCTTGGGCACCTCCAGGGATGGACACTCCAAACCTCCCTGGGCAACCCTGTCAGGGTTTAATCCTCTCAGTGGATTTAAACCCTTTAAAAAAGGATTTTTAAACCAGCCAGAGGTTTCTCCTGCCTCCATTTACACCTCTCAGCCCTCCTCCCTCTTACACCAACACTGCCCTAACCCACAGCCCAGTTGTGTGAGCAATCCTTTCAGGTGAGCTCCCTGAGCCCAAAAAAAGACGGAATTAAGCCCAACATTCTCACCCGTGCCTGCTTTCCACATCATCTCCCTAAAAAAATCCCCCTGATTTGTCAGACAGGATTTACCCTTTATGAAACCATGCTGACTGGTTTATTTCTCCAGATGTTTTGTGATCTCATCCTTTATTAATGTTTCTAGAGCTCTGCCTAGCACCACGGTCAGATGTACTGGGCTATTATATCCTGCCTGGTTTTCCCAGTCCTTTTTTCCCTCCTCCCCTCAAAACTGAGGTTGTATTTACTTCTCTCTACTCCCTTGGTGTCTCCCTTGTCTCAAAGGAGCCCAGATAAAAATCGTCATTTATTGAACCAGTAATCTCTTCAGTGATCTTGTTAAAGATTCCCCAGTACATAACTCCTACTACCTTGGAGTTCCCAGGGATTTTAACTTATACAAGATTTATTCCAGCACAAAATTATCATATCCCAGAAACTTTGCTTCTACTCAACCTTGTGAACGCTGAGGAGAAAGATATGTTTAGGCAGAGGATTTCAAAGCGAGTTTGGGGATCTGGGTGCTCAGTTCCCACTGTAATTAATGGGACAGGGACTTCCAAACCTCCTACAGAATTTACAAACTGGAACCTAAATATTAAACCTATCAAACCTGCATAGAACATACTAAAACCTACTAAAATGGTATATAACCGATCAGGACTACATGGCCTTAATTTTTCAATTGCATCTTAGTGGTAAATATTAATTTTTTTTGCTGGCAATATTTATTTTCAGTCCAGATAGTTCAGTAGAGCAGCCAGTGAAGGGATTTTTGTTCATTTATTTATTTTTTAAGGCTGCTGGCATCCCTGGGTCCCATCTGGACATATCTGGAAGGCCCAAGCATTGGTGAATATCCTCAATTTTGACATGTTCTGTGCTTGTCATGTACAGCCAGAAGCCTCTCTCCTGTTCTTGGGTTGACTCCAGCAGCAGACACTCAGCTCCTTTCCACGTCTTCCCGTGTTCACATCCAGTGTAAAGTTTACAAAGCGTTTGTTTTTTACCAAAAATCTCCAAGTGCAAGCAAAGCACAAATAATAAGGAGCTTTTAATGCCAATTCCTGAATTTTTGCAGCCTTTCCACAGGCCTGTTGGCTGACTCACCACCCAAACCCCCTTCCTACAGTGTTCATCTCTATGTTAATAAATTCCACTCATTTCTGCATCACCCCCAAGAATATTTTCCATGGTTTTCCAGCTGGTCTGCACCGACCCCGTGGTCACTCAGCTGTGCTTTGGGAGCTGAAACCCTGGGCTGCTGCGAAGACTTGGCTTTGGTTTGATCCCTGAAGGCGCCTGAGGACCAGGAGGTGACAGAGTTCACAGTGTCCATCCCACTTCTCCAGGACCATAAATCAACCCTGCACCCACAGACCCCTCTCTGCCACCTCACTCCTGCCAGGTGTAATTCCAGCAGCTCTTTACTCCTCCAAAACAGGAGGAAACTCCAGCAGATTTGCAAGATGTCTCAGGACAAATCTCTGCTGTCAGGGCTTGCTCCTTCTGGAGCTTTCTGCCATTTTTCCGCGCAGGTTTTTTCCAGTCAGGTGGAACAAGGTGATCTTTGAGGTCCCTCCTGACCCAAACCAGTCCATGACCCTTGAATCTGGGTTTTGCCTCATGAACTTCAGGCTCCACTCATCACTGGTTATTTCAGTTTGTGGCAAAACCAAGGAGAAAATCTCTCAAGTCTTTATTTTACTGGAGGTCTGAGTTGTTTGTTACAGTCTGTCTCCAATGACACCGACTCTGAGTTTAGAGGCTGCAGGATATTAATATTAACAATGTAAATAACAGACAATTCTTCAGAGGGCAAAGGAACTTGTCTCCAATTTTCAAAGGATGTGCTTTACTTAACTAAGGCTAATTAGCTGTGATCTTCATATAAGCAACATTAAAAAAAATTGCATTTGATTTTACATTTTTAAACAGCTGCAAAAAATTTCCTATTTATCCAAAACAGACTTTTAGGATCATTACCAAGTTCTCAAGCGTGTACAAATTACTGTCCCTGAGATTATTTTCCTTATACATGGTATTTAGAGAGAATTCTTTCCTTGCACCACCCTCTAACCATTGCAGGGAATTTCTCAGAAATTTATTTCTTCAGTTCTGGCTTGTAAATACCTATGGTTACTTCTTATTTTTCTACATATTTGTGCATTCATTGCAAGAAACCCTGATGTTTATATGTCACACACAACATTTTCCAGAGTCAAGTGCAAAACCTCTCACAACAGCAAGGCTATTTACCAGCTTTGGGACAGTTTGTGCCACGAACAAAAGCTGATTTAAAAAGCATTTTTGGAAAAGGTGGGGCTTGAAAGCAGGGCAGGGAGCAAGGCTAAGTGTCCTGTGCACCTTGAAGGCAGTTTTCCTGATCAGGATTCTGCATTATGCACAACTAAGTTCACTTCCAGTCCTTTGGATGGAATTGTGCTCACACAATTGTGCTCACAGGCTAAACACCCTCCTGCAGCCAGCCCCAGCTGCTGCCACAGCTGCAGTTCTGCTCTTGGAAGGGTGGCTAAACCTCCTTAGACTCATCAAAACTTCCTTTCTTCCACTTCACGTATCCCTTTGCTCCACCCAAGCACAGAGAGAGGCTGACCTGGTGATGTTTCAGCAGCTGAGTGAAGACATTCCCAGGTTTATGCCCTGCCCAGGCCAGAAGGTTCCTGCAGCTCTGCTTACAGGGTTCATCCTCTATCAAATCCATCTCTTGTTTCATGTGCTTTGGAGAGATCCCTTCCTTCCCCAACGACTGTCACTGTAATTACACAAATTATCTGCTCCACTGTCACTTCCAGTCAAAGGTGTCATCCAAAATTAAAAATTCATGTAAAAACTAGGGATGTTACTCTTCTGAGCAGACAGTTCAGACCTGAGCTGGTTTCACAATGTTTGCTTTCACTCCCTGCGTGCAGCGAGGAGCTGAGCCCAGGCACAGGGGCTGCCCAGCCCTCCAGCTCACAGTACTTCATCTTAAACATCATTTTGTTGCTGAAATTCAGGCCTTGAATTCATTAGGATTTAATTAAAAGTACATTTTATCAACATATTGACGTGCTGTAGCCATATAGAATCCTGCTCTGCACCACCAGTGTTCGAGGAAAACCCTTTCTCTTCTCCACTCCCACCACCACAGAGGGCTTTGGAGAAGAATCTCTCATGTGGACAAGGGCAAGGAGGTTTGGGATTGGTGTTGCAAAAATTTGGGGCTGATGCAGCAGAGCATTGCTGAGATGCAAACAGCACTGGGAACCCACAGCTGAATCTGCTCTGATCCCACAGCAGGAGCAAGCCTGAGGTGGAAAACACCACACTTGGCTTCCCCTGCCCCTCCAGGAATGCTGGAGGTGCTGGCACAGCTCAACACCGAGCTTCAGTTCAGAAATCAGCCTGGAAAATATCCAGGGAAAATGCTCACTTGTAAAGCTCCAGGGGGAGGACAGGGAGGGAGAACACAAAAAGAAAGAAGCAAAAACCTTGAGCAATGACCCAGCCCTGCTTCTCAGCATCAGAGGAGAATTTTTGGCTGCACAACTCCTGCTGGAGCTGGAAATGTGGGCTGTATTTTTTATGATCCACTAATACCTCTAAACCAAGAACAGTTCAAGTAACTTAGATCATCTCAATCATTTTATGGTCACAACAAGTGCAATCACACAGAAGTTGTTATTTGGCCGTTGCCATTTGTTTAAAGCTCAAGACGAGCAGGGAGCAGCACTGACCATTTCCACCAGCCAGTATTTGTGCATCAGAGAAAGTTCTGTGCTTGCTCCACGCTCTACAACAGCCTCGACAAACAAAAATACTCTGCTTTTTCTTTTGAGACAGATTCCACAATTGCAGCTGAGTTCTGAGGCTGGATGTGCCCACTGACCCATTACCAGCGTGGGTGTTTTCATACCCAACCAGTTAATTGCCCATAAAGAGTCATAATGTAACATGACGGGAAGAACCTCCAGATGTGACTCGTTAAAGTCTCATGCAGAAACCTTGGATATCAGGGAAGCCTTTTTTTCCCAGACCAGGACAGCATTTCAAGCTTAAATAAATGCATTTCTTTTTTTTTTTTTTTTTTTATTTTGCCTTTTTCTGAGTAAGATTGTCAGAAGAGAGAAAGAAATAAAAGGAAAGAGACATTAAGGAAAGAAACGGATTTTATGTAGAGATTGAAGAAGTGCTGTAATAACAATAGTTCTTCTCCAATGTAAAGATTAGTCTGCAGCTGAGCTGCTCACAGGTGCTGTCTGCTGCTCCTGGAAGAGCTAAGCCTAAGGAAAGGCTGAGCTTTGAGAGCAGCCTTACAGCACCTGTTATTCCTGTTAATATATACATTATATATTAACAGGAATATATAAATTATACCTGTTCCCTGTTATTTTCCCATCCGAATCCTTGGATGTATGGTTTGGGGAAGAGACTGAGCAGTGCTTCGTGGAACAAGGTGAGAAGTTTTGGCTGGTTTTGTACTCTGAGAACCCATGCAAGATCCTAATCATCCAGGCAAAGAAATGGTTTGTTCTTCCCACAGACTGCAGTGGTAAGAGTGGGGCAGGAACTCACCAAATCTCACCGACGTGAGCTCAGTTTAAGCTGCAGAAATAAATACTGGGTGTGTAGAAACAGAATAGGAAAAATGTATCATAATTTTAAAAAGAAAAGCCCAAACCTCACCAAAAAAAAAAAAAAAAAAATTAAAAATCCTCATGGCTACTCTTTATTTAGTTCAGTTGAACTCAGCTCAGGAAGCTGGAAGATCTTGCAAGAGTTCCTTGCTGGAATGCACACCAAAAGGGCACTGGAATGAGAAACTACTATTTAATGCATCATTTCTTTCATCTGGTATTGCTCCTAAGCCAAAACCCTGAAGTTTATACTCAACACAATAATTGAATTAAAGTCCAGACCAGTTGTTGAACTGTTCATATTTGGTCCAGTTGTAACAACCTGGTTGTTCCTCTACCACAGCCTAAACTTCCTTCAAATAGAAGGTAGCTTATAGAAAGAAAAGAAGATTTTAAGTCAGATTTGAGTGGATCAGTTTCATTTGGGCAGCATTTTACCCTCAGCATCTTTCCAGTCAGAACCTCCTTGGTAAAAGTAAGGAGCAGAGGTGAACTCTGAGTACTTAGAATATTGCACAGAGGGGAAAGTCCATTTACTCTGCAGAGAAATCATAAAATTAACTTCTCTTTGGTTGGATGAAGGAATTTGTGAGAGTACAGAACATGCAATGCTGAAATTTTCTTTGAAATTTGTCTTTGAAACTTTTAGGCACTTAGGACTGAACTGTATTTTCTTTAAGGCCACAGAGAAAAGTGAGAATTATATATATGAAGCGCTATTAAAATACAGTGAAAGTCTATTAAAAAAAAATTTAATCTCCAGTTTAAAAATTGCTTTTCTTGAAGGAAAACCAAAAATTTTTTACCCAAAATCAGAGCCACAGTTTATAACATAACTCAGGACTTCTACCATTAAATTTTGGCTGCAAACAGAGTGCACTGCCACCTAAAAAAAAAAAAAAATCTGACAGATTAAACAATTCCTTTATAGCTCCAGGTGACACAAATCCAGCTTCATTCACCTGAGCATTGATTGTTTCACTGGCAGCACAACAGAAAAAACAAAAGTTTACAAGTTTTTCTTTACCGTGGTTTTAGCAAGACATTTTAAATCTATCACAAAAAGTGTTATTACCCCTCCAAAATCACATCTTACCCAAATGATGATGTACTTAATAAAAACCTGGCTGGCTCCTGCCATGACTGATCTCTTGGCTCTGCAGATCTCGTACAGAAAGGGTTGGAGAAAGGGTTGGAGAACAGGACACAAGTTCAGCGAGGATGTGTGAAAAGGTCATTGGCACTCACCTTGAAGAAGAATGTCGAGCAGATGGCAAAAAAAAAAAATCCATTCAGCAGCAGCAGCAGAATTCCTTCCAAGTGGCAAAACACTTCCCAGGACTCCCCTCCTCCTCCTCCTCCTCCCAGGGTGCTGCTGCTCAATTCCCACTTGTATTTACCTTTCCTGGGGAGAGCCAGAGGATTTCCTGCTCCCAAGCCCAAAGCTCCTCCCTGACTCAGACCTGGCCACACCAGCACTGACCAAACCTTGCTGTCCCCATCCTCGGAGGGGAGAGAAAAGGGCTGGAATGCTGCATCTCCAATGGCCCAGAGAAATCCAGCCTTTCTGAGATCCTCTTAATTATCTCCCAGCTCGTAACAAACCACAGGTGAATCAACCAAAACTACTGATGCCTTAAATTTTAACTTTTATATCATTTCCAGCCCTGCAGTGCCCAGTGTAACTCTGCAGGTCCCTGGAGCTCGTTCAGTGCTGTTCTCTCATGCTCACACTGACATAACAAAGCCTCTCCAGCTCGCTCTCCAAGGACACCCAGACCCTCCTGGGCCCAACAACTGCAAACTTTCATCTTGGGGAGAGGGGGGCAAGCTTGGGCAAATTCCATCCTTGCCTGGCTTCTGCTTGGGCAATTGATGCTGATATCAAAGTGGGAAGAACTCGGGAGCTGGCATTGTCCATTTTGGGATGCACTGAGGCAGGAGCCTCTGGAGCCCAGAGTGTGACCTCTGAAGGCCTTTCAGATCAATCCCTCCTTTATTCCTTTATTCCTGTCTGGGCTCTGTTTCTAGGGAGCCATTTAAGGCATCACCACAAATAAGCAGGGAGAGGAGCTCTGTTGCTGTTCTCCCAGCTGTGCCTGATCTTAGCTGGACAGTATCTACCTGGAGATCCAGTCTAAATCCTGGAATCCAAACAAAACTCTGTGAAATGTGAAATTTTATACCCAGACATGGATAGAAGTCGCTAAAATGATGGAAAGAACAAGCAGCAAGGATAAATCCTCTTGTGGGGAAATGGAAGGGGACACAGTCTCCCTTCACAGGAATGTCCTTGTCAGGCTTTGGGAAGTTGTGTCCCTAATTTAGGCACCTTCTTTAGAGGCCTGAGGTTGAATCACCACCTCACTTTTCATTCCTTTTCCTGCCCTGAGTTCTCTCTCAGAAAACAAACAGCCCAGAAGCATCCAGTCTTCAGCCGTTCACACCTCTTGATTTTCCAGGAGCTCCTTTCTAATTGTCTCTTCAGAGATGCTTGGCTCTCCTCGCTGCTTTTAAGCATTTCCATAACAATCCCGATTCTTTGCAAAGCACTTTTACCTCGGCTGCTCTCCACGGCCTGCAAAGCACTGACCCGGGAGGCTCTTCCTCCAGCTCGGGCTCTGCATCCCTGTTAAAATTAGGGACACGGAGGCACTTCCCGAGAGCATCCTGCTGCTCCTGGCTCTCGGCTCTCCTCTCCTCGGCCCCAGAGGTGCTGCGAGGTGGAAGTGTCCTCTCACAAAATCCTTCCAGGGACAAAAGCATCACTGGTAAAACAAGAGGTTCAGCTTTATCAATTCAGCAATTCTCATTAGACTCTTATAATTATATCACCTTTTGCAAAGGGAAAGTAATGAGGATTTTTTTTTTTTAAATTTTGTTTCTGCTGGTTGTGTGCCCAAACCCCTGCAATATTGGTGTGAAAGGACTTAGGACCTGTGAATTGCATTTAAGAAATGTTTTAAAGGACAGACAGCATTTCCATCACACGCACCCATTAGGTTTATGTGACAAATGAAATTTTACTGGATTATTTATATTTTTAAAGTATCAGCTGAGGCATTTCAATCCTGGACCTTCTTAAGTATTCGTTGCCTCTAAATGAACTGGATGTGTTGTATAATGGAATTACTAGATTTGTATTAAATTGTAGCTTTGGGACCCATCACCGTGTGATGCTATCTACTTTCAACTGGCTTTGTTTATCACAGAGAAGGGAACTGAATTAGCATAAGATACTACAAAGTAGTAAAGGGATTTTAGCACCCTGTCTATTTGACCTCCTATTGACCTGGGCTAATTCATATTCTCCCTGGGATGCTGTAACAGGTCATTTTGTGTTTGGAAAAAAAAAATCAGGTCGACTTACGGCTCCACGTTCCTCATCCCTGTGGCAGCAGAGGCGCGGAATTCCCTCTCTGCTCACACACACACACACGGCTGTGCTCCTCCTTGAAAGGAAAATGAACTTTTATTTGTAAATTACCACATAAGAGGTTGTTATTTGTCTTACTTATTGCATTCCCGTGGCTGCTGCTGCTGGCTGGGCCGTTTGTAATGTCGGTGGTGGCGATGAGAGGATGGCAGGGACATGGAATGGGGACCAGGAATGGGGACAAAGAATGGGGACATGGAATGGGGATGGGCAGGGGTGCCAGCAGGAGGAAACCTGCTTGCACACCCATGGGCACACATGAATGCACTCACACAAGGCATTGTCCACGCTGGTCTTCATAGAATCACCCCAAAATGGGCTGGGCTGGGAGGGATCTTAAACTCCACCCAGTTCCATAGGCAGGGACACCTTCCTCTAACCCAGGTTGTTCCAAGCCTCGTCCAACGAGGCCTCAAACCTTCTCCAGGAACAGAGCACTTCATCCTGCTCTATAAGGGGAGAGAGGAGCTTTGATGTGAAGAGTCCTGGGAGGAGATGGGGGGGTTGCACATCTGCTTTGTCCAGCTTGGAGGAGGCACTTGACCCTGAAACACTTCTTGGCCCTCAGACTGATTTTTCTAGGAAATAAGGCTGATTTTTCCTTCACTTTTGTGAAGGCTGCCTTTCATCGCAACAGAAAATTTCTGTGGGCATTATAACATTTTTCACAGGATAAAAAGAGGTTCCCCCACTGTCTCTTTTCCACCCTGCGAGATCCTGCACACCGAATGCTCACAGCTTCTCCTTGTTGTGGGAACTTCCCGAGGTACAGAGGTGTGCTGGGGAGGTCTGTGGGAGCCAAGTCTATCTCTGGAAGAGGAAGGGATGTTTGATTGTGTCTAGGGAGGTGGCAATAATGCAGACAGGGCACATTTAATGTGACACCTCACTGCTCTGCACCCCAGCAATGCCCTTTCAAAAAGCCAAAAGTGTCCTCTGCTCTGAACCTTGAAAACGCCTCCATAACACTCATGGATTTGGTCCTTAAATCAGCCCTGATCTCAACCTCCTCAGATTTCAGCTACTTTTTTTTTTCTAGCTTAAAATTCTATTTAGCGAAATAAAAAAAAAACAATGTAGATATTTAGTCAAAGGTTGTTGTTGGTAATTCCAAAAATTGAAGCCTATTTTTTTGCAGTGAAAAGCATGAAATGAACTCCAGCCGTCGCTCTGCAGTGCAAGGGGCTGATGAATTACAATGGCAGCCAGCTTTATTCTCCTTAATAAGAAATTAGATCACAATGGGGATTTGCCAAAATTACCTTGAAGTGTTTGTGCGTTTGAGTGATTGGACAATTTGCGCTCAAATTGTGTCGAATCATCCGAGTTCCAGCATCTGTCTCTTTAGTTGGGCTGCTTTAAAAATGCTCTGCTCTCCTTTAACAGGAGCCTGCTAACGAATGCAGAGGCTCGACCCTCACACAGCATTTGTTTGTTTTCTTCCCATTTTCCCAAATTTCGTTAATTATAATTTTCTGAGAACTTCCCGGATTTCCACGGCAACTTCTCCTGTTTCAGGTGAGAAGTAAGCACTTTGCTTAGGAAATGGATCAAATATTCATATTTAACCTTTTCCCAACCAATATCCCGGGATGAGTTCACCTAATTATTCACTGATATCCTTTATTAGAGATGAGCTTTGCAGGAGCTCTGCTTGGAGCTGGAATGGGTGCTGGAATTCCTGCAAGGAGCCCCTGGAATGGCCCTGTGTTTTTAAGGAAGCTCACACCATTTCATTAGGAGGCAGGAGACGCAGGCTGATGTGCTGCATCTTGAATAACTTCGGGAAATCTTTTAAGTCAACCTTGTGTTTTAGTCAACAGGGAAGGTTTGACCTTTAACCCCCCAACAACCATCTGTTTCATTATTTATCTGAGGGAATCAGAGAGTTTTTGTTCTTTCACAAAAGTCCCTGACACCGAGATATTTCTAATAGCGGAAATTTTTCATTCTTGTCACTATTCCTTTTGAAAATACAGGTATTTTCATACAACACGTAGCTAATGAGTGAAACTTCAGAATCCAACCTTTCTCTATAATCACAGGAACAGGGATTAAAGAGGTCCCACTAGTGAGGAACATGAAAATTAATTATTGAGCTCCTTGTTTTATCCTCCCCATCTGTCTGATATTCTCGAGCACAGAAGGAGTTAGACAATTAAATTACTTCTCCTTTTACCTCATCGGGATGTTCTATGTACCTTTTCCCGAATTCCAGAGGCTCCCAAATTCTGCCCATTTGCCAGGAAACGTGTGGGTGTTTGCCTGGGCGAGGGCAGGGGCATCTGGATCTCCTAAATGCCAAGAAATCAGCCGAGCTTTTCAAAACATCCATCTCCACTGAGCACACTTAAAATGGTTTTTCTCCTTCGAAGGCTTGCAGGAAATCCTTTCAGGGAGACACAAGCCTTGTAAGGAACACAAGCAAATTTTAAGATGATTATGATCAGTCTTTGTGCAAAGAGAAAGGCACAAAGGCACTGGTACACAGGAGAAAAGAAAGAGTAAAAATAACGAGAGAGGGATGTGCACTTCATATGTCAAGTGTGGGGGATACACTCTCCTTTAAAAACACTCATGAAATTCCCTCAGAAGTCACTGGGAAGTGCCCCAGTGCATCTGCCCAGGGCAAAATTAGACCCATTATATTTAGCTTTCCTGAGAAACCCTCGGTTTTGTAACATGTTTATATTTCTGTCATTATTTTTGGCAGCTAAACAAGTGAAGAATTTCATTTCTAGCAACTAGTTAAGACAGTTGGGGCAATTAATTTGTTTTATTTAACAATAAAGCTGTCACTCGGCAGTGCTGGGAATGAGAGGAACTCCAGCACGACACTGGTGGAGCCTTTTCCCTGCTCGGGAAGGAGAAACTTCAGAGCTCTCTGTGTGAGTGTGTGTGTTTATCATCACTTTTGGCTCACTTGATATTGTTTTGCTTGAGGTGAAGCCAAAGGGTAAAAACTGCTAAAGTGGGCCCAGACCAAGATAAACACACATCCCTGAGACATTTTTTTGCTGAGGGATCACAGTCTGAATAAAGAATAATCCTTAAACTTTTGAATTATTTTCTCTTCAGCTCGAGCGCGTCTGACTCGCTCGTTCTGTGGCAGCACCAAGTTTGGCTTAGCTGATCAGGTAAAACTCAGGTTTAGATAAACCAGATGAAGAGCAGAGGCTTGGACAGGACCTTTACACTCACGTTTGCAGCCTTTTGGGGAGAAACATGGAGATTGCTCCTTTATTTTGGGAAGGGTTTGGCTCTGGGCCATGCCCCAGTCCCAGCACTGCACAGAGACACCTTTGCTTGCAAGGCCAGCTCATTAAAATTAGTATGTGGTCCTTGTTCTAGGAAAACACACTGGAGTTGCTTCTGGAAATAGATGGAGCTGACCCTTGAAAACAGTCATAATAACATTAAATCATCCGGAGAGGATTTAATTCAGGGGGGAAAAAAATAGTATAAAAAGCGAATTTTTTTAAAAAGATCACTACTTATGAATGGTAATAAAGACAAATTAACCCAGGCTGATCGTGGCTGGAGAGGGGGAAAATCTGGCATGAGCCTCTCAAGGAGGGTGGGCACAAGCACAAAGGTTCTCCCCACCCCATGGTGCTCCAGACACAATTCCCAACACATCAAGTTCAAGAAACTTCCAAATCTACCCAAAGTAGCCAAAGGATCAACAGGTTTCTCATATAAAATGTGTGTAATGGGCCCCCTGGAAGGAGCAGGATATTGAGAAGGGACAGAATGATTTATCGACACCGAAACAGGCTGGTAGGGGAGAACCCACTGCAAAATGTTCCCTAAGAGCAGCAAAGGCTGCTGAGGAGGAGGATGGATGCCTCAAAAACAACTAAGAGAATTTATGCTGGCAGATAAACCAAGCAAAGAAAAGTAAATAACAAAAAAGGTGGTAAAATTTAATTTTGGACAGCTGAAGAACCACTTGGATTGCAACCGGGAGCATTAAGTCATAGGACAGGGGGAATCCTATCAATCCATTTCAGAGCAAATTTTCTTGGCTCTTCTAATCAATGCAAAGAATTTGCATGGCAAGAGTTGTGCTGGACCTCTGGACACATCCCTGAGAGCTGGAGAATCCTGGGGAAGCAGCTGGGAGCCAGCCCTGGGTGTACCTACAGCCCTCTCCAGCTCCAGGACAGCCTCTATCCATTGGGATGATCCAACCACAGCCCACCAGCTCCTGGTGTTGGAGATGGACACCTCGGCAGTGGCTTGTGCACGACTGAGTCAACAGAAGAAATACTTTGGTTCCAAAAGAAACAAAAGCCACTCGGAATTTCACTTGGGGAAATGAGGAATTCTGTAAAAGCGATGTTGCTGTTGACTGTGTTGATTCCGCTGGTAGGGTAACAGCACAGGATGAAGGTTTTATTTAAAATATGCTTTTTTCTAGATTATTCAGTCAACTTTTGTGTATTGATTATTATAATCACAGAAGCCTTTAGGTTGGAAAAGCCCTCCACGATCACCAAGCATTCCCACAGCACTGCCAAGGCCACCACTAACCCACGTCCCCAAGTGCCACATCCACATGGCATTTCAGCCCCCCAAGGAAGCGTTCAGATGCTGAATTTTTGCAGAGAATGGAATAATCTGCGGTGGCTGGAAATGAGTGTGAAAAATTCCAGGAAGACAGATAGCAGCCAGGGACAGGGAGATGACAAACAGAAACCCAAATGTACTTAAGCGAAAGCCTATTCAAATGGAAACATTGAATGTTCTCTGTGGTGGGCTCTGAACTGCCTGCAAACAACAAAAGGCAAGAGAAAACTTTAAAAAAAACCCCACCCCCGATTCTATTCATTTTTTATAAGAAAATGAGAGATGCATTCGGATGGAAAATAAATAATATATTTTGCTCATTAACCCTCCCTGGTTTTTTTTTAGGGAAGTGGAGAGTAAACCATTTCTGCCAGGTTGCACTGCCTTGTTCTCATTCCCCTCCCCGAGCAGGTACCAGAGGGGGTAAATTCAGGCTCGTGCCCATCAGGACCAGGAGCCTTTTGGGTTGTGGAGTGGGAGGACACTGGGTTGGGTGGCCCAAGGGGTGTCCAGTGCTGGCACTGACCGTGGCCGGAGCCACAGGGTCAGACGTGGCTCTGCTCTGGGTTCTCCTGCACTGGCCCTTGATGAGCACGGCAGTGAATCACACTGCCATGAATCAGTTTTCCCTACCTTTGTGCTTCCAGTCTCATAGGTGAGCACATAACTAGTTAACTTTCCTCTTTCTTTCTCCTTTTCTCACTGACTCTGCTTGAGGCAATTACAGCAATGCTGCATTTGTCAATCACATTCATTCGTGCATGGTTTCCTGAAATAATTATCAGGTGAGTGGCATCTCTGTGCCTGGAGTACCAGCTTGGAAACTGCAAGCCCTAGAGTATTAATTACTGAGCGCAAAAATTTGCAGAGAAGCAAGTCTTTTAATGGTAGAACTGACGTAACATGATTGTTTTGATTTTTTTTACTAACATGACAATCATTGCCGTCCCCCTGGTCATCACCATAGATCAGTTCAAATTATCTGGGGAGGCCATTACCAAGCTGTGTACCATTTGATAAAATGAGGCACATGCTGCCTGGTGCTGCGTTTTGTTGATTTACAAAAAAAAAAAATAAAAAAAAGGGAAAAAAAAAGAGAAAGGGGAGGGGTGGGGGGGGGAAAAGAGAGGTGGGGGGTAGATGAGGGGGGAGCCTGAAAGTCAACAACTCTAATAAAAGTGGACTTGTGCCAAAGTGCAGCAAAAAGCTGCTGCCTCGGCGTGGGTGACAGAGGCTACTTTGGTTGTTCCATTTTGCTGGAAGAAACACTTTCAAGAAGGTGTCTTTTGCATTTCTTACAACAGCGCTCTACTCTCTGCAGGCCTTGATTCACATTTTTAGGGGATATAGGACATCAGCATTTTGTCATATTTAAGATGAAAGCGACATTATACCTGTTTCTAGAGGCTCAGTTCATGCATCTTATCAAAACCTATATATTATAACAGCACATCCCCTGATAAGAACAAAAGGGAGATGTTTTTTGTTTTGTGTGTGTGCCTGTGTGTGTGTGTTCTACTTTTTAAGGCAACTCCTCTGAACAGAGCTCTGCTTTTCAGAAAGATAAAGCACAAGAATAAAGGCCCTTTACGGGAACATTTGAAAAATTAATTTATTTTTTTTCCTTTCCTCCAGTATGGGCTGGATCTTTTATTTTCAAAAGCTGTTTGCCATTTGCAGAAACGGTTTACCCTGGTGTGGCCACTTGTTTTGCCTTTCCGTGAGATGTGTAAATATATTGCTTCTAGAGGTATTTGGCAAAACAAGAACAAATAAGGCTCTTTCAATAACAATAAAAACCTGAACTGGTCTGAGTTTCAGATCTCTGGGCTCGTTTTTCCCTCAGGCCACTGGTCTCTGGG